>CAXHWN010002588.1:651309-1256309 GCA_964020975.1 Hermodice carunculata
CTGCACCATTCAAAGGTGGACATTACTTCTTTCTTTACCTTTTCTTCTTCTTTCCTTTCAAGCTCATATTTTTGATATTTATAAGTATAAGTCTTACCTTTCTGATTTCTTGAATGGAAAAATTGTGTTCAATGCTCTCACAACAGCTATCATGTAAAAATACAAGCACACACAAAAGGATAACTGATACCACTAAAAACACATACTAATGAGCTGACAATTTTTAGAGAAAAAAAAATCCTAATTTGTGTGTCATGATTTTTTGGCATAATACCTGAAAGATACACCTTTTCCCCAATCTGATTTAGCAAAATGCTCACTATAGCTAAGTTTCAACAACTGGATATTGCTTATCAAATACCACAACCTTTTACAAGTGGTCTGCACAATCACGATATACATGTACTTGTGTAACAAGATATGCTGGACTAAAGAGGAAAACTCGCTCACAAAAAATAAGATTTATGTCATAATATCTATAACAAGGTGATCTAGCCACATGCATGCTATGGTAAAATCAGTCCACTTTTTCCCTGGCCCCACCCCATAAAGTGACAAATTACATAAAACATAGAAAGTATACTTTTTGAAAAGAAGAAGATCAAAACCCATAGATTATAAATAAATTTTTAATAGTTAACCTACAGAGTAAAAATCTTACATAAACAACCACTTATTTCATTAGAAGTAAAACTGTACATCACATTCACAAATGCACAAGTAACTTAACATTTCTAAATTCACCAAAACTGGAGGTGTTCATTCAAAATTACTTGCCACATTATGTGAGTAAACAAAAGGCCTATTGTGCTAATGCTCTGCTGAACACCCTCATCAAAAGCCATTTCCTGAAATGTGTATTCCCCCATGACCTTGAAAAATTAATCAAGGTCATCCATATTGTGCAATATCAAACTTCCACATGATACACACTTGTAGTATATTTGGCATCATCCACCTTATTCTTTATCAAGACATTGAATTAAATGTCCTTTCCTTAAATGCTTAATGCCCTTAAAAATAGGTCAAGGTCACATAGTCATTGGGTCAGGCTGACCCAAAAAGTAGGCCATCAAGTAGAGTTTTATACACTTTGTACTCACGTGTAATTCAATTACTTTTTGAGAGATGGAATTTTATATCTTGAAACAAATTTTTGGGTCATAATTCCCATCAAATTATAGATGGCACCACTAGTATCAAATGCAACTCAGATTTTCACCTCCTCCTCAATCCCAACAAATTTCATGAAGATCTGTCAAACATTAAGGATGCCAGAGCGGCAATAATATTTTAACATTTTGACCCATATATTATGTAATACTGCAGGTGACACCACCAATATCAAACTCAACCCAGATTTTCTTGAAATCTACCTTGAAATGTGAGTGTATCACCCTCACAAGCAAAAAATTGATAGACATACGGTCAGATGGACAGATGGGATGATGGACGGACGGATAAACGAGTGATCACAAAAGCTCTGCAACGTGTATTCAGCAGAGCTAAAAAGGGTTTGCTACATTGTATTTATTTAGCACTTACCATGCTGCAAAATTACAGCCGTTACAAGTTAATGCTGACGCTAACCATATCTCCCGCCCAAGTAACTATAATACAATGGTTTCTGTCTTGAGAGAGCACCCCAATGAACTATGCCAGGTTTATAAGGTCATATTTGACACAGTTTTGGAGAAATGGCCTGGAAAAAATTCTGAGACCATTAACAAACATCACTTATTAAGTAATGAAGGGGAATAATTAGGCTAATTATTCCCCTTGATTCATTTATATGACATATTCTGTTATCGGACACATTTCTAAGGGTACAGATGGTGTCATTTTAAGGAGTTTCCACTATAATTCAAAAGTGATGATAATGTTGAACCACCCCTTAGCAATCTGAAATTTTCATGGTTTGTAGTCCTTATAGTAGAGCAGTAAGGTGGCAAAAAGAGCATTAGTTTTCAAGTAGGTGGGGCCGGCAAAGTAACAGCTGTCATCACATATGGAATTAATCCTTATGGTCTGGAGATCATGAAACCACGTGATGACATGTTGAAATGTTGGTGCGTTTCACATAGGAAGCCATTTCCTGCGATGGCTACCAATATAATATCGGTTGACATAAAGTCAAAAAGAACTGTTCCAGGATAGTGAATTTGGCATCTTTTGGAAGGATTTTGGACGAAACAAATCTAATGAATACTTTTCAAGTCAACTTTAAGGAAATTTTTGTACGATTCAAGGTTATGAATAGTAAAATCATCTCTTTAATCCCCCAAAATGCCCAAGAAAATGCTTGTTTTCATATTTTTTATTTGTACCAAATATATATTTGGGGAAATAACAAGCGTCATGTTATATAAAATTGATCTCTAGGATCTGGAATTCTGGACCCACATGATAACTTTTTCTAAAGTTAGTGTGTTTCACAAAAGAAGCCATTTGCAAGATGGCTTGCTGTAAAGAAATCATTGGCATAAATGAAAATGATAGGTCAAAGTATATTGGTGATTAACATTGACAAAATGATAACACTGAGATGCCATCATGCATAATATTAATCCCTGGGTTCTTCAAATCATGAACCAGGTGACCACATGTTTCAATGTTGGTGCATATCCCACAGGGAGCCATTTCCAAATTGCATTCCAAATAACTATTAAGTGGCACAAAGTCAAAAGGAAGGGTCGCAAGAGAACAAATATTGTTTTCACACATTTCTGGGAAATATGAATTCAAAATGATACATTTGGAAGTTGGCTGGGTGATACTTTTTATGGTTATGATTCGAAATTATGAATGATAATATTATCAGTATCACCCATCAATTTATTCCAGAAAGCGACAGTTTGTCTATTTTATATTTATGCCAAATATTTTGTTCTGCAGAATACCAGAAATTACAATATATATTATGAAATAAATCTTTAGGGTCTGGAATTTTCAAAATAGTGTGATGACACATTAGTGTTTTTTACAAAAGAAGCCATTTGCATGATTTAAGCCAATACACTTATGACTGAAATAAATAAAGAATGAAAGGTCACAGGATAGCACTTTTCAACAATATTTATACAATTTTAAAGTCTCTCCAATAATTTGGTCTAGAACACTGCTGTACTCATATCTGTTTTCATGCCAAACATTTTATTTCAGTATGACAATGATAATTAGATATACATATAATAGAAGGTTGCACTGCTTTACATTTGAATGTGGGTATAATTCAAGTCACTTTGACTTCAGGTGCCCTTGGTACACATGCAAAAAATATCACTTTGCCATGTCCTGTTTCAAAGGTATCGTTCAATTCTATTATCATGGCCAATCCATCAGATCCCCAAACAATCCATACAACCTTGATGTGCCTGAAAGAATCCATTAACATGCTTGGGCAGACACATGTTCCTGTTTTCTTTGATATGGGCTTGTTGATGAAGGCACTTGAAATCACATGGGCGTACCCCCATGAGTTGGCTGGTGCAATTCCCTGTGAGGGTGGTATGCACTTTCTTCTGTCTGTTATCTCTGCCATAGAATATCTTTATGGTGATGCTGGACTAAGGCAACTGTTGCACGAGTCCGGTGTTTTTGCTGCTGGTACTGTACACAGGATTTCGGCAGGAAAGGACTTTGACAAGGCTCTCTATGCCCTAAAGTTGGTTGATGAGGCATTGAATGAGCGATTACTCTGCCATTTCAAAATGTGGTGTCAGTCAAGGGGCAGTAGGAACCAACTGAAGTTGAATGTTTTACTTCAAGAGCTTGATAAGGCTATCTCTGATAGTGTTGGCAGGGATTTGTCAGAAGTGCAATTGAAAAAGTTGACCACAGATATAGTGGAAACTTTGGAACCATTGTTACTCGAGTTTATGGAATGTAGTAGATCCATATCACCTACTTTCAAGTTTTGGGATGACTTTTTGTGTATAGTTCTATGCCCCATAAAAGTATCAATCAGTTCCACCAAGCATGCATCTTGGGATGTGTATGAAGCGTCAAAAGCACAGCTTCTCCCACTTTTGTTTGTTACTGATGGAGCAGACTATTCAAAGTATATGCCAGTCCTGTTACTACAGTAAACAGTGACTACCAACTGAGATATTGAACTAATTCAGATATGTGCATTTTATTGCTAAGCTGTAACAGGGAAAGGTCAACTCTGTATGGATGGATTATACTATTGAAGCAACTGAAAACAAAGCACTGAAGGAATCAGGTGGAATAATTGGACTGACTCTGAAAGGCCCAGCTCTGCTCAGATGGTTTCTTAGTAGGCCAATCAAAGCACAATTTTCACAAAAATTTCTACATCTTGTTGTTAAGAGCAAAGACAAAGGCCCTGACCACTACCTTGGTCCCAAATTGGCTGCAACAAAATGTTGGTCTCTTGATGTCCAAAGGCTGAGTAAAATGTTTCAGGAGTCCTATATTGACCCATTTGATGTATCAGATCCACCAGTGCACAAAGTAAATGTTGCCACAGGTGCAGCTGCAACCCCTGAAGTAGCAAGTAGTCTTGTGAATGCTTTGGAAAAGGGCTCTGCCATGGTAGAGAAGTTTATAGATGAACGTCTAGTTGGCCAGAGCGGGGACAGGAAGAAAAGTTTCTATGACCCTCTTCCCAGATCGACACTCAAGACTATGGCATATATGCAACAAACTGTCCAAGTCAAAAGCACAGTGGTTAGCCTGGATGGTGAAGCTATGCATCTGCAACTTCTTCCAGTTAATTCTAGGAAGAAGGTACCCCTAAAACATGTGTTGTCATATGAAAATGCACCTGTGGTACCCCTAAAACATGTGTTGTCATATGAAAATGCACCAGTGCCATTGAGTCTGTTCACCAAGGATGGGGTCCTGCACTCTTGTGTCAAATCAGATTTCATGCACAAACTTGGAAGAACTGCATGGTACCAGGCAACAAGATCCAGGTAGGTCTTTATGATACCCTTATTTTTGATGGCCATGCTTTGATTCAAAGACTTTTCCCCTCAACCAGTCAATTAAAGATAGTTTTCCATGAAATGACTGCCGGGTTTCTATAATATATAATGTGTACAGTTACGGGGATGAACCCAACAAACACAATAGGAATCAATGTTGTATTTGACAGGTACTCCGAAGTTTTTTGTTGACGGGCGGACGGACGGAAAGTGACTGCATAGTCTCGCCAACAGCTTATGCTGGCGAGACCAAAATGGCTTCTGGCACTGTTCGCACCAACCACGTGCACAGACGATGTCATCAGTCGGATTCATGTTCCTGACATCCAAATGAACAATTCTAGGTATGATGACAACTGTTAATTTTCCGGCCCCGGTGTCCCCCTGATGTCCCCTCCTTGCTGCTCTATTATTACCAGCTAGATGTGCCTTTTGATGGTTTTGTGTGACTATTATTATTCCCCTTCTTTAGTTAATTAGTGGTGTTCATTAAAGGTCTGAGAAGTGTTTCCGTGCCATTTTTGCAAAATTGTTGCTCTTAGCAAAGTGAAATTTTTATGGCTTGTAGTCCTTATATTTACCTGCTGGATGTGCCTTTTGATGGTTTTGTGGGCTGCTTTAATGCATTTTACGGGCCCAATGCTTCCCACATGCATAAAATATTACAAGCACACCTACAAGTATCTACAACCTCTGAGTCTTTTCTGTGGGCCCATGCAGATTCCCGCAATTGCTACATTGTACATGCTGAAAACAAGCCACTTTAAACCAAGACCAAGCATTGCATCCACTTTGTAACCCTCCCGCCCCCCCCCCCCCCGAGTTTACACCCCAGAATTAAGGGGGGCCACCAACAATGACATGCCCAAAGAGTATGCTTTCTCTTTTTACATATGTGCAATTAATATAGCAGCTACCCACGGTTTTAATTCATTTTATCTGACTATTACCAAATACAAACACCAGAGACTTATTATAACACTGATCATGAACCTGGGGTTTGCTTTCAAATCCCAGGTTAGAAGCTAGTGCTGGCCACATGCAAAGTGGATTACTCAAGTATAGTTTCTCTATATGCAATGTACATCTTTACAATATAATCTGCGTAATAAATCCAGCTTCCATACACGCTTCCCCAAAAACTGACACATTATTTTGCTCAGGAGTAGTGCATTGACTGCGGACCCAGATACCAGATACCCCCCCCCCCCCCCCCGTCAGAATGCTAAAAATTCAGGTCCCGAATCCAATTTTTAATACCTGACTACTTTCGATATAAACTAATTATGGATCTATGTGTATTTCTGTCTTTTTCACTGCAATGTTTTTTATTTTTTATTTTTTCTCTCGGGAATAGGCAACTTGTCGCATGGTGGAATTATTATACTGTACCCTAATAAAAGTAAGTTCAAATATGTTTCTGTGTATCATATCAGTAAGTGTTTTTGCCGCGGGTACCCGGGTACCCATTTTGGGTCCTGGGTATTAAACATAATTTATTTGCAGGTACCAGGACCAGACTTTTTCCCATAAGTTAATGCATTACTCAGGAGGCTCTCAAGTTTTGAATAACCAAATGGTCCAGTATAAAATATGCAGTCACTGTTCTAAAATTTGTGTAAGTGTACTTAATAACCTAATATTTAAAAAAAAGAATGCAACCAAACTGATGTGCACTAGATATAACATCTCCTTTCACTTCTCACTAACATCTGAGATCAGGATGTTCTGATCTCAGATACCATTAAGCTTGCTTGGACAATACCCCGCCACCACATTTATTTTGCCAGTCACATCAAATTCTCTTGGAAACTTGTAACCACATAGGTTGACAGTACTAGAGTAAAACCTGTTTTGAACGACCCCTTAATTTACCAACCATCTGACTTTCCGGACCATTTTTTTCATGCAAAAGTGACTGTTATTAATAATTTACCTTTCCTGAATGACCACCTACAAAATGCGACTCCTACCACTCCAAAATGGCTTGAAATGACCACATGTCACATGCAAAGAAAAAAAAATCACTACAAGGCTGATCGTTAAATTTCAGTTTTGCCAACTTTTGCCACCAAGATCGCGCTCACCACTGTAGAAGTGATGCCGAGGATAACCAAAGGCGTCACCCACATGCTTGTGATTGGTCAAAGCTTTGCTTCGGTCGTTGTCACACACTGGGAAGATGGCGGACAAAAAGTTTATACAACGAAGTGTGAAAGTTTTTATAGTTCCTCACTGCGTTAATCTTCTTTGATGTTGAGCTACAAAGCTCAGACAAGCAGAAGTGTCAGCCCTAGTACTGCACTCGTGAAAAGCATGGGCAGACCTGGACCCTGAAGGCACAGTCGGATAATACGAGAGAACTGAAATTAAAATTTGACAATGGCGATGCGGTTTTCTCACATGGATTACAACGGACAACAAACGTCCACAACTCAGAGTTGTGAGTTAGACTTTCTGACACTTTGATATAAAAATACGATGCTGAGGGATGCAGTATGGACATTGTGTCAAATGCGAATCCAGCAAGCAAACTGTGGAAAATTACTGCGAGAGCATGGGGAAGGCGGAAAGGAACCAGGGATGCAAAAGAAAGGTCTTGACACTAGCGGAGTGAGATGAAGTGATCCAGAAGCATGAGGGAGGCATGTCTTGCCCCAAAATTGCTGCTTTAATTCTTTTTCCGTTCGTAAGGATGGGCGCAATACTTGCAGCTTTCCAATCTTCAGGTCCTTTGGAAAAATGATTTGTAAGATTGGAGAGAATTGTTTGTGCAGGTCCTTTAAATTTGTGCTTGAACATTTATTGTTTGGGTGGGCTGCTTTGTGCAGGTTTGACTGAGAAAGCATTTTATCAATGCCATTGGTGGTGACGTCAAAATTGTGAAGGGAATGAATTGGGCTTTGACCAAAACGAGGTTTTGGAATAGACGGGTCACTTTTATTGAAAACAGAATCAAATTATTGGTTATTAAAAATTTCTGATTTGCGTTGGTCATCACTAATAAATAATCTGTTTTCTTCAACAGGGGAGATACCCACTGATCAAGTAAAGTCTTACACTCTGTACGAAGGTCCAGAATTTCTTTTGTTTTGAAGTCTGAGCATTCTCATTTTCATTTTCAGGAGGGATGATTATATCTACAATATATTGATTGTCCACTTGTCGAACCTTTCTCTGAATGGTAATAAGATTTCTTACTTTTCTTATAAAGTTTAGTTTTCGAATTCATAATATTATATTATTGATCTTGTACAATATCCAAGGGAGATGTGATTTTGGTTTCAATAGCTTTTGTGGAATATATTTGTTAATGGATTGGGGTAAAAAAAAAAGGAGGTGGATTTTGGACATAATGTGTCAGCAGGGAGAGTGTGGGTATTATTTTCTCTAATGACCTTTTCAGCAAAGGTATTTGTTTCTTCTTTTAATTTGTCATTATCTGCTTTCTTGTATAGGTAACTGTTCCTGGGTTTCTTTACGGGTCTATTAGCTGTAATGTCCATTTCTGAATAAACAAGTTGAGGCTGACGCTGACGCTGTCCATATCTCCAGCCCACATAATTTTAAAACAAAGATAACTGTATATTTGGCAGGTACATACTGGCATGTTTCTGATATTGTGCTTAAATGGGGACGATACGTTAACTGTACCTCTACCCTGGGTGTCACGGTAAACATATACTCAAGTAAATAAAAAATAACCTAAAAATTATGGCATGAGCAGAATGCTGGAATTTTACATGTCATTTGTAGTCATCTGAAAACAAGAAAATGTATAGTGTCAATGAAACAGAAAAATAACTGTTTCTTACTAAGGTTACTAGTTGTGATTCTCTGTTAAGTTCTGCAGTGTGATCCATGTCATGTGATGGTCTGTGTATGGCACCGGGAATGCATCAGCAGATAGGACTCTGTTGTTATTGTCGTCTGTGAAGATCAGATCCAGGTAACCACCAAGCCTATGTGTTGGCTTTGATATCCACTGCTTGAGTTTGCGATGGGTTGGTTTGGGGCAAAGATTGTTGAAGTCGCCCATCAATATTAGTTCATAGTGGACTGGAATGTGCGAGATTTCTTCATAAAGTAAAGGCAGAAACTGTCTGGCTGGTGTGTGTGGAGGGCAGTAGACTACCATAAGGAGCCAAGGATTTGCAGTGGTAGGAAACAATGTAAGACCCATTATCTGTAGTTGGGAAGCACTGAATGAATATTCCTCTGTATGTGCATCATAGTTGTATTTGACATAGACTGCGAGGCCATGCTTTGTTGGTTTGGTTTTTAAAGTGTACCCTTCTATCTATGCACATTGTTTTCAGGTAACCTCTGTTTTGGTTTGGTGCCATTTATATGGTACATACAAGGCATGTGATGACAGCAAAAAAATTCAAAGAGAATGACCTAGAAATGGTTTGGCTTATCTGATTCCTCAAATGTAATGCACTAGAAATTCAAAGGGCATTGAGTTGCCTCTGGTGACCTTGACATTAGGTCAAGGTCAAAGTCCTTTAAGCTTCACACAGAACTTTACAAGGGTGTTCAACTGTAAAAGTTAAGTGAACATACGTCACCTGGTTCTTCAAATACTGCATACAACAAAGTCAAAGAGAATTGAAATGCCACTAGTGACCCTGACATAAGGTCAAGGTCACTGACCTACTAACTCGATATAAACCCTAACAAGAATGATCAACTGTAAAAGTTATTATACTATCTTATCAGGTTCTGAAGATATTGCGCAAGGAATTCACAGAGAAGTGACCCTGGGTGACCTTGAATGGGGTCAAGGCCACTTTCCTTTCAACTCGATGTGACTACTAATAAGGATAACCTACTGTAAAAAATTCATGATCCTAGCTTTACTGGTTCTTGAGATATCGCACGCAAGAAATGTGGGATGGATGAACTGCCTCTGGTGACCTTGAAATTAGGTCAAGGTCAAGGTCCTTCAAGCATGACATAGAACCTAGTTTGCAACGATACATTTTCTCGTTATACGATAGGTATCTCGATACAAGGATCACAATACGATACGTGTAGCTGAATAATGGATATAAATTAAATTTATATATTCTTTTATCACTTATTGTAAATTCATGCTCTTAATTTTTTAAATTAAAGATAGACTTCATATTTGCCTCTGTAAATAAACATGATAAATGTTTCAAATATAAAATAATTCAGAAATGTAAAGGTAAAAAGTTGAAATGCCTTACAATGAAATTTATTTCAATTTCATATTCTTTAAAATTTTGTGATCTGCATAATAATGTGCAAGTGAAATACCATTACCATTTACTTTCTTTGCTGTCATCATGTTCATGTGGAGCCTATCAAATTCAAAGTCTCACTAATTAAAAAAAGTTCAGAAGCATTTCTCAGCTTCAAATATTTCCAAAAAAATTGCTGTCAAATGGTATTTTGGGCTACTGTTTTATAATTAGTATAAACAATACTATGGCTTATCCTGCTGTTATTTATTCATGTACAGATTCATTTCGAAATTAAATGAAACCAGACTTAATATAGGCCTACTGGGCCTTTAAGCTCGTCAATGCCGTCTTGGTAACCAAGACAGCAAAATGCAATGCAGCTAAGATGAGGGTGCTGCCCCCTATTTAGAACTGATGTAACTACAGTATGTCTTGAAACTGTCATGCCGACAAAAAGGTGTATCGTATTTTTGTGATACACAGGCTCACGATTTGATATGCGTATCGTGGGTTCTTGTATCGCGATGCACCAGTGAATCGTTACATGCCTAGAAATTTGTGAGGAGGAGATCTAAGATATTTTCATTTCTAGTTGGTTTGGTAACCTTCTGTTCGAGGTTATGGTTATGGATAATGTCCAGAAAATGCTGTGAAAGGGTAGGCTGTTGAGTGGAGGAGAGAACAGATGCGGATTTCCAATTTTTGTCGGGAAAATCAAGATCATCTGATAGGATGATGTGCAAATGTGACAATGCTAATCTAGATAAAGACTGATCTAATTAATAGATCTTATGCATGGTCGCCATTTTGAATAAATTAGCGCCATGTTGGGAAATTGCATTCTGGGATTAATTGTAGTACGCTGCCGAGATCAGTCTGCGGGCTGCATTGATATTAGATAGCTCGCCCTGATACGTTTCACTCGTTGCTTAGCGAGTTTTTTTTCACTAATATGGTCGGACAAATGTAACATATATTTGGTTTCTGAAGGTGTAGTATATATAGAAACTATCTGGTCTCCAAAAACAATGTGGAAAATTTAAGTCTTTAAGGGAGAAAAATAAGTTATAGTTAAGGATGTCCTTGAGGACAAATGTCATCAATTCACTGTGGTGTTTTTTGTTTGCATGCATCCCTACTTTCTCATCTTTTTCTTTCGCTTGTGGGTAGTTTTTTCTTTTTCTTTTCTTTTTCTCCTTTTTTCCGAGTTAACTGGTGCCTTTCGATCGTCCTTTCAGAAGTGCGATTTTCTTTGACGCGGAGGTCTACCTTTCAGTGAGAAATAATACATGGACAAAATGAACATAAGAATGCAACAGAGATACCACATCCATCTGGTTTGGCGCAGGTTTCAATGATATTTCAATGAGGGGAAACGGCAAACTCGTGGTCATATCATGACATGTTCTTTTATCATTGGCCATAGTGTTTACACTTTGGTTGCAAAACACACAATACGATTTGGTTCCAAAAGGAAAATGATTCAGATGAGAGGGTTACCCAGTTGGAATGGATATATTTAAAGTAAACTATGTAGACTGATCGCAATGTGCAAATGTCATCATTCAAAGTTACACGGCAAACGTAGTATGACGAGGTCATGGGCACGAATTTACACAATTTTCAGTCCTGGAATGTCAGGCGATCATGAGCATGAATTTACACAATTTTCAGTCCTTTCCAGAACAGGAAATTCTTCTTATCCCTTGTTTTCCCAGTTTTTATTTGTTGGCAAGGGATAAAATTTACGTTGTTTGCCTCAGGAATAATTTGTAAAGTACACAGCCAAATAACAAATTAAACTTCTCATGGCTACCTGTGTAATTTCATAGTCGACACAGGTTAGCACAGATATCGCCAAAACCGCTTGTATACTACAAATAAGCCCGCAATGCATTGCGTGTCAAAATATTTGGCCCATGCGCTGTGCCGCGAGCATAACTTCTATTGAGGTACTCTTTTTCAGATTTTGAGGGGGACCAATTAAAGGCAAGTACGTGTACATGTATGTGAGGATTTAGTGCCACTGATATTAATTTTTGTCCAAACATTTCTGCAGTCCTTGTCTAATTCTGGTTCACGTGAACATTGGAGGTCTAAATGATTGAAATGAAGACTCCCCCACCATGACAATCTTGATCTCTTATGAATACATTTTCCTGATAATAGGGAGGGAAGATTTTGGTATTTAGGATGTCATTATGTCGCCAAGATTCAAATGCTTCATACAGATTCTAAGACGTTACTTGATCAGTGGGTTTCTCCCCTCTTTAAGAAAACTGATTAACTATTAGTGATGACCAACGCAAATCAGAAATTTTAAATAACCAGTTCAGGGCCACAATTTCGCAAAATTTTGCGAGAATCTATTTGGATTTTTGTTTATAAGTTCTCTTTTTAAAAAAAAGACAAGTTTAGGTGAATCCTTACAAGAATGGATTCTCAGATTCTTGCCGAAATTGATTCTGTTTTCAATAAAAGTGACCTGTCTATTCTAATTCCTCATTTAGGTCAAAGCCCAATTCATTCCATTCACAATTTTGACATCACCACCAATGGCATTGATAAAATGCTTTTTCAGTTAAACCTGCACAAAGCAGCTCACCCAGACAATAAATATTCAAGCACAACTTCTAAAGGACCTGCACAAAGAATTCTCTCTAATCTTACAAATCATTTTTCAGAAATCCTTGACCAACGTGTAGTACCTCAAGATTGGAAAGCTGCAAGTATTGCACCCATCCTTACAAACGGAGAAAGAATTAAAGCAAGCAACTATAGACTTGTTTCACTGACCTGTATATGGTCCAAACTGATTGAACATATACTGCTCAGTCAGATAATGAACCATCTAGAACATAACAAGATACTGTATGAATGGTAATATGGTTTTAGGAGTTAAAGATCTTGTGAATCACAACTTATGACCTTTACTGATGAAATAGCTACCAACAGGAACAATCAGAAACAAACAGATGTAATCATTATGGATGTTGAAAAAGCTTTACATAAAAGTTTCCCACCGTCACCTTCTGGAAAAAATTATGAATTAATTAAGTACGACAGCATTTCTGGCAAAATTTCAAACTGGATTCAAGATTTTCTTAGAGAATAGATCACAAAAAGTTATAATTAATGGTGAATATTCTCAAATTCCTGTCTAATCCGGCATTCCACAAGGCACGGTGTTAGGCCCAGTCCTCTTCCTTATCCACATTAACAGTCTTCCAAATAACATTTCTTCTTCAGTTAGACTTTTTGCAGATAGCTGTCTCCTGTACAGAAAAGTGTCCAGCTGGGTGGACACATCCATCCTACAACAAGATCTTAACAAATTAGCATCCTGGTAAACATCTTGGCTGATGAAATTTCACCCTGCCAAATGCAACGCCCTTAGTTACTTGTAAGAAACATTATTCTCTTTTTGCATAGTTATTTCCTTCATGGCCACATTTTATAATCTGTTGACAGTGCCAAGTACTTCGATGTCACTGTCACTTCAAAACTCTCCTGGACCCCTCATTATGACAACATAATTTCTAAATCAAACTAAACCCTTCGATTACTCCATAGAAACTTAGGAAATGTTCCAGTTGACACAATATCCTTTGCATATAATGTACTGGTCCGCCAAAATCTTAAATATTGCTCCTGTGTATGGAGCCCGCACACCCAGAGAGATACAAATAAAACTGAAATGGTAGAAATGAGGGCAGCCATGTTTACAACAAATATTATGTACAATACAAGTAGGGTTACCGATATGCTGTCCTCCCTCAACTAGCCTACCCTTAAAAAGTGTCAATAATATACTAAGATGTGTATGGTTAATGAAATTATTCATCACCTCATAGCTAGCCCATCCGAATTATATTTAACCATAAGATTCATTCAACCAGCAACCAGTGTCCATACGCCCTTATGACTTATCAACCATCCAGGGACTACTACAAATTCAGTTTCTTCCCTCATAGTGTATCCGAGTGGAACAGCCTACCCATACATGTAGTTTCAGTCCCTAACCTGGTTAGCTTCCAAGCCTGTTTGGTCACTCACCAGGCCCCATCCCTATGAATTAATCTAACCATCTTTTAACACTATTATTAACATCGAACCACTTTTTTTAGCTTTCAGTTTACCTGTCTTTTCCAATACCGTTTGCTAACTTTATTTCTTTCCATATGTAGTCTACGGCCTCATGCTCATGAGTGAGCATTGGCTGTAATTAATATGTACAAGAATAATACTGGACTTCTTTTACAATCCATGTTAAACAAAATGGGTCTATATATACTTGATGCTTTCTGTTTTTGTTATCCAGAGCGATTTGACACTGATGCATCTGTCCACAAATTTTTGTAACCAAAAATTTGCAGCAAGGACTTGATGTCTGGCAGATAATCTGGTCCTCTTCTGTCATCAAGACTATACCATCAGTCAACCGCTTTCCTTGGCACACTCCGAGTATAATGGACTCGGTGCTCTGAGGAAAGCTGTTGACAAAGCCTCCAGAGGGCTCGTTGTTACAACTGATACTTTATACTTCTCACCAGATACCCACATGTACCATAACCCAGTGGAGCATTTCAACACCAGGAAAGAACACGTCTGCTGCCCTTATTTACCCGCCCCAAACAATAGCCGCTAGCGATCCTGTTGCAAAAATAATGGAAGTTTACAAAGTAGTCCATGATGTTGGGAATAAAGTCCTCTTCATCCATATACAATCCACACCAGAGCTTTATTGGGGATTATCAATATGAACAATATCAAAATATCAACTGTTTTTCAGTTGGTTGTTATCCAGAATCACAATTTTCAAAACTAACCTATGGCCTTGGAAGCAAGAACAAGGTCCTCCACATGCAATCCCAAAGAAATCCTTGCACTTCATGCAGTACCACTCCATGCCCAAATCCAAATAATTTTTATATTGTTATCTTGCAATAAAACTCAAAGATGGTGTCTTGTAATTTGTACAATGGGTCAAGGACAAATGTTATATGGTCCTGAAGCCAGTTTTTGTGACACGTCAGTTTTCAAGGTACGCTGAATGATTTTAGTCAATGCCTGACTGCTCGGTGTGTTGACATTTTAATGTATTCAATATTGGGTAGTTTGTGAGCAAAGTTGATATTTTCCAATGCTGTTTTGATTAGAAATTATTTCTGACATTACAACAATCTGACACAAAGTCAGTACCTGGTACCATGAAAACTGTGGTGCCCCGATGACTGGCGCCACCATACATCTCATCCTAGTCATTATAATGGATATTCAACAGGTGTTCTACAAGAAACCTGTTTCACATGGTTTTCAATTTATCATGTGGAAATCAAGTTCAAAAAAAAAGGGAACAATCACATGTGACCTAGGAAATTAACCTGCAGTGATTCAAGTACAGTCCCATCCAAGTCCGTTATAGCATGTAGTGGTCCATCACCATTTATATTACCGAAGTCCTTGCCACACATTTCCACAATACAACAGAATGCTGTTCTGTGCACCTGTGACTGGTTATATCCCACTGGAATTTTACGTGCAGGCCAACTGCATGCTGTAATTTTTACAAAAGTGACAGAACACCAGTTGATTGCAGTACATATACTTACAAAAACTCATTTATCAACTGATGATAATTGGCAAGATAAAATAATCTTGTTGTAAACCTACCATAAAAGATCCATCTGCTGGTAAAAGCTTCAGATGTCTGGCTGATGTAGTTTTCATGAAAGAGCCAGACAAGACTTGAGGGCCAGTCCCATGTGTACTTTGCTATAATTATTGATGAACGAACATAACAAGCTTGAAAATAAAAAGAAATGAAGCAGCTGTACATAAAAAATTTCCATGGTATATATCTACCTGAAAAACCTCAGATGGCTAGGTACCGCAGTTTCTGAGAAACAGCGCGAACAAAACTGTTTCTCATGGAATGAAGCACAAATGAAGCCCATTACGTTATCATGTTTGGCAGTGACTTGCCAATTTTTAGAGTGACATCTGAAAGTAGTAATCCATGGCAGGTCACATTTCATCCTCATTGTCTATTGACCAATCATATCATTTCCATCTCAAACCACTTTTCCTTCCATTGCCATCTGCCTGTTTAACAACAGACCCATGTGAGCAACGCTGTCAGAGCTTTTGCGCTCTGTATCTGTGTCATATTCACTTGTTCACATTATGAACATCAACAGAAAATATTATTTTCACTTCACTTTTAACATCATATTTTGTTGTCATCATTTCAAATGTGCATATCTTGTGGAAATACATTGATATACATGTATTGTGTTTATATCCTCCAATGAAAATCTGGGTCTTCATTTTACAGTATGCTGTCACCTATTTCGAAATGCTGACATCACCAGAGACTCCAACTTGGGCATGGAGATCTCCTGCTTTCATGGATTTTTTTTTTCTTTTTTTAATCTTCCCACTCTCCCACTTAGCATTCCTTTTCTCCCGCTCAATCCAAGAATAATGCCTCAAAAAATGATCTGGCATGTTATCTAAAGATTACTGTCAATCAGTATTCATACTGGCCTTCAAATTACACATTAAAGTCCAAATATGCACCAGAAAGCACTATTTCAACCTAAATTTCCCTTTTTTTTTTTTTAACCCGGGATGGGGTCCCGCCCCATCTGAGACCCTTACCCAGCTTGGTTGCTTCTCTCCCTTGCACCCTCCCTCTTAATATACAATGTACCTACTGACAGGGAGAATCTCCTGCCCACCATCCCTCTGAGGTTGGAGTCTCAACATCACCTCCACCTTAAGGGATATAATTCCTGGTTAATACCACACTTCCACACTTTACATAGGCCAAGCAAAATCTTATATGGCGGGAGAGTGAGTTACTATTTCTCTGTCACTCAAGATCATTTTTTTGGTGGGGAAAGAGTAACTCGATTGTGCTGCAACGACAACTGATTGTTTATCTCCATACCCAACTTTGCAGAAAGGGCATTTAAAGGAAAGGAACATGACAGTCCTGTGCTCATAACCATAGGCATGTTGACCTAAAATCAACTGCCCATTATCACTTTAACTGGCTACCCTCTCTTGCCCCCTCTCTTAGTGTAATACACCTAGCTACCATGGTGTTTTCAATGCATGTCAGGCTTTGGGTGATATGTGAGGGCACTTGACACATGATAATGATTCAAGACATTTTAAACAAATTAAAAACTTTAAACATGATCTTTATCATCTTTTCCCTTTGATAAAGTTGTTTCAAGAGGAATAGCCAATTCTTTTCATTTTCCTCCCACAGTCAAAATCTGTGAGGAGTTTATTTACTTTGTAAAAATATGCACAATTCACTTTGATGTCTCATTACAATTTGAGGACTTTCTCCTCTTAATAAACCCTGTCTTTCTGTTGATTTTTATTCTTGATCTCCCTCATGTCTGAGAAAAGCTTACTTGCAGGCGAAAAACTAAAACAATTGGCATATGATGCAGCATTTAAACTCAAAGGTATTCAGTTTGCTGAAAAACAGTAACATGGCAGCAGAGCAAGAATCTGGTGTTGTAGAAAAATGTGTCCTGGCAGATAAGACTGGCAAAAGAGGAAGGCTACACTTCAAGGGATGCCTAAAAATAAACATGCCAGATGTGGGAAATCATGCAGCTACCGGAAGTTAGAAAAAGTATCTCCCACACTATGTTGGAAGAAAAAAGGGTCATTAACTTGTCATGACATGAGGAGCCTTGCGCGTGTTGGCATTGAAGACTGCCAGGGCCGAACAGAACAGTGTTGATTCAACATTAATTTCAAGACATCAGCGCGGTGGTGTAACAACTTTATGGATCACCATTTTGTTCCTACAGTGAAACCCTATAATGACACCATCTGTTCCCCTAAAATGGCATCAAATAACTGAATTTGTCATGTCAAACAAATAACAAACACAGCAGAAGTGTAACAGTCCTGTGCTCACCTGACCCTACATGCACATGCAGACTGAAGTGGTCCTGTGAATTATAATATCAAGGTCATCTCTGTTTCTGACTATGATCACTGTTGCTAACATGTACATATCCCCTTACTGATTGAAAAAAAAATACAGTAAAATTGCAGCAACACCTGTTAAACGAATTGAAGTCTAGGGTTCCCACAAGTGTCCCTATGTAATTTGAAGCAATTGGTTAGGCAGTTTCCGAGAAGATTTGTTTAACATTTTGCCAAAAAAAAAACCCAACAAAATTCATTAAAAATCCAAAACTCACTGGATTGTGACCATTTGATCAACCTACTAGAGACTCACTCAAGGTACATCCCCACCCAAGTTTCAAGTGAATCTGCTCGACGGTTTTGTGAAGAAGTGAAAAATGTGAATTTCCATTGCAATCCCCGTTCATTTACATAAATAGAATGCATGCGTCAACCAGCAAGCACCTGAACTGAAAAAGTTGTTAAAAACCAGGCATCAGGAACAAAAAGGTAAAGTCAAGATCAACTAATTCATGTGGGTTCTCAGTTGAAGGCTCTGTAGGCAGGCGGGCTAGCTATAGGTATTTTCATAAGTTTCCATTGTAATCTGCACCCATGTAATGTTTAAACTGCTCTACCTACAAACACCAAATTTCTTGTGCTAAATGTTTGTATGTAGTTGAAATACCCTTGTAAATTTGATAACTTTTACTGCAAAACTATTCACCATACTGAATGTTATTTTGACATAGAATCTTATACGAATGCATTGGGTTGTGTATTCAGCCAAATACACATATAGCTGTGAACTGTGACCTCTCCTATCAAGGAGGCTAGATAGAGATCTAGCCTCCTTGCTCCTGTTAAGACCTAGAGGTCCCCAAGAGTGTTCCTGTGTGATATCAAAGCAATTGGGTGAGCATTCTTGGAGAAGCAGATTTTTTAAAATTTGCCCCAAACAAGAAATAAAAAATTCATAAAAAGTCAAAAATTCACTGGAGTGTGACCATTTGAAAAACTTGGTAGAAACCCACCCATATGAAAGATGCATGCATTTACAGGTAAGTACCCAAATTGAAAAAAAAAAATCTTTAAAAATCAGGAATCCACAGCATTGACACCTAGTGAACAACTTCGTTTGACCCTTTTGCAAGGAACACATACACCAAGTTTCAGCTTAATCTGAGTGACAGTTCTGGAGAAGTTGAAAATGGTGAAAAACACACGAAAATCATTAAAAATATTGCAGTGCCACCTGGTGAACAAATTAAGAACTAGGAGTCCATAGAAGTGTTCCTGTGTGATATCAAATTGATTGGGTGAGCAGTTTCAGAGAAGATTTTTTAAGATTTGCCCACAAAAAGAATAAACACGATATAATAGTGGTGCTTATACATTGGGGACCACCGTATACAAATTTGGGACAGTTTAAGGCAGCAAATATACCTCATCTTGGACACTGGGTAAACTGACCTTGGATACGAGTTCAAAGTCAGCTATATACAGTAATAAATCGTTGAACATAAAAACCAGCATCCAGAAGCAAATAAGTGGCTGTGTTACTTTTAGAAGTGGATCAAGGTCACTCATGTTCAAACTTAACCTTGGCTGTATAGAGGACTTTAATCATGTACAATCAAAAACCATTGAATGAAAAAGTTCATAAATTATTTTGTGGATACTGAAGTTCACAAAAGTGACCGTGTGATATTGGAAACTGGGTCAAGGTCACTCATGATTTGAAATTCACCTTGGCCTGATAGAAAACTATGATGATGTGCAATATGAAATCCCTATAGTTTGAAAACCTCTCAAGCTAGCATGCAGACACCAAATTCACTAATGTGACTCTGTGACCTTGGGAATTGTGTCAACGTCACCAATCTTCCAACTTGTCCTAGCCCTAAAAGGGGGACTATAATATAAAAGCCCTAACTTAAAAGCATCTCAAGTTATTATGCAGACACCAAATTAACTAATTTGGCTCTGTAACCTTGGGAATTGGGTCAAGGTCACCTATCTTTGAAATTGACTTAACTTTTACAGAGGACAATAACCCTGTGCAATATGAAAGCCCTAGCTCAAAAACTTCTCAAGTTATCATGCGGACACCAAATTCACTAATGTGGCCCTGTGACCTTGGAAACAGGATCAAGGTCACCCATCTTAAAACTTAAGGTAGCCCTCATAGAGGACTAAAATCCTGTGCAATATGAAATCCCTAGCTCAAAAACTTCTTAAGTTACCATTTGGAAAGGATTGTGATGGACAGAATCAGTGATCACTATACGGACTCCCTTTCAGTGGTCCTCTAAAAAATTCATAAATTTTTTTTTAAAATACTGGACCATGACCATTTGAACAAGTATCCGCTGACGCTAGCCATATCCCCCGCCCACAGTAATCATGGTGGTAAATACACATGATGTACACTGGTATATTATAGTTGGTAAAATGCGAAAGGTTTCTGTTAGTGGCAATATGGAAATAAATACAGAGAGCCTTTAAATGCATTATTTGTCCCCCTTTTAACAAGTAGCCACTGAACCCCCACCCCCACCCCCTCCTTATGAGGGTGAACCAGTGCAGAAGGGTTTGTTTGCTATTCACATCTTCCTTAACATGTAGGACTTCAAATAAAGTTGGCTGAAATGAGAAAGAAACAAGTTTACTTGAAAAGGATCCTGGAGTTCTTGGTTATCTGAAAAAAAAAAAAAAAAGAAAAGAAATACAAAAGAAACACAAGCAACTTTATGTATCTTGAGCTTGCTTAATGAACTTTGTTAATTAATATATTAATGAAGGAAAGTAATTAGTCAAAAAAATTTCTGCCTATGCACACCTCCTACCTCTGGTCTACCAGTGCTGAAAATCTTAAAGGGTTACCACTTTTAGTTGCAAAGTTATGCTTCACACAAAATTGTATTGTATCTTGAGTTTGCTTAATGAACTTTATTAATTAATTAATCAATGAAAGTAATTAGCCACGCAAAACAGTACCTATGCACACCTACTACCTAAGGTCTATTAGCCATAAAAATTTCAAAGGGTTGGTATTAATAGTTTAGAAAATATGGCCCAGACAAATCTTGAGCTTGCTTAACGAACTTTAATTAATCAATTAATGAAAGTAATTAGCCACACAAAACAAAGCCTATGCACACCTACTACCTAAGGTCTAGCAACCACAAAAAATTCAAAGGGATAGGATTAATAGTTTAAAAGATATGGCCCTGACAAAATTTGTATTGTAGCTTGAGCTTGCTTAACAAACTTTGTTAATTAATTAATTAATGGAAGTAACTAGCCACAGAAAACAATGCCTATACACACTTACTACCCGAGGTCCACCCACCATAAAAAATTCAAAGGGCTAGCATTAATAGTTTAGAAGATATGGCCCAGACAAAATTTGTCTTGCTTAACGAACTTTGTTAATTAATTAATGCAAGTAATTAGCCACACAAAACAATGCCTATGCACCCCTACTACCTAAGGTCTACCCACCATAAAAAAATTCGAAGAGGTAGTATTAATAATGTAAAAGATATGGGCCGGACAGACACACGGACGGTGCCCATTACCATATCCCCTCCCCCACTTCGTGGGTGGGGGATAATATTAGTTATTCACTGTTTTAGTGTGAAATACAGATGTCTTGGGGGAGATACTTCCCGTATTTCACACTAAAACAGTGAATGCCGATTTTATCCCATTTTTGATGATGTAATTTCATGCCCAAAAAATCTTCGCTGTTCGACCCGCTGCTGCTGCAGTTCACTTCACAATCCGCCATCATGTTGTCGTCTGCAGCGCGTCAAGGCTTGTATCACATGACAGAGACTTCTGGTGGCTGATCGATGCACTAACCAGATAGGGAGATATAGCGAGAATACCACTGTATTCCCCGGCTAGTTACGAGAATACCGCTGTATTCCCCGGTCAGTTTCAGGAATCGCACTGTATTTCACCTTTGCAGTAATTGATGCACAAATAAGGGTAATACAAAGAGTGTACCATAGCTATTAACCAATCAGAATGAGCGATGTTTCCCGATCGCTTTTTGGAATAAAATATGTTTAAACCAACCAATCAGAAGCCAAGGATTCTATCAAAAATGGGATAATAAACTTGGTAGAAACCCACCCAAGGCATATTGCCACTAAGGGATAGTTCATCATTATCATCATTTTTGAATTAGTACTTAGGGTACTAAATTTCATGACCCCCCTCCCTCCCCCCAAATTAGTACTTTAAAAATGATGATTTTGCCCCCAAATCATAGCAAACTTGGACAAAACAGCCCAAAAATTGACCATCATTTTCCATATCCTGTGAAAGTGTACAGACCCATTTAACCCCCTCCCCCCTTGCGTACTGTAAGTACTAATTCAAAAATGATGAAAATGTTGAACCATCCCTAAGTTTGAAGTGAATCTGCCCAGTGGTTTTGGAGAAGTCAATTGTTGACAATGGATAACGACAGGCGAAGGACCATAAGATAAAGCTACTGACAAGTCAGCTGACCTAAAAATGATTTTTATTTTGTCCCTCAAAACTTGTGTTGTTAAGTGAATATGTTGGATTATTGGGGTTTCATTACGATGAAATTTCATGGTATTTTAGATTTTTTTTGCCATCCTGACTAAAAATTGCCTTGTCCCACTGTCCCACACAACAGGGTCTGGCTTTACCTCAAGCCCTGTACTTACAATACACTTATGTACATGTAAATTTATCAAATTAGGTGATTTTTATTCTTTCTTTCTTTTTTTTTTTTTCTCGCTTCTTTTTACTATAGGGAATATATGTTTATTCAGACTGGCTATAAAGATACCATTCAATCCAAAAAGGACTCAGTCTTTGTTATTTGGACAGCTTTACACAGGAGACACAATTTGATCAGTCATATATCCAAGTCAATGATCAACAGTCAAATGGTCTCCATACAATAACATAACAGCAGGGAGAAAGCAAATACATTAACTTTTTAGTAATTTCAGTATTAGTAAGTACCCTTACCCCTCAACCACCATTGCTAAGATCTTTGTGTCTGGCCACATCAACATGCAGACACAACTGAGTTGGGCACTAACTCGATAATGTTTCCCAAAAAACCTGCTTGTCCTTGTGAAGCCTCTGCTTGGTTCTTCTCGATCCAGGGCGGGTGACTTCCGGTGCACATGCTCCCATTCTTCCTTCCTCCTCTATGATAGGTCAGTGGACATCACCTGTGTGAAGGAAGCAGGGTGCTCAGGTGGGCTTCTCTGACGGTCGAGAGGCAAGTGCACTTGCTAATATGGAAACTACTAAAAATCTCAGGTATTAGTTACATAGCATTACCTCTCCACCACCTTTGCCCATATATGTATAAATGCAGAAGGCTGTAGTATTACACTCACACTAACCACAAACCACCACGACGGACAGCTGGGGGGGGGGTTAGAACCAACAGTCCCATTGGGCATGCCACAAATAAACCGCTAGAGAAGAGTCTGAAAGCCCTCCTTTGGCAATTCTATCTGCAGCCGATTCCAAGAAACCTCTGTCGTGGATGTGCTGTGCGACAGCTGCAAGCATGGAGGTTGAGCACTTGAGGGTCCCGTTCCTGTGGAACTCACTCCTCTGCCGTTACACCAGAAGTGTTGGCCATGCCAGTAAACGCAGCAGTGGCTTGACGCTTAATTCCAAAAGGTCCAGGGATTAATCTGTCTTCGGTCACCAGGGGGCAGCCCAGATCAGGTTGCACTTGTGGGACCGAACCTTCCACAGGACCCTTTGGAGGATCTGCAGAGGCGGAAAAATGTAAGCCCAGAGGTTGCTCCGGTCCATGGCAGAGCATCCACTGCTACGGCCTGGTGATCCGGAATGGGCGACATATAAACCTGAAGTTTTGTGTTTGCCATTGTGGAGTGGGCGCAGTATGGGCACCATGCTTCTGCTGCAGCCAAGGTCAAAAGTAATTGAACAGAGTCAGTCAAGGCCTTGGTCCTTGAGTGCTTGCCAGAGCAGGTCAAAGGTCCCGAACCCGGCAAACGAATTCCGCCATCTGTCCTGCAATCTGAATGCCGGAGAAAAGAGGCCCCATTCGCCTCGAGTGTGCAGGCCAGCCTGATCTGGTGGTCGATCACCCATGACAAGGAAGGTAATAAGCCACGCCACCTGATCAAGTCAGTCCTGGACTCCCTCTGAAACCTGTGCTGAGGACTGGAGGTCCCCCAAAAGGGACCTCAAGGCCGACGGTGAGATGTCTGAGTAGGACACCATAAGGACCAAGCCGGGTATCCTCCTCCAGTCTCCTGAAAGCATCCAAGGACACAAAAACAGTTTTTGCCACCCTAGCATCATGCACACTCATACTACAGCTGTTTTCCAAGGCAGATGGGGCAGCCGTTTGTGACATGAGTGGATCTGTTACCATACCATTTGCTGGGGATACATCAGCAGCCTGCATCTGCTTCTCCCTCGCAGGGTAAGAGAGGGGGACTTCTGGGAGGTTCGGTAAAGGAGCTACAGCTGCCGCCAACTGGGTGGTTGGCTGGCCGTTCTGGAATGTCTGGGAGGGAACCCATAAGTTTCCATCCTGGCTTCAGCAATTTGGCTGCCTTGGTGTCCTAGTGCTCAGACCGAGTAGTCCAGGCCAGAAGATCCAGGCAGTACCTGGCCTGCCTCTTCTGAGGGGTATCTGAAGTGGTGGCCTGAGGGGAGGGAGTAGGAACTGAAGCAGATCCACTTGCATCTGCTGACTCCTGGCCATGGATTCTAAGATTGACAAGAGTCTCAGGTCAGGGGCCCGTGAGTTGTCACCTTAGTTGGTGCCCGAGCGCTCAGGATGCCCACAAGGTGATCTTTTGATGGGGGGATAGGCAGGTAAAGGAGTAACAGCAACTACCTGAGCCTGCGGGCAAGTCGCGTGGGTTCACTTCTGCTTCTCTCATGGTGTCGTTGGGAGAGATACCTTGGTGGACTCAACTGCAACAGCCCCACGTTTAGCAGCATGCTCAGCTTAGCCCTCTTACTCTTCCTCCAGGCCTGCTCATTGAGCAGCCACTTGTCATAAAACCACCATGTATTCCCCCAGTACACATGGCCAAGTTATTGGGGACAACTGGAACAGTGTTCATGGTTGCCTAGGCTGCCATGTAGTGGGTCCGTGAATACATCTTCTGACCTTTTCCGAGCAAAGGAGAAGGAGAAATGGTCACTGGATTGACAGTCACAGTATGCAGCCAAGCAGCGATTGCCTGACTGCCACTGTCCTACCTCTGTCTGCAATTTGACCCACCAGACGCCATCCTGAAAAGGATCAGTTTCAAGCAAACATGACCAGCTCTACTTCCACTTTTCTCTCAGGTATCTGTAAATCAAATATCAGTGGTCCTTATCTTGGATGAGACTAGGAGTGCCTAGAAAACAAATTCTGCAGAAGAGATAGTGTGCACAGCACAAGAGCAGTCTCGGTGAACAAAAGTTCACGGAGCTTTTCAACTCTTAGACCATGGCAGAATCAGTGCCCAAGGAAGAGGAAACAAGATAGCATGCGTACCAGAAGTCCCCCCCCCCTCCCCTCCCGGGATCCAGAGGTACCGAGCGGAGGCATGACTGGGACTGTCTGGTTTGGGGGAACAATTGAGTGAGTAGCGAACTCAATTGTGTGAGGTGATGGGGCCAGACAGAGAGGTCTTGGCACTGGTAGTCGAGAGGCAACCTTACTTAACTAGTGTGTTTTGTTTAAACAAGAGTATCAAGGCAGGCTAAGTCTTCAGAGCTGTCCTACAACTAGCAGACTATATCTGCCCCATTTGATATAAAGTTATGCATCACATATCTGAGCTCTTCTTGTCTTTACTTTGACCAGAAACGTCTTTGGAATAATTTTCTCTATTTTTCACATAACCAGGTGATCAACTATCAATAGTAACACACTGCTTACATGTATAGATGCTCTAATGACAGTGTTCTAGTTGTCTGTTTTACTGACATTGTCAGCCCAGCATTTTTTCACAAAATAGACCTAAAGCCTTTTGGGGTGCTACCCATACCCAGCTAGGATCTACAAATTCAAATACTTAGACTGAAAATTAAAACACAGTCACAATCAGAGATTGCTAGATCTATGACCCCCCACCCCCACCCCCCTTGGTTCTGTGACCTTGGGATTAGGGTCAAGGTGATCCATCTTTGAACTTGTCTGAGACCTTATGTAGGATTAAAACCATGTGCAATAAGAAAGGTCTATGTTAAAAATATTTCAACTTATCGTGTGCAAACCAAATTCACTAAGATGGATCTGTGGCCTTGGGAATTGGGTCAGGGTCACCCATCTTCGAACATGTCCAGACCTAATGCAAGACAAGAAGCATGTACAATATGAAACCACTCTGCACAAAAAATTTTCAAGTTACCGTGTGAAACCCAAATTCACAAAAATGACTCTGTGATCTTGAAAATTGGGTCAAGTTCACCCACCTTCGAACTCATCTGAGAGCATTTGCAAAATGCTATCCCTATACATTAAACTTTTCAAGTTGTGTGTGAAAACCAAGTTCACTAAAATGGCTCTGTGACCTTGCGCATTGGGTCAAATTCACCCATCTTCGAACTCTTCTGAGTCCTTATGTACAACTGTAATCATCTGCAATTTGACAGGCCCATGTCAAAAACTTTTCAAGTTATCGTGTGAAAACAAAATTCACAAAAATGGATCTGTGACCTTAGAAATTGGGTCAAGGTCACCCATCTTCGAATTCCTTTAAGATGCTATTCAGGACTATAAGCAGGTGCAATATAAAAGCCCTATATGCAAAAAACTTTTCCAAGTTATCGCATGAAAACCAAATCAACTAAAATGGCTCCATGACCTTGGGGAATAGGGTCTATGTCACCCATCTTATAACTTCTCTGAGATTTTATTCAGGACTACGAGCATGTGCAACATGAAAGCCCTAAACAAAAAACTTTTCAAGTTACCATGTGAAAACTGTTAGTACGTACGTACACACACACACACACACACACACACACACACACACACACACACACACACAGTAATCACTATATGTCCCCTCCTCCTTAGGAGGGAGGGCATAAATATCAACACAGACATTTACAATGGGGACACTTTTAAAAGGACGTGACATTAAGATACAAATTTCACTAAAATAAAAACTTTGTAAGTTAATTGTTAAAGATAAAGTATTGCATAAGAAGGCATATAATACCTAACTGGAGAAGAGATACTCGGAGTGAAGTTGCAGGGCAGCACAGGACAACAGTGTAATTTGAGGTCTGAAAAGATGATCAGCTAAAGTGCTCATGACCCATAGGCCTACCGTTGAAAATAATTGTTTAAGCTATTTTAGTCTGCCTCAATGATGAAAAGGTAGTGATCGAAAAGGCTACTGGAATGTTTTATCAGGTCAGCAGCTTTGATGGAGACACAAGGTCAAGGATCCCCCTCCCCCACCTACAAATGGGGCTTGGATTCTTCCTGACTGGACATGAAGAGAAAATTTTAAAGGGTTAAAAGTCAAGGTTCTGGTCAAGGTCACAGTGGGCTAATTTTGGTGCATGACACACCCCTATCCTATTAAGTGTCAGACACTGAATTTGGTCGATGTTGGTATTATGTACGTATGGTATAGGGTGAACAAGGCCTGGACAACCTTCTTAAGTATGGCTCAGTCCATTTAGTTCAGTACACACGTACAGCAAAATGATTCTTTTTAAAGAATGAAAAGTTCAAGAATGGTCAACTGAGTGTACCCCCCCCCATCCCTCAGTACTGGGGGGGGGGGGGGCAGCAGTTATGCAAACAGCTAAGCCATTGTATTCAGTGCTACATCTCCAGGAGCATACAAATCTCACAATGGAATTGGCCATCATGGTAACTGAAAGAACAACACATGTGACATGTACACCTATATTCAGATAACGGACAATAGCAGCACTGAATACTCAACAGCTGATGCTTAAAGCTTGCTATGTGAACACTGGAAGGGTAGGGTGTTTGGGAAGTGATGCAGAGTTGGTAGTTGTAAGGGGAGTGCCATGCCCTGGTCTGTGAGAGGATCATCCAATCAGGACTTACAGGCTGGCTGGAGGATCCTCACTGGATGGCAGCTTGGGTGACCCAAGCACCACAGCACTCCCCATCAGATCCCACTGAAGGAAATACTTCTATGTGTCAAACAAGTCCTTTGTCCCGCTTGCACTATGCATGTATTTGAGAGCAGCAATATGTAATGCGGGGACAATTTTATTTGATTAAATTGATTGGAATTCACAAATTGCATGTACATAGCTGCCACAAGCACAATTTAGACTTTGGGACAAGAAGACTTCTTCATTTGTAGTTTCACCATTTTGACTGTGGATGATCTTTCTGACACAGGAAAAAAAAAAGCTTTAGAACTTGTAAGTCCTTCCATACAAGTCTCACAGAAAAAATATGTTTTTCATCAATTTTAAATTTAAATAAAACATTAAAGCAGATGATTTAAATCCCAGCGCTTTTGGGTGATTTGAGCGGGGAAATGAGGGTCAATCAACTTACTATGGCAGATGTTATTACATTGTACGTAATCAGACCTACTTATCAGTGGCATGTCATGAATTATATTATCTGCAAGGTTCTCCAAAGGCCAGTTTAGCAGGGTGGTGTTCCCCCAAGCCCCCTCCCCCTCCCCATAAACATATACCCAGCTTATCCCTTCTCTAACTGTTCCCCTTTTCTATAAAATGTTGACCCTTTGCTTCCCAAGTGATAATATTACTACTTTCTCTATCCATGCTATTACCTGTCCCCGCCTCAACCATATAGCTTCATCAACCCGAGTGACTTTTTCGTCAAGGATGTGACCACTTCAAAGGGGAACAATTAGTCACTACATTGCAAAAAAAGTAGGTCCACATTTTTACTCGGAAAAAATGCTGTCCTAAATACAGACTCAAACGTCAACACATGGAACATGTCGTAGTATAGGACAGCATTTTTACATTTAAAAACTGTACTACTTTTGTGAAATTGTAGTAACTCTTTTCACCACTGAAATAATTTCCTTTCTGTGATTTTCGCAACGTTCTGCATCAATTTTTGTACATGTACATGTGACACACAAATGGAATAGGAGATAATGTGAGCATTAACAATGGACAAAGTGTTGCAGTTTTGCCACTCTGTGAATCATATAATATACAACAACATATCCAAGCAGATTGTTTACTGGTCATTCTTTATTTACAGAAAGTACAATAACACCATTATTATACATTTCATAGTATTAGATGATCTTGTTAAAATTTTAAAAGCAATAATTTTCATAATTTTTTTCTTTAAATCTAAGAGTGATCTATTTTATCAGCCTTTAATATATATTGATAACTAAACAAGAAGGCTGTGAGAACAGCCCATGCTCAGCTGACCTAGGCATTCATCACACTTGCAGCTCTGTGAACTTGGGATAGAATTAAGGTTACCCATGTACTGAGTAAGTCTGACCTTTATAGAAGAACACTAACATTTGCAACATCAAAAGTCCCAGTTCAAGTAGTTTTCAAGTAAATAATGAAGAGTAAAATTCATGTATATTGCACTGTGACCTCAGAAACGAGGTCAAGGTCACTCATGTACTGTCCAAGCATGACCTCTGTGTCATGGAGAGTGACTCAATAAGTCAATGCTTGACTTCTTTCATAATCCATGTAAAACAAATGTGTCTATACTATACCTTCATAGAGAAACATTAACATGTGCAATATCAAGGTCCTAACTCAGAACAGATCTCAAGTTATCAAGTGAGCAGTAAATTTAGTGTCAGTTGTCCTGTGACCTTGGCAATGAGGTCAAGGTCCAAACATCACTGGAACATGACCACTTGCACAAAATAGGTAGACACCAAATAAAAGGTACATCCCTACCAAGTTTGGTACAAATCTGGCCAAAATTATTGAAGTTATAACCACTGCAAGAAATTCCCATGTTAACTTTCCTATTAGAACTTTATTAAAGATTTTTGAAAATGATCATAAAGAAATCCAAAAATCACTGGAGCATGACCATTTGAACAAACTTGGTAGAGACCCACCCATGGTACATTGCCACCAAGTTTTAAGTCAATCTGACACAGTTTCTTCAGAGAAGTCCAAAATGTAAATTACCATTAGAATGCCCATTGACTTGCATAGTAAGCAATAGAAAAGGTGCATTTACTGATAAGTAACCGAATTGAAAAAAATCATTAAAAATCAGGAATCCACAGCAGTGCTACCTAGTGAATATCTTTGCTTGACCCTTTCATAAAGAATATATCCACAGAGTTTCAACTTAATCTGAGAGACGGTTCTGGAGAAATCACAAGTAATGAAAACACATAAAAATTCATAAAAAAATTGAAACAAATTGCAGCACCACCTGGTGAACAAATTGAGAACTAGGAGTCCCTAGGAGTGTTCTTATGTATTATCAAAGCAAGTGGGTGAGCGGTTGTGGAGCAGATTTTGTGAGATTTGTTCCTCAAAAAAAGAAAAAAGTTCATTAAAAAAATAAAAAATCAATGAAGCGTGATCATTTGAAAAACTTGGTAGAAACACACCCATGGTACATTGTCATAAAGATTGAAGTCAATCTGGATAATGGTTTTGGAGAGGAAGTCCAAAATGTGAATAAGAATAAGCATTACAACGTCCATTGACTTGCACAGTAATCAATAGGAAAGCTGCATTGACCAATAAGTACCCAAATTGAAAAAATCGTTAAAAATCAGGAATCGTCAGCAGTGCCACTTAGTATACAGCTTTATTTTTTCATTCAACAAGGAACATACCCACCAAGTTTCAGCTTAATCTGAGTGACGGTTCTGGAGAAGTCAAAAATAGCAAAAACACCAAACAAATATATATATATATATATATATATATATATATATATATATATATATATATATATATATATATATATATATATATAAATATATATATATATATATATATATACATATATATATATATATATATATATATATATATATATATTAGAAAATCACAGCACCACCTGGTGAACAAATTCAGAACTAGGAGTCCCTGGGAGTGTCCCTGTGCGATATCAAAGCAATTGGGTGAGCGGTTTTGGAGAAAAAGATTTTTTAAGATTTGCCCAAAAAAGAACAAAATATCATGAAAAATTTTTTTAAAATCAATGGTGTGACCATTTGAACAAACTTGGTTGAGACATACCCAAGGCACATCCCCACCAAGTTTGAAATGAATCTGGCTGACGGTTTTGGAGAAGGAAGTCGAAAATGTGAATTGTGGACAGACGGACCATGGACAACAGACCCTCACAAAAGCTCAGCTGAGCTAATGACTGTGAAGTGAGTATTGAAGGTAATTGACTACAGTCCCCTCTACACCCAAGTGATGAAATAGGAGGAAAACAATGAATCATGGTTTCTAACTGCAGACCGACTAGAGAAAATCTCTAGGTGGATTTAGTTAACTTTACAGTACACCAACCATCGCCCTACCACCCCTACAATGTTAGTCCCACCTAAATCTATAGATTAATATAATCTATTAGTGTCTTGGAATGAGTGTTGTATTTTGTCAGTATTGTTCCATATCTATGGAAACACTTCAACAGAGTTTTGTATAGCTTTTTGGTGTCATAGGCTTTGTGGCATAGTTTTTTTTTCATTAATATTCTTATTCTCCTTACAAATTTACTTATTTGTGATGTGTTTGTGCTAATGCGTAAAACCTGTCCAATGACCACACCTTAGGCTAGGTTCTCTGGAATGTTTCCAGTGATATCAGGATATGAGACTATGGGTCATACGTCATAAACTGGTAACCCCAAAAGGGTGGTGGTGTTACATACATTTTTGGATCTTGATGTTCAATTGCTTGGTTCATACCTTTCTTGCAAATCTATACTAACATAAATAGTACCATATTAAAGCATTTTTGGTCTACTTTACAAAACTGCCTACCATTTTTTATGGCTCATTCCATTAAAAAGTTGTGCTTAAAAGAGTGAGTGCATATCACATGATTTGTAGGGTGGTGGCAGTGCAGAGTGGTGGTGCGGAGTTGCAAAAATCAACAGTATCATGAATTCTCTTATGTTCCAAAAGGAGCTGTCAACTGGGTCATAGCTGACAACCAGTATAGTACAATTCCTGATACTAGAAAGTTGCATTCTCTGTCATCAGTTGGTCAAAATGGAAGGGTTAATGTGAGAGCGTTAACATGCTACTGTATGCCCTGCATCCATGGACAGTACATGTATGCATCTTATGAGAACAAGGAGTATGTTGAGGATTTTAAAGGTGTTGTGTTTGCAAAGGTTGCCCAGAATGGTTCAGACATGTCAGAAACTGACAAAATAGTTGATGACACTAATGTTGAACAGGGTAATGACACCAATGATAAAGATGACAGTGAGCATCTTTCAACCTTGATTTGATATGATGGCGTTGTTGCCATAATGCCTTCTGTGAATGCATTAGAGGACTACTACCTCTTGCAGACAACCTCAGCAGGTGTAGTGACTTTGGAAAAATACACTCAGTCTGAATATAGTACATGTATTATATACTCCAAGGGTTGAGATGTGATATTTGGGCATTTCTATCAATACCAGAGATCCACCAGAGACAAGTGTATGTACAAAATGGGGAAAAAACAAGCTATAGTGCACAGAGACAGTGTCTTGTATGTGGGTGTGGAATTATCAGAAGACAAGAAGGATCCTCGCCTCTATATTCTTTCACGCACTGATCATGAAGACATTTTGTGTGCTGTTTCAGTGAGAATATGTATTCTCATGATCACTTTACAGGTTGGTAGTGCAACTGGATACCCTTCAGTGCCTTTAGAATGAAACAAAAGTTTACTTTTGAGGGGTACAAGATCTCTTCAATGTGGCATTGAATATTTTAGCTGAAAATCCGTTAATTTTCATGAAAAAATATTAGTGAAAGTTCACTGACATATTTAACCTATATACATGTATATCTACTGTATCTAGAAAATGTTGGCATTTTTTACGAGAGTAACATGCAAGGAAAATTTTGCTGCATACCAGAGTAAAAATGGTCCATAAATAAAAAAGTGACAGGTATTCTAAGGGAAATAAGTCAGTTTTGTAAAAACGGCCAATACATTTTTCTGATATAATGCATTTTCTATTAAAATAAGTCCACAAAAGTGTCCATATCTTGTTAAATAACAAGAATTTTCAAGTTCCAATTACTTTTTTTCATAGAGTTACTTTGGAGTTAATAAATATTTAAAAAAAAATGAAAAAATAAAAAATTTTGATGTGTGACACAAAATGGACCAGTTCATGATGCATGACCTATGTCAAATTTGAATTGTTCTAGTTTGTCAAAAATCTTTGTCACATACTGTTTGTTGTCAATCCAGATTTCAAGATCAAGGAAAGTTGCCTTCTTGTCACTTTATTGAACGGAAGGGCAAATCTATATGCCCCCCCCCCCCCCCCCCCCGTGGGGCCATTAAAAATGTTAGCTGGTATACAAAAAAACTTTTAACCAAGTACATGTACCAGGAACTTTATCGTCACTACAGTCTTGCCTCTATCACCTCTCCGAAACTATTCTCCACCCTGCAGGAGGAGCCTGATCACCCAAAAGGCCATCCAACATGCTTTGTCACTTGTAAACCTCTTTGTGTGCTTCCCCCAGTGTGACACGGGAGGTTCATCCGTTTAGCCAAACAAGAGATGCACCTTACTTCCTTTACTAATGCACAATATGTCAAAAGTCAAGAGGCCCATGGGCCTAATGCTCCACTTATATGTGTTCACAATAATGAATTTTACGTGTTCTGATACCTATGATGCTAGTTCCACTTATTTCCGCCACCATGACTCCATGCCACATAGGACTTCTGTCTATATTATGTTCCTGTAATGGTATATGGATAATATCTGAACACAACTTGACATGAAATGACCATCACAAAAAAAAAATCATTTCCTGAAGTGTAATCCCTCAGTGAGCTTGAGTCCAAGTCATTCTTATTGTGCAATATCAAACCTGCACATGGCACAACACATTTATGGTACATTTAGTATCACTGGATTTATTTCTCAATGTATTGCATTTATTTTCCTTCACCAAAGTGCTTTTATGACCTTGAAATACACCAAGGATCACCAAAAATTTTACCAAATTTGATTATTTGCCTAACAAATAATTGGTGTAAATTTCGTAGTTCCATCTCAATCAATTATTACAATAAGAATTTAATGTGCTTTTTAAACCTATGATGTCAGTCCCAATTAATACCACAAGTGATGCCACCATGACTCTACATCTAGAATTTTGTCTATATACTATTTCTATAATGGTATATGTATATACGTGCATGTACCCACATTAAGGTGTAATTTACCATCACAACATTTCCTCAAATGCTCTCTGCCGCCGACCGCCGCTGTCCGCCACTGAAACCCAATTGAGACTTCTGGGGCTCGGCGGCAGACAGCGGCAGACAGCGTTGGCCAGCGGCAGAGAGCCTTTCGCCACTGTATGGCACCAACCACCGCTATCTGCTGCTGGCAACCGCTCTGTCCTCAACAATTCTGTTTTCACATATCATGTATTTATTGAGTATAAAGTGTATGTACATTATGTGCAGGGAAAGAGATATACAGAGGTATTCAGAGATGCATCACAACATTACAAATCATCATGTAAACACATCATTAAGTAACTTTGTATGGTATATTAAAAAAAAATGAATTACATGTGTGTGATGTACTGCATAAGTGAACAGTGCTAGTGCATCTATAAAGTACATCATAGTACATGTACAAGATGAAGCATGGGCATTTTAGACACCATGCAATCAGATGAGGGAGTATGTAACTCTACAGTGCATGCTATGTAAAACTAAAGAGTATGACTGTAATAAGGTATTGAGTCATGTTAGTACACACAGTAGTACATTTTTTTAGCTTTGTCTAATTAGCTGTTACTCAAAAGGTGTGACAAACCAATTATCACATGATAAGCCACCTTCCATGAACTGCACTGGAGTTAGTTCACATATCTTCAGTAGCTAGGATTGTACAGCTTGTTTAGCTAGAACCCAGGAGTTAGAACAGAAAAAAAGAATAGCAAATAAAATGCATGTCTGCTCTGAATTATCTAGTATTTGGTCAACATGTAGTATACCTTGAATATACAACAATTAAAAGCCTCTTGGAATGTTCAAGAGTGTGGTGTGTATGCATCACTGTACAGTATTGTTGGCTGTTACCCTTTGTAACCTGGCCTGTGTCATCTGAGGGAGCTGCATGTCTCTGGTCATCCATACATAGTTTCGAAATTTAGTTAACTTACGCAGTACATCACACACATGTAACTGATTTTTTTGATAACATGCAAAGTTACTTTATGATGTGTTAACATGATGATTTGTAATGTTGTGGAATCTGATTTGTGAGATCAGATAACTTTAAATATCTACCATCATGTGACTTATGTCACTACTGTCCTCTTTTTTTGGACTTCCCCAAAGGGAATGAATTATTTTTGGGGGGTTGTCCATCTATCCATCTATGCAGTTCTTATATGGAATCTCAATTTATGTCTTAACAATTTTTGTCAGATCTGGATGAGATAATATTTATGAATCAAAAATGACTGCTTATATTTCTGGATCCCTGTGACCTGAAATAATGCATGCCACTTTTGTTAAAGTATCTCAAACACTTGAACATATTTTGCTCAGATTTGGCACAAAGTTGTGTCAGGAAACATAGATGTATCACTAACTTGAGTCACTGTGACATATTGTTTTCACTCATACCTATTTACTGAATATGGTACACCAGTTTTAATTGTATCTCAACAATAGCTGACCATATTTTGCTCACTTTGGAACAAATCATAGATGAACAAATGTACCTCTGAATACCTCTGTATATATCTTTCCCTGCACATGATGTATATACACTTTATACTCAATAAATACATGATATGTGAAAACAGAATTGTTTGCCTCTTATGTCTACATGTAAATGCAATATTCATGTGAATGCAAGTTAACTGTCAGGCATGAGCAAATGAAAACAAAATTTATTGATGTGTACATGCATATAGGTGAATGAACCGATTAATATGACTGAATGAAGCAACTGAAGTGTTATGAGCCATAAATGAATGGGTACACATGGTTTCCTTTCCTTCCTATTCACTTTGATTCATACTTTACACTTAATGTAATGCAGTTGTGAGGACAGAGCGGCAGCCAGCGGCAGATAGCGGTGGTTGGCGTCATACAGCGGCGAAAGGCTCTCTGCTGCTGGCCAACGCCATGTGCCACTGTCTGCCGCCGAGCCTGCCGCCGACCTCCGCTCTCTGCCGCAGGCTACCGCAGTCTGCCGCTGGCCACCGCTCTCTGCCGCTGTGTACCGCTGTCTGCCGCCAAAATGCAGCATACGCCGCCAAAAAAATTTACTAGTGTTTTTGATGGCTAAGAGAAAAGTTTGAAAAAAAAAATATTTCATAGCAAAAATTGTGATTACAAAAGGGGCGTGTCTCCCCAAAGGGGCCTATGTGTAACAATGTTTTGAATGCATGCTTAAATGAGGGCTGTCAAACTACTCAGATGAAATATAAAATTTCATACTTTGATGACAACGTAACATTTTCTATTGATTTTTTTTGTTTTTTTTTTGTTTAGGTTGTGCTGTTGGCATGCAAACATAATTTCATACTTTGAACACAATGTAACTTTTTTTTTTAGGTTGTGCTGGTGGCATGCAAGCATAATTAATTGCATACTTTGAATACAACAGAACAGCAGGGTAATGTAAGAGGAGCTGTGACTACCAAAATCACACTTATTGCATTTCAGTGGAATGTCAGTTGAAGAAAAGCAAAGATTGTTCAATCCCCACCTGTTGGTCAAAAAAAAAAGAGTGGGACTTTGATCCCCACTTGCCTTCCTGGCACAAGTAAAAATATTTGCTCAGGTGCTTCCCAGTCAAAGTTCTTGTGTTTGTTTTCCATATCAATAAGAACAGGGTTCTTCTCCTTCATTAGTGTGCAGGATTCCCACTTGCCTTCCTGACACAAGTAAAAACATTTGCTGAAGTGCTTCCCATTCAAAGTTTGCCTTGTAATTTTTCATCACACTGTGCACGCTGAGGCTCTGACATAGATCATGTCATAAATAAAGCCATTTGACTCTTTGATCCACCAAGACTCAAGGGGGTGTCACAGCCATGACAGCAGCAACAATGGCTCTCTAAAAATCACACTCTACACCACACCCTGTTGAAGGGGGTCGCCATGTTGGAACTTCGTTGCCATGGCGTTAATCTGACTATGGAAATCACCCCTTCTCCCTACCTCTTTGTGGTCGGGCTGGTGTAAAACCACAAGATGGAAACCATGGAGTTGTTCATGTTTGAGACCAAAATCTTCAAAGAATCTTATTACAAAGTAGTAAAGCAATGTGTCTTACTGCTCACGCAAAGAGATTCATTGCAAGGGAGTGAGTACAGCTCAAGTAACAGTCTGTTATGTCAGCAAACTGACGCCACTGAACTTTCACCATGGATTTCTAAGATTCAACATTTGCTATGACTGTCTAAATTTTGAACTAATGTCTATTAAAAACTATTCACCCAATGATCATGAAATAAAAAGGATTTGGAAGACAAGAATGTAACTTAGGTAGGTTCCTTTTAGTTTTATAATTTTATGGGGTTTTTTATGTTTCCGAGAACCCCCACATGAAGGAGTTTTCCGTGTTAATGAATACCAAATAGAAGTTTAATAAGTATAATTTTTCAGAAAAGAAGAGAACACGGCCTAGGTAGCCACATGAACTTTAAATATATAAAATTTCATGATTCTAAGTCAAATATTTTTATGAGCCCTGATAAATCATCAAATCAGACCCTTTATCTAAAAGTGTTTGTGCTAAAAGTGTGGGACACTGATGATTTTTTTAAGTGTATGAAATCTGCACATCAACACCAACAAAAAATATGCATATTTATATATGTGAAATCACAAACTTAGATGCGAGACCTTCCAGAAGTCAGCAGTCATGCTATGGGCATCCGATGGGCTGCCCCTGGGAACAACCACCTTAAGGACTGATGGACATATATGCATCTTAATTGAAAATTTCAAGTCTCCTGTTGCATTCTGCTGTGAATACCAAAGATGAATTGAATGGTGTACTAATGGAATGACCCTCTTCCACCTGACAACAATGAGCATGAAAATATTGGTAGGGAACTTAACAAGAATAAGGAGTATACAGACTTTAGGTGGACTAGAGAAAATTTCTATAAGGGTTACAGATAGGTAAGACACCAAAAATAAATCCCACTTTAATCAGTTCTAGCTCAAAATATATGTGTGTTAGGATAACAAATCATATATGTGTGCAATTGTCATACTCCAAAGAATTTATATTTCCCGTATTTGGGTGTCTGTGATGTTAATTGTTGAATGAACAATTGAAAGTTGACCACAAAGCATCCATCCCATATATGTCGATATAAGTCACTAATTATTTGTGATAAAATCATAATTACACTTGCATCTTAATCCTGACACATTGGCAACAAAAATCGATTCTGTGATTTTTTATGTTGGTTTAGTTTTTCTGTCATCCATCCTCAAAGTTTGATGTTTCAATTTTCCCTTTGATTCCCAGGATGTTTATTTTCTTCATTTCATATAAAAAGAACGAAGCAAAATTTTGAAAATCGCTGAATCCTTTTTGCAGTTCAGACATTACAGAATCAAAAGCCCTTAACCGGAATAAATTTTGCAAACCTGTTTTCTTGGAATAACCATTGTTACGTGGAGTTCTCTTCCTATCATCCTTTCTGAGAAAACAAGCTTCAAAGGCCTTTGATGTTGATCATTTGCCTCTGAAACAATACCGTTTGCTCAAGTTGAGCTGATATTTGTGCAAAACGTAGTAAATGTCGTCCCTTAACATTTGGGGAGGTTGTCAATCAATTATTGGCCAATCACATGAATAAAAGAGCCTTTGAAGCACGGAAAACATTATTCAGTAATCTGTCAAACGGCAACAGTGACAATTTGGTTTCAAATCGTGACGTCAAGGAGGCGGCCCTTCGGGCCCCATGACATCAAGCCTGGCAACAAAAGTTGTGTTGCCTTGCTTCGGTGGGGAGGCCTGCGGCCGCTCGTGGTCAGTGGATGGATGGTGGGTTTGGTCTTCCGCCCCCTACCTCTTCATCCCACTTTTTAGGGACAGTGTTTTATTGTATTTACTCCTATCTGTATACTTTATGTAGTTAGCTAGTTACACTTGTCTGTACACTTTACTTAGTTAGCTTGTCATTATTTTGTAGTTACTTTCTCAATGAATTTCATTTCTCTTTGCAGTTTGAGTTTTGTATTGTTATTTTGTGTTTCTCTTCTGTTCACGTTTATACTTATTTCAATGTGTTTATTTGTACTTTTATTTTCGCATCCCTGGGTTTCGATAAAATATTATCATGCACATGGGTATTGTGGATTAAAGTGCCATTTTTTTCCCACGCCTGTCTTTGGTGGTGTGCAGGACCACTGGGGTAATCCATCGCAGCACAGCCTTTGAAGGGACATAGTTTGACGATTCCCACTTCTCGTGAACATTTAAAGTCTCCCTTCATTTGAACGCAAAAAAAGCAAGATTACTATAAAGTAAACCACAAAGGCTATGGTATGTTAGCATGTTTGAATCTTTTCCCTGCCCACATACATACTTTTGGCATGTCGCCTGATTTCGCGGTACCGCCATGATACCACTCTCCTTTTGCCATGGGCCGTTGCTACCTGTAGCCATGTGACAGACTATTAAGTATGATTGACGGGTGGCATTGTGCCACCTGGTGGCTGAAAACCAAAAGAATGACCCATGGACGTTCGGATGTCCACATGCCTGTGTGTTTTTTGGCAATTTCTCATATTTCTACTTTAGTTAAAAGCTTGAAATTTTGAAAACTTATAGAAAGGACATTCATCTTTTAAAAACCGTTAAAATCTCAAAAGCAGCCATGCAAAGGTTTTTGGTGTCTTACCTGTCCTTAAGTATACTTTATGTATACAACTCCCCTGTATCTAACTACTACATTGAAAGCTCAACCTATCATCTGCACATTAATTTTGACAAAAATTTGATCAATGTCCTAGGGTTGGTTTTGTACTATGTCAGTGTTGTGTTGTACCTCAGGAAACACTTCAATAGAGTATACTGAGGCTTGTCTTGTTCAGAACCTTTATCCTATCATGACTATATAGCTTGTTACCAAAATACAGAATTGATTAATGGAATCCTTTGTCAGTGTTGTATTTCCAGCAATTCTTATAATTTGGCCCGTGCAAACTCCATGCACTTAACTCTTTAAGTGACAAATTTTGCACTGAGTCAGCACCTTTCCTTGGCACACATTGGGCGCAATGCGCCCAATGTGCGCCAAGAAGAACTGTTGACCTGCGATATTCTCCCTGGAACTACAGGCATGCTGGTACTTGAATGAAAGGTCTTTTTATGAGAAATACAAATATGTGATCCTTATGATACGTCAGACTAGTTTGACTTAAGTAGACTGACTTAAGTCGTGCTTACATGTAGCACTGATAGAGTTAATTCTCTGGAATATTTCCTGTTAAATCGGGGTACAATATAATGTCAAAATTGGTCTGTTCTTCCTTGAAAATATTGTTGTGATATGCGGTTTATCTATCATTTCATCCTTAATATCAAGGAAATTTGCTGAGGTATCACTTGCCTTTTCCATGTTCAGAACAAGTTCTTTGAGGTTGGGTAGATATTTGTCCTCTGTTGCTTGATCTCACCATCATTGTTCAATGTACACAAGTCATCACTGAATTTTCCTATGTGTGAATAGAATATTCTTGCTGCTTTTTAATTTCTCTTTACCAGCTTCTCTGTCCATTTTGATTCATAGTAGTGTAAATATAACTTTGCAATATATGGAGATGGATAAGTTCCCATAGGTATACACCTATCACACGTACTTGCTGGTAAACTCTATTTCCAAAGATAGTATACACTTGCAGCTATATATTCTATAATTTTGGTGCATTCTTGCTTTGTGTATGAAAATACTTTGCTTTTTTTTTCTTAAGCATGGCTTCAGCATTGGAGATATTGATACACTATTGAAAAAATCGAAGCTCTAAATTCATTCTCAGTGTTCATTCTTGGTCTGTAAATAATGGGGCCCATAAGGCTGTGAAATTGGGGCCCATCCCTGCAAGGGATGGGCCAAGCTAGGGGGGTCCGGGGGCATCCCTCCCCCCCCCCCCCCCGGAAAATTTTTAAACAAAGCATGCCAAATGGTGCATTCTAAGGCCAAAATCAAGCATTTTGAAGGTTTTATTGTGTAGTGAAAATTGAGTCTTTTTTGGTCAGTTTTTGATCTTCAGCGGCACTAATTCCTGTACAGCAGTATATGAATCATGTAAATGTTATCAACTGCACCAGGAAGGATCGGATCAGATCAGACTGTAGTTCTGAACAAATAAAGGTTATTTTTTATACTTTTAGACTGCCAGTCACAGCTAGTGCATGCCTAGCCATAGCAAGTGGAGTCAGAGTGAAATATCCTCCTCTGGGCATTTAATGTACCATCACTTTGTTACAGTTTGAATGAATTTGAAAGGCTTCTGATAAAACATGCTCAGATTCAGAACTGCAAAAATTATGACCAGACTCCACAGACATTCACAGTTGCATTATCATGTGATTCTTGAAGTTCAAAAAAATATTCAAGGACAGGAAGATTTCAAACTCAAAACAGCCAATTTCATTGTCCAACAAATAAAGGAAAAATAAACAATACTGGGAACTGATATCATATATTATGTCATCAGTTACCACTGTAATTAGTATTTCAATTATTTTGTATGACAAGTTCGATGAAATTATCTCAGCTGGCAGTACTAGGGCAAGTTGGTTAAAATTATCTACCAGCAGTGCCAGAAGTTTCCAGTATAATGTTGGCTTCAACAGACTTCAACAACAAGCCAGCAAAGGAGAAAAAATTCTTCAAGTGCCTAAAATACACCAGAAAATATCCACGACATTTCACTCACATCTCACTCATGTAAGTTTTATATTAAGTGTTTCACAATAATGAATAAATCATGAATAAATCAAGCTGCAACACAAATCAGATTGAGATATATAATTTTATTACATAAATGACACCCGGTGTCATTTGCGTAATGAAATTATATATCTCAGTCTTACTTTTGTTACCGCAGGGGTCACATTAAGGATTTTTCAGTGTGGGTCTGTTGGACCCATCTTTCTTCTTTTTCAGAAAAAAATAGTGAACCATGGACTGAGTCGATGGGTCCAGTCTGAACTTGTGCAAACTAGACTTCATTTTGTGTGATTTGATTTATCTTATTTGGTATGATCATGGAGGTAGAAAGGGGCAGTATCTGATATCGCACACCGTGTGCCATCAGGAATTTTTTTAACTCTCTTGCACAACAAGCGGCATGTATATTGAGCATGCCTGGGCTCTGTTATTTTTGCGATTCATTCCACGAGATGGTCAGAAATTACATGATTTATATTTCTGTGCACTTTCTATTTCAATTTACCTGAAAATTTTGATGCCGTAGGAGGTGTCAAGAGCCTGATCTTAAGTGCGGTTACTTTTTTTACAGAGCAACAAGGTACAGGCCGTGCAACACAACACAAGCGAGTGTACCCAGCCTGTCACAGCCATGGATGCTTTTCCCCTATGTTGTAGGCTTGCGTATATTTTTTCAGCCTGTGATGGTGAATTTCATTCCTCTCTTGTTATGTCATACAGATTTGTTTCATTCAAACAATGTAATAAAATCAAAACATCAAAATTGTAAAAAATCACCAACGACGACATGACGCATAGGAGACAGCAATCAACAACACATGATCACATTGTGTTTACACAAATCTTCGCTTCGTCCACGTGTGCCCGTGCGGTGACTAATCTGCGTATTTCCTTTGCCTTCCATTAGGAATTTCCATTCGTGCCTTTATCTGTATCTAGATTTGTTCGATGGAAGTCTTTTTGGTGAAGATATGATGCGAAAATTAAACATCTTGGTCCAATAATCTTCGCTTTAATACGACTTAATCCTCCCCAACACAGCGGACATGAGACAGGCACATGTATGGGCAACAACGAGTTTGATTGGACAGTGAGCGGCACGTGATCGAATCAGCCAATGAGGAACCTGGAAATGCTCTCAGCGCATTTAAAATGAGGTGAAATGACGTAAATTTTTGCAGGAATACCCCAGGAATATTTTTTCTTAGCAAATAAGAGAGCTTGTTACAAACAAAGACGAACATCAGAGAATTCCACCAGTATAATGCATAATCATGGTCATGATGGACGATACAAAACACTGTGACTCTCACTCCATTTCTGTAGCTTTGAAAACCTACGCGCTCAGGTTGGAAATCATGAATTTATTACAAATGTTCATAAAGTATTCACAAGTTACAACAAAATTAGCAAATGAGAAATTTATACAGTGCGCCCGGCAGGCGCCGTAACTCAAATTAATGTGCGTCTTCCCTGAAAAAAGTGCACTAATCCCACAAGGCCGCACCCAAGAATGAACACTGCATTCTGCATCTTTCTTGTTGGTCCTTTCAATGTCTAGTATGATATCCTTAATGTTTGCTCTTTATGATCTAAATCCTATTCACTCCTGTTTATGTTTGAATTTTTGCATGGATGGAGGGCGAACGGAAGAAAACGGATGAACGATAGACAACTTTTTCCTTTCCATTCTGTGGTGCGTAAAGTTGTCCACATCAGTTTAACAGGGTAGCACAGTAACTGAACATTTACCTTCTGTAAAATCACAAGTCTGAAATTCCATTAATGTCTCTATTCATTCACATGCTTCAATAAGTTGTTATATATTAAACATTTCTTCCTTCATAAATTACATAAAGAGTTATTGTATTAGTAGTGATGGTAAATGCACTTATTCATATTTTAAGCCAAAAATCATTATGGAATTCCTTATGTAAAGACCCTGAACAAATATTTTGGATGTATTGTGCATAATTACAGCAGCCAATAGATGCCCTTAGCCAGGCCAGAATGATAAACTATCATCCACATACACGTCTTCTGCACAGTTTCTATTTTTTTTTGTTTATTCTGTTTTATTATTTTTTTTTTTTTTTGGTTTGGGTAAACAGCCCCATACAGGAAATTAACCATAGCAGATCCTTTGAATTTTTTTTTTTTTTTTTTTGGTAGCAACAGTTTGTGAACAACATGGTAACGGAAAGCATAAGAATAAAATAAGACAGCAAAGCATCTAATCTGCATCTGAAAGCCAGTTATCTTCTCATTGTCACTTCATGAGCTCGTGCCTAGTAGCCAGTTATTCAACTACAATAAATCACGGCTAATTTAGGACATCAAGTATGTCAAAGTGTGCGATGAACACACGCAATGTCTGGAAGGCAATATTTGCAATCATTTCTCTCTGCACTAAAAAAAGAAAAAAGGACTTCAAACTGAATATAAACCGAAAGTAAGGCTTGCATTTGATTTTCATTTGTAACCACATAAAACCTTGTAAACCCCAGCCATAAATATCCAACACTCCATCAATAACTATGTGTTTCACTATCAGTCTGATTGTCATGGACTCAGGTCAATGACCTTGCTTTTTAATTGGCTGCAGGTCCATGATGAAGCCAATGGTGTTGAATGAACTCCATGACCTCAGAGCTGGTGACCTCCAAGCTGCATGACTTTGGTGGCCTTTTCATTCTTCTCCCTGGGTTCCACAATTTGAGCATCAATGGTAGTCATTCCCCCCAGCTTACCAAGTTCCAACAATTTTTGCTGTTGAAACTGCCAAAGGGGCTCTCCACCAATGACTTGTTGCACACGTGTTACCTTGTCACATTGACAGCACCCCTTCGCACTGCAATCGTTTAGTAACCTAGGACTGTGGAGGGCTTTATACCATTCAGACTGCCTGATGAATTCTCTTGACACCTAAGTGTCAGGACAACAAAGCCATGTTGCTGTCCTATGCTAATAGCATGACAGCATTGCACCCAATTACACACTAATTGCTTCCTCAAAATGCATCAAACTTGTGAACATGCTTAGCTGATTCATTGTAGAATTTGTGCTGAAGACAACCAAACAATGGCGACTTTGTCTTGTAGGCTGGCTCCATCTGATAAGGCCACACATGCAGATCTGTAGTTCCCATTGCTTGTATTCGTGTCTTAATATGCAAATGAATCAATGACAGCACCAGTTTGGTCTTCCTTTCAGAGGCTGTCTAGAACAAGGAAATTAGCCACATTAACAGGCACAACTTTTTCGATAAGATGACAACACTGACAAACCCTTATGCCACTGTGTGGTCACTGACGCAACACAAATAGGCCCAGGTGGCTGCCTGTTGATTGCTACGCAAGCAAATCAATCTGTTTAATGTGTTGTCCACGACAAACCATGTGACTAGATAATCTGACGAGTGTCCTGTTATTACTTGCACAATCAATGCCGCAAAGATAGATAAATGTACTCCATCATGTCGATGCATGCAACAAACGGACTTCACCAAAAATGGAAGTACATTGTATTACAGTGTGCCCAGTTTCTGACTGCAATTGTCTGTGTCAAAACAGGCGCGTTTTAAATATGCAGCTACATATACATCATGTACATGTCAAGCAGATTTCCTTTTTCACAAACATTTATCTCCAAAAAGTCAAATGTCTAGCAACACTTCCAACATATATGTAAAGCAAGTTCCATACTCTCCATATAAATAAATATTATTAAGTATTTTAATATCACTTTTAATCTAGCGAAACTTACATGGCTGAGAGTGAGTTACTATTTTTCTCTCATAAGAGATTGTTGTTGGTGGGAAAAATTACGAGTGACCACGATCCCGGGTGAGAGAAAAATAGTAACTCACTCTCCAGCCATGTACGATTTTGTTCATTCTATGTTAAATTGGGTATCCATTGCAAAAAAATGTGCACTAGGCCTATTTTCAACTCCCACATGGTGTGCTGTGATTGTTTATGTTCATCATAGTCATTCAACATCACGTGTGACACATAATCAAACATCCCTAGTGTATATTTGTTTTTGTTGTACATGTTAATGTACTATTTCAATGATACAGGCGCGTCACAAATTAGTTGTAACAATGTTTAGGTCATGTGATCTACAGTGAGTCACTACTTTTGAATTTCACTCTCGAAAATGATAATTGACTCTAAAACATAGAATAAAAATAGAATTTCTCAATCACAAAAACTGAATTACATCTGCTTGCACTGAAACACTTTGTAGGTAGGTGAATCTTATATCTTCATACATGTAGCATTATCATGGTCCTTGTTTTCTAAGAGCTGGCTGGGGGTGGGGGTGGGGGGTGGGGGTGTGCATGGTTCTTGTGTCCAGCTAAAAGAAAAAGCACTTTAAGTCTTTGATTCTTTGGAACCAGGCATCAACAACTAAATTATCAAAGGCTGTGGTGTGTGGTCTATGAGACACTGTATATTAAAGGGGGGGCAACCCATGCAGTTATTGGGAAAACAGCAGGCGCCAAGCATATAGCAAGAGAGCAGGGTCTCTATCTTTATTGCAATACTTTGGAATCACCAACACCTTGGGCTTTCCACCCCCAAGCATCTTAGATGACTTGTCTCAACCTGCTATCTCAAACAAACTCTGAAAAAGTTAGGCGACGACATTAGAAGACTGGGTGTGCATGTGGGTGCCTATTCCCCTCATGCAACAAGTCCATTGCTGGGGAAGAGGTAGGTCATGTTACATGCAGTGTCAATGCTCCACTGCATGGAACAAGTAGATAAGATCATTTTCGATGTAAAATCTTAAATCCACATAACACCAGTAATTTTAAGCTGTGTGGGACTAAACTTGTGGGGGTTGCTATATTTTTCTTATATCAGTCTACCGGAAGTTTCCAACAGTGAGGAGAAAATGTGCTGACATTTCAAATACAAAGCTCATGATAACGAGGAAAATGAAAGTTCAGACTGTCTATCAGTTACCCAAAACTGTAAGTCAACAAGAAAATATAAGTTGAAGCGAAATTAAAATCAATTAAAATAAAATAAAATAAAATAAAATAAAATAAAATAAAATAAAATAAAATAAAATAAAATAAAATAAAATAAAGAGGTAATCAGTGATTGCTGGATCCATGCCCTCCCCCCCCCCTTATTTGTAACCTTGTTAATCAAAGGTCTCAATTTGGAATGACTGTAGTCAATAACAAGATATGTTTGTAAAACATAGATGCCCCACGCCCTCATTACCCTTGCCCTCGCTACCCTTGCCCTCGCTACCCTATTGATAGTGGTAGATGGGGCACTTGTGACCTTACAAAAGTAGTGAAAGTTGATCATACATCAATGTCACATATCTTTAAACTTTAACCTAGCCCTTCAAAAACGACTAAAAACCTGGACAATATAAAAGTTATAGCTGAAAAATTAGTCATCATTTAGAAACCATATTCAGCAAAGTGGCTTTATGACCTTGGAAATTAGGGCAAGGTCACTCATTTTCACTTGACCTTCTTCAGTTATTGTGCGAAAACCACAGGAAGTCTACTGTCTGTGTGTGACCCTCAAAACTGGGTCAACGTCACCCATCTACAAACTCAAACTAGCCCTTATAGGCAATCATAAAGCTGTGCAATAGAAAAGTGCTACCTCTAAAATGCAAGTTATCATGCAGAAACAGTATTCAACCAAATGGCTCTGTGACCTTTGAAATAAGGTCAAGGTCACCCATCTTCAAACTTGACCTAGCCCCGAATACGGACAATTATCCAGTGCAATATAAAAGTCCCAGTTTAAAAACCTCTTCAGTCATCATGTGGAAACCAAAGTTAACTAATGTACCACTGTGACCTTGGAAATTAAATCAAGGTCACCAAACTTTAAACTTCTTCTAGCCCTTAGCAAGAACTATAGACCTGTAAAGTATCTCAGTCCTAACTTAAAAACTTCTTGAGTTATTGTGTAGAAACCACAGGAATTCTACAATCTCTCTGTGACCCTGAAAACTGGGTCAAGGTCACCCATCTTTAAACTCAACCTCGCCCTTACAGAGAACCATGAAGCTGTGCAATATAAAAGTTCTAGCTCCAAGGTATAAGTTATCATTCAGAAAGCATGAAACCATATTCAGTAAAGTGGCTCTGTGACCTTTAAAATGAGGTCAAGGTCATCCATCTTCAAACTTTGCCTAGCCCTAAACATGGACTATAGTCCTGTGCAATATAAAAGTCCTAGCTTAAAAACCTCTTCAGTTATTGTGCGGAAACCAAAGTTACCTCAGGTACCACTGTGACCTTGGAAATTAGGTCAAGGTCACCCATCTTCAAACTTTTCCTAGCGTTTGACTAGAATGATACACCTGTACAATATCAAAGTCCTAGCTCAAAAACTTCCTTGAGTTATTGTGTGGAAACGACAGGAATTCTACAATGTCAATGTGACCCTGAAAACTGGGTCAAGGTCATCCATCTTTAAACTCAACCTAGCCCTTACAGAGAACCATAAAGCTGTACAATATAAAAGTTCTAGCTCCAAGGTATAAGTTATCATTCAGAAAGCATGAAACCATATTCAGTAAAGTGGCTCTGTGACCTTTAAAATGAGGTCAAGGTCATCCATCTTCAAACTTTGCCTAGCCCCAAATATGGACTATAATCCTGTGCAATATAAAAGTCCTAGTCTCAAAATCTCTTCAGTTATTGTGCGGAAACTAAAGTTACCTCAGGTACCACTGTGACCTTGGAAATTACGTCAAGGTCACCCATCTTCGAAGTTTGCCTAGCTTTCAACTAGAATGATACACCTGTACAGTATCAAAGTCCTAGCTCAAAAACTTCTTGAGTACTTGTGCGGAAACCACAGTCTACCAACCGACCGACAGACCGACTGACCGACATGTGCAACGCTATATGCCCCACCTTCTTCAAAGGGGGGCATAAAAATAGTTTACCACCATGACCCAGATACTTGACCTAGTGACCTACTTTTTATGCATGACACACGGGTGTGGGTAAAAATTCATGATTCACAGTCAAAGGTCAACAGAATTACAGCCCGGGCATGAAGTGTAATGTAGTTTTATGTAAATGTATCACCATGACCCAGTACCTGACCTAGTGACCCATTTTGTTTTATGACACACCTTTATGTCAATATATATGTGTGTGTGAAGTTTCATGAAACAAAGTTAAATAGTAAAGGAATATAGCATGTACAGGATTTTGTAAGGATATGTCACTGTGACCCAGATAATTCACCTGACTTGGTTCATGTCACATCCTTATGTTTAGATGCATCTGTGTAATTTGATTAATCTAACTTAAAGGACAACAGAATTACAGCCCAGAAATGAAGTGTAGTGTATTTTTACATGATTGTATCACTGTGACTCAGACACTTGACCTAGTGACCTAGTTTTGTTTTATGACACATCTTTAGATCAAGATATGTGTGTTTGAAGTTTCATAAAACTAAGTTAAATGGTAAAGGAATTATAGCCCGGACACAATTTTATGAGAATATGTCACTGGGACCCAGATACTTAACTCAACATCTACTTTCTGTCCATGGCACACCCTTATGCATAGATGCATCTGTGTGTACAGTTCCACAAATCTAAGTTAAATAGTACAGGAATTATAGCCGAGACACAATTTAACAAGAATATGTCACTGTGACCCAGATACTTGACCTAGTGACCTACTTTTGGTACATGAAACACCCTTATGTTTAGATGAACCTGTGTGTAAAGTTTCATTCATCTAACTTGAAGGAAAAGCGAACTATAGCCTGGACACAAAAAGCAGAGACCCAGACACTTGACCTTGTGACCTACTTTCGTTTCATGACTTAACTTTTGGGCAAGATGTGTGTGTGTGTGTGTGTGTGAAGTTTCATGAAACTAAGTAAAATAGTAAACAAATCATAGCCCAGACACGATTTTATAAGGATAGGTAACTGTGACCCAGATACGGGAATTATGACCTACTTTTGGTAGATGACACAGCCTTATGTGTAGATGTATCATTATGTAACGTTTCATTAATCTAAAGTTACATAGTGAAGGAATCATAGCCAGGGCACGGTTTTACAAGAATATGTTACTGCAACCCAGACCCATATACCAGTACTTGACCTAGCGAACTACTTTTGGTACATGACACACCCTTATGTCCAGATGCACCTATATGTAAAGTTTCATTAATCTAATCTAACGGACAAACGAAACATAGTCCAGACATGAATAGTGAATGGACAGACAGAAGTTAGTAGAAGCCGATCAGTAATTGAAAACCTCTCGGCCAGGACGGATGGACAGATAGACGAGTGCATAAGTGACGACAATACCCCTTCGGTAGGTCAAGGCTACTTCTGTTTGACGTAATGACAAAGCTTTGGTGAAAATGCAATGAGCAGAAATATCATGGCAAAACCATTTTTCTTCAATGCAGCACTGTCACCCAGTGATCTAGTTTTCAATAGGCACCTGAGGCATCCTTAGGACCAACTGTCATAAATAATTGATGAAGTTACATTCTATATTTTTTTTAGATATTGTGTTAATGGCATCTCTTTCTTCAATGTAGTACTGTGACCTAAATATGTGACCTAGTGACATACTTTTTGATAGGCACTTGAAGCACCTCAATGGCCCTCTGTGATAAAAATGTAGTCTCTGGAAAGTGAGTATTTTTGGAGATATGGCGTGGCAAGGTCATTTTTCTTCAACGCAGCACTGCCACCTAAATATGTGACCCAGTGACCTAGTTTGCACTAGGTGTCTGAGGCATCCTTAGGACCAACAGTCATAAATAATTGGTGCAGCTACAATAAGTAATTTAATATTTGAAGATATCATGGTATGGCCATTTTTTTCAATGCAGCACTGTGGCCTAAATATGTGACCCAGTGACCTAGCTTTCAATAGGCAGCTGGGGCTTTCTTGGGACCAACTGTCATGAATAATTGATGAAGCTACATTCAATTTTTTTTTTTAAATATTGTGTTACCGCTTTTTTTTATGCAATGTAGTACTGTAACCTAAAAATGACACCTAGTGACCTACCTTTCGATAGGCACCTGAAGCACCTCAATGACTCCCTGTGATAAAAATTTGGTCTCTGTAAAGTGAGTATTTTTGGAGATTTGGTGTTAACAAGGCATGGATGGACAGACGCCTCTAGTATAATACACTTATGTAAAAAAACCATGACCCATATTCATAAGGTTATCCGACAATTCGTCGAAATCAACTTCGCCGTATATTCACTTCGTCGGCAGTTAAAATTGGCGACTGTATGAATGGCCATGATGACAATATGTCGAAATGAATTTCGCCGTCTGGTCAAACTGGTCGCAATCAACTTTGGCAAAAGTTCATCTTGTCGCGATCAACTTCAGCGAAAAGCCGAAAGTTCATTTGGTTTAACCGAAAAGACAATTGGTCGTGTGTGCTACCATGGGGGCTACAATTTTAATGGGTTGATATCAAACTGTGAATAAAGTTTGCCTGCATACATGATCTGTTTTCCATGTCTTTTTTTTTGGGGGGGGGGGGTCAGTCTGCTCTCTACGGTCGACCAGTCAGCATGGCTGAATTTGGTGCTAATTTAGATACTTTTTTAACCGAACAAGGGTGCAAAAAATTGGCAGGTTGTGTTCAGTCACATGATCATTATACGACCACCATCAACATTCATCTGGCACCTGTTTCACTACTACAAAGTTGTGTAGTAATGAGATTTCTTTTCAACCAGATTTAACCTTCAGCAAAGTTGGCCTCCGACGATTTTGATTTCAACGAAAAGTCCTAGATTCTATTCATAAATATCAAACCCAACAATGACAGAAAAGACACTCCAGAGTTACCAAAGCATCAACATTCATCTTCCAATACCAATGTGAAGAAACAAGTTTCACTCCTGACTTGACCAAGGCAGTCACCTACAAAAGGCAACTGGTAATTTAAACCAGTCCTCTCAACAATTGAAATATTCTTCATTAAATACAGACTATAGTGTTTCCAATATTCATAGGCCGTACCACTCAAAATCCAAATTTTATTACTTCTGCAAAAAATAAAAAGATAATTGGCAGGCCTGTGGCTATTTTGGTTCTTCTGGCTAGTCCATCAGCTGAGTTTATAGCAAAAGTAGAAAGTAGGCCTATATCGTTTTTGTGATATATATGAATCTGGAATATTATCTAATTAATAAGTTTAGTTATTGAATCCCTGTTATAGAGTATCAAATGCAAGGAGCAGACTTCTACAAGACCCTCACTATACAATTGAAGTTCTACAGACGGACGTCTCTAGTATGATACACTTATATAAAAAAACATGACCCATATTCATAAATATCAAACCCAACAATGACAGCCAAAAGATTCCAGAGTTACCAAAGCATCAACATTCAACTTCCAATACCAATGTGAAGAAACAGATTTCACTCCTGACTTGAGACAGGCAGTCACCTAGAAAAGACAACTGGTGGTTTAAGGTGGAAGCTGTGAAGCTATTGCGCAGTCAGACTGGCAACTTTGGATCACAATTACCCATTTAATTTGTTCACAAGTACATTAAACCTATATATTTTCTGATTACTACATATCCATAGATTTGTATCCATAGAGTTTTTTTGCAGGATTGGAATTTTTTGAGATTTTATAGCATTCTTTCTGACTTGGTAGGATTTTCACATTTTTCGCACCGAAGTCACACAAAATTCTTTTTTTTTTTTTCCGGTTGAAATCAGAAAAATTTCAAAAATATATATCCATGTTCAGGATCAAATTCAATTTGATCTGAAATAGCAGAAATAAAAAGTTATAAAATTTTTAATTTAGTCCTGACAGGTTGTTCATTTTCCTTCTATAAATTGTTCCAAAAGTCATGGAAGGGGTTGTCAGAAATAAAAATCCCGGGAACCGTTCCTGGATATGAAATTTTGCTTTTAGTGTCCGTTGATTTTAATGTGATAGGGCAATTTGTATGTTTGTAAGGCGAGAAGTTTAGCAAAAAACAGTTCCGAGAAAATCGCATTGAAAAAAAAAAGTTGCCAATTCTTACGCATTTATGGCTGTAATATGACACATACTCATTTCTTCTGTCCTGTGCTTTAATTATTGTGTGAAATAAACTTGTAGCTTTACCTCTGTGATGTCGTCACTTAAAACAAAATGTATATTTTGTGGCTTAAATCTCGACTTTTTTTTTAACTTGGGAACACCACACTTGGCTTGTTTGGGTGTAGGTTCACATGCAGCTTTCCATATTTGGGGACCAGTAAGTGGATTGTTCTAATTTGTTTTATATCATTTAAGAATTTCAAAGTAATCAGAACAATGGTAGTGATTGGTCTGAACTGACCTATTCTTCTCTCCACGGCTAACGGTTTCCTGTGAGTGACCCTTGTCAATACAGTGGTCCCCCTCTTATAAGGCCACCATAAATGCACTAGAAATGTGGCCTTATAAGAGGGGTGGCCTTTCTTGAGGGGTAAAATATGATGAAAATGCTATACATGCTGCATGGAGAGGCGGCCTTTGTAGAGGGGATGGCCTCTCTTGAGGGGGGCCTTATAAGAGGGGGACCACTGTACCTCAATTGGTTCCCAGCAGTCATGGACCAATGACTGGGCAAGCAATGACATGGTTCATTATCATACCCATGCAAACAAAACCATGTGCTCGGCACTGTTTAAACTTTTCATTGTAAACAAAAGTTTTGAGATCAATTATCTCATGTAAATTTTATGTTCACACATCAGAGCGATAAGATCTATCAGTAATAGCAAGTACAATGCACACACATCTCCTATCTTCAAAAAACTTGGTCTTCTTAAGTTCAGTGATATATTCAAGCTATCTTGTATCAAAATATACTACAAGTACAAAAACAATATGTTGCCTAACTATTTCAATGATATGTTCAACTATCACCAGACACAACGCACTGATAGACCCAGAAGAACTGTAACAATACCACGTAGATATGATGTAACAGAGCATAATATTCCTATTTTAACCCCAGTGATCCCAATATTATTTACAAATACTAAACTTAATCGATTGTGTTTAAGACATAAAATACCGGATTTAATTAATGAAAATTACTTACCTGATATAGTTATGACAAAAATTGATACACACTCCTTGAAAGGCTTCTCACAATATGCTAAGAATCATATTATTAACCACTATGAAATTAACTGTAACATTATTAATTGTCACGTCTGCAACAGACAAAATTAGTCATATGTATTATTATTGTCACTTGGTCTATCAACTTAAGTTTTGTAATCTCTGTTATCATTCAGCCTATAGTAATGTGTTAGAAATCTTATAGCGTATGAGTTTAAATATAGTATATCTTTACGGTGGCCTACATGTCAGCGACTCTTCGGAGTCTTAATGTATGGTCTCCTGGTTTTTAAACATATAAATTTATTCTTGTAACACATTGTGTAATTTTGTTTAGACCAAATAAAGCTATTCTATTTATTCTATTTTTGGGAGCATGTAGTTTAAGTATCAGACTATCCAAAAATATGAAAAAATGCTTAGAGGTTATGCAAAGGTGCCGGCTTCAGAACTTCCACCTTAAACCGGACTTCTCAACCTTTGAAATATTCTTCATTAAATACAGACGGACGCATTGGTGACTAAATACCCCTCCAGCCTTATGGGCTGAGGGGTAAAAAGTGATTACAATATGTCCCTCTTCTGGTAGGAGGGGGGTATAATAACTAAATACATAGTATAAAAAATTCAAATGTTTTGTTGAGAAACTTTATGAAGTATTTATGCAATATATTTGCCTGGTGTTTGTGATGTCTGATTGATGTTTTGGGTGTCTACAGTCATTCATATGCTCCACTGATCATCCTCTGGTTATCTTAGTTGGAGGTCAGCAGGCATCACTGGGTATGTAAGTAAGTAAAAATTTTATTGACAAAGACACCAGGTCAGAACTGACCTATTTGTCCTACATACATACAAGTGCATCATATAAAGAGTCCATAGACAGAATGCAAAAAGTGGTAGAAAAATAAGTTATCTACAAGTCATCACAGGTACTCAAAACATAGAATGTGCAGGTATCTACTACATACAATTATGGTAAGAAAAAATATTGATGAGATCAACCTAACACATAATATAATGGCTCCATATTGAGAACAGTGTACAATAGCACAGAAGATGTAAGACACTGATCATGTCAGTCACACATGTAGACACCTTGCATACATATAATGTAGCACCAGACAGAAATACAACGTTGTGTGTGCTCATGAGCCATTAGTACAAAGCTAAAGTGAGAAAAAAAAAAGTGATTGGCTCTCCAGTGTGGGAAAAAAAAAAGATCTCTCGTGGTCTACATACTTAACTTCCTCTGTACATGAGGTTTTAAAAAAAAAAAAAAAATAATTGAATATTCACTGATTTCCCTCATGGTCTACATACTTCAGTACATGTCTACAGTTACTGTATGTACAACATGTTGACAAATTGAGGCTTCAAGTTGTCAGAAATCGGGTCTATGTATCCGAGATGCTTCCATTTCATCTGCCAGAGAGATGCCTGTCCCCACCCCAAAGTAGACTTTAAACATACTTATTCTTCAGAATTTACATAAATAAAACCTTCATGGATATATTTGCCTAGTTGGTGAAGACAGCGAGGGTCACAATTTTCCATAATTGCCATAATTTTTGTTGCAGTGGGAGGGCACTAAAATTTTTGATATAAAGTTCTACTTGATCGAAGAGAAATTGCCTGTTACTCTCATACTTCGGACAGCTCATTAAAAATTGTGTCCATCTTCCACACAGTTCATATTGCATTTACTACACTTATGGTTCTCACGTGGTATTTTTGGTTTTGCATGTTTCCCGGTTTCAACTGCCAAATTGTGTGAGCTTAAACAAAATCTTGAGACTGCTGTCCTATATCATTGATCTTTAATTGCACTTAGATAAGGTTTTTTCAGAAATCGGGTTTTAAAGGATGGGAAGGGTCGTAATTTACCACGTTCACCTTGCTCCTGGATTTTTCTCATGCATTCATTTATGAAAGTGCCCTCTAGCTTTTCCTGGACTGTATTTAGGAGAGAGTTATGATTTTCAGTGTTCTGTTGTTTCCAAATGTATTCAAAGCCTATAATTTAACAATTAATCTTCTAATGTTTGTGCACCAGTTTTGTTGTCCGAGTCTGTCTAAATTAAAGAGTGTATCATAAGCTTGTTTGACTGGACTAGTTGGAGGGAGTTGCAGTATTCTGACCTAGAATTTTACTGCCAATAAATTGTTGTCTTATATGTAGGGGAAACCTTCCTGTTTCAGCATAAACTGCTTCATTGTTTGTTTGTGTCCTAACATTAAGTGTTCCTTTAAAAAATTTCAGCTGGAACTTTTCAATAACATCCACTGGTTTACCAAGGGTCCAGACTTCGGAGCCATAGTCAAGTATTGGTAATATTTGAGAATCAAACATTTTCATAGCCAGGGAGGGGGGGGGGGCTTAGTTTTCCTACCACTGGACCTGCTAATTTGTATACACTGTGGAGGGCTTTGTTAGCTTGTTCAACCAGGTATGTTTGTGCAGTGCTTATAGGTAATCAAATTTTCTTGTATTAAACCAGACACCTAAATATTTGTATAGTTCAGCTATCTCAATTTCAGTATTATTATAATGGAATTTGTCTTTGATGTTTCTTTTTTTAAATACAAGCACTTTTGTTTTAGAAAGATTTACCAGAAGATGCCATTTTTTACAGAATTCATGTAGCCCGTCTATCTGTTTCTGTAGCCCTTCTGGGCTATCTGAGCTGAGGACCAGATCATCTGCATAGAGGAGGTATACAAGGAGTAGCTCCCCAAGAACTATACTATTTGTGCTATCCAAAAAAGATCCAAGGTCACTTAGATATTCAGTAAACAGTTTAGGACTAATGATATCACCTTGTAGGACTCCATAATCTGACTGAATTTTCCCACTTACATTGTATGTTATTTTTCCATCTAATTCTGCAGTTTGCTTTTTTAAACATGCTGTAAAATTATTTTTCCAAAGTTACCTCCAATTCCACGCTGATGAAGTTTGTATAGTAATGCCTGTCAATTAACATAATCGAAAGCCTTTGTAAAGTCAACTAGGCATGTGTAAAGGGCTTGTCCTTTCATTTTTTGTTTTTCAATCAGGGTAGATAAAATGAATATGCTATCTGTTGTTATGGTATCCTTGGTAAAACCAAATTGGTAGGGGTCATCATCATTAAAAGCTTCATTTTTAAAGTATAGTCTGTTGTTGAGTACAGCTTCCAAGAGTTTGCTCATTGCATTTGTTACTGTGATTTTTCTGTAGTTATCAGGATTATCTTTGGAGTTGGCTTTATGGATGGGATTAAAATGCATCTCAGAGCACCTAGATTTTGAAAACTTTCCGAGAACGACTCCCCAGACCTCTCCTGGAGGAGAAACCCTCTTCTGCACCCTCCCAAAACAGCTTCCACCTCCCTGGTAAACCTAAAGAGCTACCAAAAATCAGGCTTCCACAATTTCAGTTCATTCCAGCACTGATAATGTTCACCTGAATCAACCTGTGTAGTTTAAACTCCCATCAGTGCACAAAATGATTACGAGTTTTGTGCTTGGTTGGCATTGTGATCTGGTGCTTAGATTATACCGAGGCTGGTCCTCAATCTACATGTCGCATGGTCACACTTTACCCTCAATTATGTACTTATATACAACCCCTCCAACATCTGTGTTCTCCAACATTTGTTTACCTAACTTATTTGTTCTCAGTTGTCTTAGTAACTATCATGGTAATGTCATAACTGAAACTTGCTTTTCAAACTCAGTGTGTGTGTGTGTGTGTGTGTGTGTGTGTGTGTGTGTGTGTGTGTGTGTGTGTGTGTGTGTGTGTGTGTTTTAAACAATGTGAGCTAGTAGCAAGATTTGCACACAAACTTGAAACACCTTATCATGAACAAATTAAAATGAAATCAGATTAGATCCATGCCCCCTCCACCCCTATCTTACAGCTGTCAGTACTGACAGAAGTCATTCTTGTGCAAAATGAACATTCATATCCAGTATAATGGCAGATACCACTCAAGCATGTTAAGACTAAGACTACACTTGCACTAATTAACATACAAAAGGGTGATTACAATGACAAGTGGTGTTTAAAAGCAGGCAACTTTTACACGAGTCCTTGGGGTCTTAAGTGTTTAAAGTACATGGTTTGTCAAATGTGATGCTTTTTATGGCTGGTAGCACTATATAACACATACAGTGAAAACTAATAATAAAGATACCATCTGTTCCCTGGAAATGCTTTTGTACATTTAGGGTTTAAGAGATTTAGCCCTCCATAATTCCAAAACTAGAAGCCAGTCAGTGACCGAACACCCCTCGGCCGGGACAGAGGTCTCCTTTGAAACTTACAAGCTTCATACACTATTCCACCCCGGGATTCCACCATACCAACACTGGTATAAACAGGTAAATAGTAATACAATTTTTAGCACCATAAAGTTGACTAGAGGTGGTATGAGGTAAAGTGTACTATTAAAGGTATTAGCTGGAAGCCACCTCTTCCAGTGTACTGGATGAAGATTGAAAAGAAAGAAATCCTGCAAAAAGTGAGTATGATCATGGTTTTCCAACTTAAGATGGACTACAGAAAATTCTCTAGGTGGGTTAAGTATACTTTACCCGGGGTACTTTCATCTTACCACTCTAAACATTTTGAGGACTGTACTTTGTCATTTCAAACTCCATCTTGACACAATTTGACCAGTGTTCTTGAGTTACTGTTGTATTTATTAGGTATTTGGTCATATCTCTGGAAACATTTCAACAGAGTTTCGTGTATTTGTTGTTTTTTATAACCTTTGTCTTGTAGTTTATGCAACAAAGTTCTAACCCTATTGACAAAAATCGCTAAAAAGTGTGGTGTTTCTAGTAATATGTATCACCTGTCCGATATAAACTCCATATGCTTGTTTCTCTGGAATGTTTCCTGTCAGATCAGGGTAGGAGATAATATCAAATTTGAACTGGTTTCTCTTGTCAAATATTTTTGTTACATACTGGTTGTTCTTAATTTCTATATCCAGATCAAGGAAAATAGCTTTTGTATCACTTTCATTTGCCAGATTTAAAATTGTAAGTTCTTTGCGATATATTTTTTTCCAATTCCCCTTTATTTCATCTCCATTGTTTAAAGCACACAGGTCATCTATAAATCTTCTTGTGTGAGAATATGATCTTCTTGCAGCTGTAAAGTGTGTTTTTGCCAATTCCTTCATCCATTATGATTCATAAAAATGTAAATAAAGGTTGGCAATATATGAGGCTGGATTTGTTCCCATTGGTATGTATGCCTACTATTTGTTGATAAGACTCTGGTTCCAAAACAAAAGTATGCATTGTTGATAATGTATTCTATCATTTGAGCACACTCTTGCTTAGTGTAAGATATTCCTTTGTTCTTACCTTTATCAAATTAAGCCTCAGCACCAGATATTTTAATATACTGACATGTGCTACCTTTGAGCGCTTTATCCAACATTGAAATTAACACATTGTTTAAGTCTGTCAAGTTGATCTTTGTACACAATGTTGAGAAATCAAAAGTATGAATCGATTTGGCACCATTCTTATTGTTGATTTTGTCAATGTCTAGTAGAATATCACTTGTGCTATCTGTAATCCACATTCTATTCACTCCCGTGTACATTTTCACTTTTTTGCAGTAGTTAGTATGTGAATTTTTGAGAAGTTTAAAGACTTTAGTGAGTTGTTTGGCAACTTGTTTCAAAACACATTTCTTTGCTGCAATGATGAATCTGAATTTAACAGGGTTTTCATGCATTTTGACAATTGCATATATAATTGGTAATATCTTGTCATCATTTGAGACGATGCATTTCAACTCCTTGTTTTTATCCACTTGGTCCTTGATAACAGTATCAGAGGTTCCTGCCTGTTCATAACTTTCATTATTTAATTCACTCAGTATTGTATTAATGTAGTATGCTTTACAAGTTGGTACAATGTTATTGCTAGCTTTGTCAACAGGTGTGATGACAAACTTGTCATGCAAGTCTTGTAATTGCTGGCTACAATGTGAATCCTGCAGCACTTGTTTAATCTGTCTCCACTTTTGAAGAGGTCCTTTTCTCAGGTATTTAATTCTTTCATCCACTTTCTCCATTACTCTAACTTTCCATTCATCAAATGTCTTGTTACAGATTCCTTTCTTATTACTGTGTTTCTTAATTTAACTGTCGCATCCTCTTTTAATCTCCTTTCATGCCTTTGTGAAGTTGATGTTATGTCTTTCTCTATGGTTTGGTCCCCTGTGAACCAAATGTCTCAATTTCTTGTTTTTAATAATACTTAAATCACCCGTGAAAACATGTTTGTGGTCTTTATCCATATACTTCTTGAAAGTAGTGTCACATTCACAAGTTTCACTATTCATATTCCAGCTGTCTAAGTCCACTTCATCCATTATTCGATTGTAATTGAAGACCTTATTACAAATACTAGAAGTATATTTATATGCAACTGTGACGTCCTCCTCAGTATAGTTGCTGACTGAATTTTCAACTTCCTGAAGTCTCAGAATACTTTGTAGATTTACGTACTCGATAGCTGGATTTTCATAGTGTATTATCACCGGATTTATGTGTTTCTTTTTCTTCTTACTTTCCCACATTTGTTCTTTCTTAAGCTCCAATTTATGTTGTATCATGTCTTGTACTAAACTGACAATCCTATCTGTTAACTTGCTGTCACTTGTTACTTCATGATCCAGAAGTAACTGTCCCAATTGCTTGAGAAATTTTTTCTTCATTTGTGGTAAAGTTTTATTGATGTAGTATGTAGTTTCTTTGATTGCACGACAATACCCTTGGGTAGGTCAAGGTTACTTCTGTTTGATCTAATGACAAAGCTTTGGTGCAAATGCAATGAGCAGAAATATCATGCAAGGCCATTTTCCTTCAATGCAGCACTGTCACCTAAATATGTGACCCAGTGACCTAGTTTTCACTAGGTGTCTGAGGCATCCTTAGGACCTGCTGTCATGAATAATTGGTACAGCTACAATGAGAAAATTAAGATTTGAAGATATCATGGTACTGCCATTTTCCTTCAATGCAGCACTGTGATAGATAGATAGATAGACAGACAGACAGACAGACAGACAGACAGACAGACAGACAGACAGACAGACAGACAGATAGATAGATAGATAGATAGATTGATAGATAGATAGAACAGCTTTATTTGGTCTAAACAATATTACACAATGTGTTACAAGAATAAATTTATATGTTTAAAAACCAGGAGACCATACATTAAGACTCTGAAGAGTCGCTGACATGTAGACCACCCTAAAGATATACTATATTTAATTACTATATTTAAAAACATACGCTATAAGATTTCTAACACATTACTATAGGCTGAATGATAACACAGATTACAAAACTTAAGTTGATAGACCAAGTAACAATAATAATACATATGACTAAATTCGTCTGTTGCAGACGTGACAATTAATAATGTTACAGTTAATTTCATAGTGGTTAATAATATGATTCTTAGCATATTGTGAGAAGCCTTTCAAGGAGTGTGTGTCAATTTTTGTCATAACTATGTCAGGTAAGTAATTTTCATTAATTAAATCCAGATTTTTATGTCTTAAACACAATCGATTAATTTTGGTATTTGTAAATAGTATTGGATTCACTGGGGTTAAAATAGGAATATGATGCTCTGTTGCATCATATCTACGTGGTATTGTTACAGTTCTTCTGGGTCTATCAGTGCATTGTGTCTGGTGATAGTTGAACATATCATTAAAATAGTTAGGCAACATATTGTTTTTGTACTTGTAGTATATTTTGATACAAGATAGCTTGAATATATCACTGAACTTAAGAAGACCAAGTTTTTTGAAGATAGGAGATGTGTGTGCATTGTACTTGCTATTACTAATATATCTTATCACTTTGTTTTACAGCTTTACAAGTCTGCTGCAAGAGTGGAACCCCCATGTAGTCATTCCATAATTCTGATGTGGTAAAAATAAGGCATTGTAAATCAGTTGTAATATACTTTGGGGCAGTGGTTTTTTAGTCTAGAGAGTATGCCACACACTCGGGATAATTTATTTGATACATAATTAACATGTTTGCTCCAACTAAGATTATGTTCAATTAAGACACCTAAAAAACTAAAGTCTCCATCTCGTTCAACTGGCTGGTTATTTATCATAACATCCGGTAATTGATGAAGAGGCAAGTGTTTCTGTTTTGTATGGAAGATCATATATTTTGATTTATTTACATTCAAAGATAATTTGTTCACAGCAAGCCGGTCACTTACTTTGGCTAATTCTCTATTAACTTTTTCAGTTAGTGTGGATGGGGGTGTTGTTTCATAGTTAAAATTACACATAGTGTTTAATAGGCTTGTGTCATCATCACACATAATTGAGCTAAAGCTGCTGGCTTGGGACAGGTCATTGATATAAATGAGGAACAGAAGAGGACCCAAAATAGATCCCTGGGGGACTCCAGTAGTGATTTCTAATGTTGGGGATTTAATGTTATTAATTTCGACGAATTGAGATCTATTATTTAAGTAGCTACTGAACCACTGAAGTTCTACATTTGAAATTCCAATGTATTCAAGTTTTTTTATGAGTATTTTATGATCTATAGTATCAAATGCCTTAGAAAGGTCTAAGAAAAAGGCAATTGGCAGTTTCTTTTCCTCAAGATCTGCATGTATCCTGTCTATTAGTTCTAATACAGCGGTTTCTGTAGAGTGATTCTTTCTAAAACCATATTGATGATTGTAAAATAAGTGATTATCTGTAAAGTACTGGAATAACTGCATAGGAACAATTCTTTCAAATACTTTAGAGATGGACGGAAGGAGAGATATGGGTCTATAATTATGAAGTCATGTTGATCATCTTTTTTATATATCGGGACTACTTAAACAATTTTCAATTTGTTTGGAAACACCCCATTTTTTAATGACTGGTTAATTATAGCAGTTAGAGGCTTAGTGATATCTTCAGAGCACAGTTTGAGAACAATTAAAGATATGTTATCTACTCCAGCACTTCTTTTGGGATTTAAGTTATCTATCCCTTTCTTAATTTGTTCTTCCTCAACATGAGTGAATTGGAAGGTGGAATTAACGTTAATATTTTGCAAATAAGAATGAAAAGGTTTTTTCCCTTGAGTATCTATTTTCTCAGCTAAAGATGGGCCAATATTTACAAAAAAGTCATTAAAATATGTTGCTATTGTCTCTGTGTCTGTTATACGTTTGTTATCGACGTTGAAATACTTGGGGAATTCTTTGTGAGTATTGGATTTATTGAGGATATCTTTAATAGTTTTCCATGTATTTTTAATATCATTTTTGTATTTATTAAATTCTGTTTGATAATGATCAGAGTTTGCCCTTCTAATCATACAGCGGACCTCAGCAGAGCATTCTTGAAGTCTTCCTTTAAGAACATCATACCTCTCACTGTCTGGTCTGATAGAATGAACTTTTTTGTACAGGGTATCTCTTTGTTTTATTTTAATCAAAATATCTTGAGTAATCCATTTTGTTATTTTTATGTTTGTATTTATTAATTTTTTTCTTTTTTAGGGGAAAGTGTTTATCAATCATCTCATCCATTTTGATAGCAAATTCCTGGTCATACATTATTTGTGGATTAGCATTGATATTGTAATCAAAAACAGTTTCCCAATCTGTATTCTTTAGCTCTTCAAGAAAGTCCTGAGTAGCTTTGCCTGAGAAGGCCCTGAGTTGTAATTGTTTATTGTTACTGTAATTGGCATTTAAATTAAAACTGATAGCATAAATTGTGGCCATGTGTGGTCTGACAATTTGTGAACCAATATTCCAGTTTCTACAGGAATACAAGAATTTGAATTTCTTCTAAAAATATTGTCAATTAATGTGGCATTTCGTTTGGACAGTCTCGTTGGATACAAAATATTAGGTAGCATGTTATGTTCAGTGATGAAATCATAGAATTCTTGATATTTTTCATTAGTATTTACTCCGAGTAGATCAATGTTGAAGTCCCCTGCTAATACAAGGTTATTACTTTGGTTATTTATATTATGAATTTCTGGACAAAACTCTTGCATAAAAGAGTCGATGGACCTATGACTATTGTTTCCTTTTGGGGGACGATATATGTTACATATTTTCAATTTGTTATTTGAATTATCTTCGATATCAAGATATAGACCTTCCCAGTATTGAAAGTTTCTGTGTTGTTGTACTTTCTTGACATTTAAGTTATCTTTCACATATGTTATGATTCCACCTTTTTTAGAACACTGATTACTTCCTTGTGAATACAAGTTGTAGTGTTGGAGTTCAAATTGATTTGAATCACTATTTTCAGTAAGCCATGACTCTTGTAAACAGATTATACTGGTGAAGGCTTCATTTTCATTTAGGCTTTCCATAAGAATTTTAAACTCGTCAAATTTTGCATTTATGGATTCAATGTTACGGCTAAGAATTTTGCAAATATTTTTCTGCTTAATTAGAAAATCTCTTAAATCTTCAATACTAAGATACTTGGTTTTGGCGTCAGGGTACTGAATTTCAAATGAATCTAGGTTAATACATTCAGTTAAGTCATTGTTGAGTACTCCACCTTTGTTGCCTAAAATTTCTTCACTTAGAATTGGCATTTCATAGGAAAAAATTGTTAACCTTTCTTGTACCTAACAGACCCTTACTGCATGCATGATGCAACAACCTCGTGATACAAAATCTGAAGTTATAGCACAGACACGTGTAGTTTATGAAAGAGTAATAGTAGTGAGCTAGTACCACTGGCAGTGTCAGGTCGCATGAGATTGCAATGATTATTGCAGTAATTATACCTCCTTGTAATAGTTTAAATTGAACACCTGCAACTGATTTGTAATAAGTTCGGTAAGATAAAAGGTACCTTTCCGTCTCAAAGTCAATGAAGACGTCAACAAAAATGTAAAAAATAAAGGAGAGTGTCCAATGAAACACGTAATCGAGAAAGTCAAACATAGCTCATAGAATGGGAAAAAGAAGAAATCAGACCTTAGATCTGTCATAAAATGTTTCAATTAGTCTGTATTTAGAGTTGATGTAGTTGTGAAAGGGAACTCTTGTTGATTTAAGAAGCAGTCGTTCATGCCGTTACTCGTTCGCCGGCGCCATATTGATTTTTCAGTGCGGGAATGCTGCGAGACAAAGGAACTATATGTCGGATGAATACAGTGTATACAAAGTGCCTAGATTGGTGATCCTTGACAACGGTAACTAAGTTAAGTCCGGTTCCGAGAACTACATCGTTTGTAACTTTTGTAAGAATATAAAGATGAGAGACTGATATATTTTTTTATGCTTTTTGTGTGTTTTGAAAGATCGAAACCTGGAAGACTTTTTACAAGATCTTGTTTTGACACTACCAGGACGTCCGATTCGTTCAGTCTCCTGATGTAAATTGCTCCGTTAAATGACCCCGTGGTCTTGATGAGCTTTTCCATTTTAGCCTTTCTCCTCTTGCTCCTGTGGTAAATTCTCCTTCGACATGATTGTTGCTAATTCAAACACAGGAGTATCACCCAAAAAGCCTAAAAGTAAATCAGAGTCTGAATCTACTGAAGATGGCTCAGAGATTGAATGAAAAGAGTCACTTTCAACCAAACTGTATCGACTTGACATCTACATGGCAGTTTGTTTACATCGTGAGAGTGGGCGTGGCTATCCTGGAAACGAAACGTCTGTACAACTCACCAGAAAAAACGGCTGTAAAAGTCATTAATGACCATAAACTCTCATACAAACTGGCAATAAAGAGTCCTCACTCCCAAATAGGTATATCCAGTAGGTTTTTTCCGCTCAGGTCTTCATTAGATCAATTTGTATGCCAGTTCTAGGCAGAGTTGGAAATTTAGCCTGATGCCATTGTCGGCGTATAAATATGGTGACCTAAATATATGACCCAGTGACTTAGTTTTCAATAGGTTTCTGAGCCATCCTTAGGACCAACTGTCATTGCGGCATTAAATATCTTTTTATCCTTAGGACCAACTGTCATTGCTGCATTAAATATCTTTTTAGATATTGTGTAAACGCCACTTTTTTCTTTGATGTAGTACTGTGACCTAAATATGTGACCTAGTGACCTACTTTCTGATAGGCACCCGAAGCATTTCAATGGCCCCCTGCTAAAAATTTGGTCTCTGTAAAGTGAGTATTTTTGAAGATATGGGGTTAACAAGGCATGGACGGTAGGAAGGCTCTACATACATGTAAATGACGACAATACCCCTCTGGCCTAGAAGGTCAAGGGGTAACAGATGTCAATAGAGAAAAACTATGGGACTCATTTTAGCCACATATGTTGGGAGTAATTCAGTGAAAACAGAATGGAATTTGGTTGAGCCAGTAAAAAGTTATTTCCACATTTGCATACCCATGTCACATAGTAATTTGAGATCAAAGATGAAGTTATTTACACACCAATTATAAACAAAGAATCATAATTTCCTTTTATGTAGATCTGTTGACCATAACCTTTCCAGAAATGTATACTTTGCTTAGGTTAACGTGACTACTTTTCACTTTATGTGGCCAAAAAGGGAAAAGCAGCTTTAGTTGATTGTGGCATAGCATGACAACCTGAAAGGGTGTGCCATTAAGTGAATATAAACTAACTGTTGTTAAAATGAGGTTTTATTGTATTATTCAAATCCAGTAATACTTAAATGCCATTTATATCAAAGATGTAACATGGCATGCAAAAAAACAGGGAGGGGGGAGGGGGAGAAATAACATGGAGATGTGAAAGCTCTGGTAATGTTCATATTTCTTGTGAAGAGCAAGTCTAGTGGTGGCCCTGATCTATAGGTTGGCTCACTGAAGACAAGACTGAAGGTATTTGAAGCCATTTTATGTTCCAGATGTTCAAGTGCTGGGCCAGAGCAGTTGAAGTCACCTGCAATGAGCACTGCTTCTGTTTCTACATGTATTTGTTGCATGGAAGACCGACGCTGTTGCATTTGACAACAGAAACTTTCCTCGGGCATTACTGGTGGTCTGTACACGGTCACAAACAGAAAAGTGTTTCGTCTGATTAAACTTTGTAACTTATGGCATGCAAACTAAAAAAAAGTGGCTCTGTGACCTTGAGAATTGGGTCAAGGTCACCAATAGCCAAACACGTCCAAGACCCAATGCAGTGCTAAAGTGAGGTCCAATTTGAAATTCACCAAAATGGCTCTGTGACCTTGGAAATTGGGTCAAGGTCACCCATCTTCAATTTTGTCTAAGATCTTGTGCAGGAGCACAATCATGTGCAATATGAACGGCCTACACCAAAAAATGTCTCAGTTATCGTGTGAAAATTAAATTCATTAAAATGACTCAATGACCTTGGGAAGTGGGTCAAAGTCACCCATCTTTGGACTCATCCGAAACCTTACGTAGGACTATGATCAGTTGCAATTTGAAAGGCCTATGTCAAACAATTTTAAATTTGTCGTGTGAAAACCAAATTCACTCAAATGGCTCTATGACCAAGGGATTTAGGTCAAGATCAGCCATCTTCGACCTCATCCAAGACCTTATGTAGGACCAAAACCATGTGCAATATGAAACATCTGTGTTAAAAACTTTTCAAGTTATCCTGTGAAAACCAAATTCACTGAAATGACTGTGACCTTGGAATTGGGTCAAGGACACCCTCTTCTAACTTGTTCGAGACCTTATGTAGGTCTGTAATTACCTGCAATTTTAATAGGCCTATGTCAAAAACATTTCAAGTTATGAGGTGAAAACCAAATTCACTAAAATGGCTGTGTGACTTTGGGAATTGAGTCAAAGGTTACCCATCTTGGACATGGTCCAACACCCTTATTAGGACTATAAGCAATTGCAATATGAAAGCTCTACATAAAAAGCTTTTCAAGATATCGCGTTAAAACCAAATTCCCTTAAATGGCTTCGTGACCTTGGAATTTAAGGTCAAGGTCATCCATCTTTCAACTCATCTGAGACCTTAGGTAGCACTAAAACCAATAAGAAAGGTCTGTGTCAAAAACTTTTCAAGTTATCAGGCTCTGTGACTTGGGGAATTGGGTCAAAGTCATCCATCTTCAAAATCATTCAAGACCTTATTCAGGACTATAATCAAGTGCAAATGAAAGCCTTATGCAAAAAAAAAAAAAAAAATCTGAGTTATTGCGTGAAAACCAAATTCCCTGAAATGGCTTTGTGACCTTGGAAATGGGGTCAAGGTCACCCATCTTCCATCTAAGATCCTCTTCATCTAAGACCCCAGGTAGGAATAAAACCATGTGCAAATACAAAGGTCTGTGTCAAAAACTTTTCAAGATATCAGGTGAAAACCAGATTCACTAAAATGGCTCTGTGACCTTGAGAATTGGGTAAAAAGCCATCCATCTTAAACATTATTCAAGACCTTATTCAGGACTATAAGCAAGCGCAATTTGAAAGCCATATGCAAAAAAAATTGAGTTATTGTGTAAAAACCAAATTCCTTGAAATGGTTTTGTGACCTTGGGAATGGGGTCAAGGTCACCCATCTTCCAACTTGTGAAATATTCACCTGAAAGGTGTATGTGAAGGGCAATACAGTGGTCCCTGTCTTGAGAGGCCACTCCAATGAAAGGCCACCTGGCTTGAGAGACCACTTTTGGCAAGTCTTTCCTGCTATCTTTTCCGTGTTATTGTGCCTCTAATGACTGGCCACATGTCTTGAGAGGCCACTTTGGGGCCTGCACTTGGGGTGATCTCTGAAGACAGGGACTACTGTATGAGCCATACCTTACTTTACAAGGCAAAACATGCAACCCCTGTCTATTCTGGGTCTGTCTGCAACCTTGATGATCACCACCACAAATAGTGCTTGACTGAGACATATGGTTGCACCGTTGACACTTCTGTACTTCTGTACCCAAAAATTCATTCTGCTGACTAATTCAGTTGGTCTGGCCACTGCCTGATACCAATTAAAATGCAGTATACATTGCAGAAACACTGCAACAACACTGAACTTTCAAATCGCATCCCCGTGCATTCAAAGCAACACTTCTTTCTTATTCTGCACAAATCTACCTCAGTGGATTAACACTACAAATAAATGCCAACTGCTGTGCATGCAAACTGTGAAACTTTCTCCACTTCATGCACACTTCTGTTGTAGTGGATATACACTACAGATAAACACCAACTGCTATGCATCTAAATTGAGTGTGACACTTATCTCCACTTCATATATACTTCTGTTGCAGTAGATATATGCCATGTACATTATAGATTAACACCAACTGCAGCGCATGTAAATAGTGACATTTATCTCCACTTCATATGCACTTCTATCCACTTTATATGCACTTCTATTGCAATAGTAATGTGTTTGAAGTGCACACTTCTTGGGCTAGTCTAACTCTAAAATGTGTTAAAAAGCAATACTACATTATACATTCCTATGTTTTGGTGTTGCGTACACATAAATGAAAATACTTCAAATTATACTGGAAGTGAGATGAACAATAGTAAAATGGAGAATACAGCACACACCACACTATTTTGATAAGAATGGCCATAATGGTTAAAAATACCTCAGATATTTGTGGTTAAAATCCATATACATGTACGGTGCTACATGCACTTGTATATCACTGGGGTGATCTTCTGTCACACTCTGGATCAATGAAAATCCATAAATGGAAGTACACCAGACTTAACCAGGACATAAACTTCAAAGTACACTACTGCAGCACTTGGGTAAGGCTGGATGTAGGAATTTCACCACTGATACCTTTAGATTTGAAGCCAATTGCCAATTTAATAGACCCTCCAGTTTTTCATGATGGATTTTCAAAAAATTTTGTGGCCAGAATACTTCGGAGGTACTTATCTTATTGTCATGCAAACTAACCCTTTATACCTTTTATGCAACCATTTTCCTAAAAGCCACCTCCCCCCCTTTTCTGGCACAAAAGTTTTGAAATATTGGAAAATTATGTATATATATTTTCCAAAGTTTTGAATATTGGAAAATTACACGTATTTTATGATGATGACTTACCAGTTAATGCAGAAAAAACATTCCAAATTTAGGTCTACAGTTGTAGCTCATTTCAACTAAATTTCCAAAGTGCCCTGGGTGCTTAAAAGAGATGATACTGCAGGTTACAAAGTGGCAGGCCCCACAATGTCACACAGGCTAGAAGCAGATCTCCACTGTCCTGCACACTGGCGTAGTTTCAAAAGTAGGTCCTCAGTGTTATGCATGCGAGAAAAGTGTAGAAAACAAGCTCCGTACAATATGAACCTTCAACAGATCAATCCAAATTTGATTAAATTTTTGTCATGAACATGATGACTATAGGCTTGGAAACATTATTAATTGGCGAGATGTACTGCAAACTGTACAAAAGAGCAGAAGCTAGTCTCCTTAACCCTTTCTTGCTGAGAACCAGTCTGAATCAACCGCCTTCCTCAACAGAGGCTGGAAACTTAGCATCCAAACCTCACTAAAAGAAACTTGTTGACCCAGCAGGGTATGCCACTCTGACAGTGCTCATATTGTATTTGCATTAAATTTTTGTGCCCCAGTGCTCAAGGCATTTCAAAATACTAAAGGCAGTTGATGCTAGACATGTGGTTGCTTTTACCACTGTAAACAAGAATGAGTTAATGCACTTCCTGGAAGTACACTCAGATTGATTTTAACTCATTCCATGCCAGTCCCTGATTTTTCCATATCTTTACCTAGATTTAAGACAACAATTGCATGTTTAAATTCTTTATGAAAAGAGCTTTTTTTAAAGTACCAACATGCCTATAGTCTTAAGTCAGTGCTTCTGGCACTGCCTGGCAAGTCATGCTGCAGCTGCCCTTGTGGCAGCTGCAGCATGACTTGCCAGGCAGTGCCAGAACCACTGACCAAGGCCTGTGACCATGGTATGGAATGAGTTAATTTTTATGTAAGCTTTGGATGGCAGACAACTATGGGCTTTATAATTATAACAGCAACACAAAGGGTTATTTAAAAGTTTGTAAACAATCAGACAATAGACAGTCATTAATGAGGCTTGCTTGCACACGAAATCTGGTGTGGTTCTCATGTACAATTACTATAAATGTGTCATGATATTTTGATACAGCCCATGCAAAAAATTAATTGAATATCTGTGCAACTTTTGCAGAGCAACTGATTCTGAACATGATTAAGTACATACATAAAAGAAGGCTCCACTAGGAAATATATTGATGCACAAATGGCAAAAAGAGCTGCAATAAAGATAGCTCAATTTGGTAATGATAATCATTATACGTGACATGCACAAGCAAATTTCACAACAAATTTACAGAAATTTCATGAATCATAACACAAGCTGAAGTGCAGGATATTTCACACATTCTTGACTGCATGACATTTCTGATGAATTAATTACCAGCAACAGACATACTGCATTTATATTGTCAAACTTGAACATTTGTCGTTTTTCTTGTTGCTGGCTTGCCTGCTGAATGACTAGTTACAGAACACCAATTATTCTGACCCCCTTCCGCTGCAGCGTGAAACGTGCATTAACAAGCAACTTGCCAGCCTCGTGGGCAAGCAGGGTTGACATTGTAGCATCAAACCTACGGAAACCATTAGACATTTTTCAGATAATTAAATTGAAATTATAAAACTACTATATATATAATGTTCAGAATGAGCGAGACTCGAACTTGCAACCTTTGGCACCGGTCGCCTATACATGTAGCTGAAATGGGAAGCAACATCAAACCTACGGAAACCAGTATGTGTATATATATATATATATATACATATATATATATATATATATATATATATATATATATATATATACACACACATGTATATATTATGTTCGGAACGAATGAGACTCGAACTTGCAACCTTTGGAACCAGTCGCCTATAGCTGAAATGGGAAGTGACATCAAACCTACGGAAACCACTAGACATTTTTCAGATAATTAAATTGAAATCATAAAACTGATATATATATATATATATATATAACGTTTGGAACAAGCGAGACTCGAACTTGCAACCTTTGCCACCAGTCGCCTATAGCTGAAATGGGAAATACACATATACACTTGACCAAATCCCATTCTTAAAAAGAAAAGGAATGGTTCAATAGAGGTAGTGATGTGATATATATGGACCATCTGTGACCTTTTCCACAGGTGCCTCTTGCATGTATCTTAAGCTGATGTTTGACCTGAAAGTCTTGCGCCAGTTACAATAGAGGCTCAAATTGATGTCTATCATCAACTTGATAGCAATTTAACTATGCAGTCCTTTACCTCAATGTGGTAAAAGTATCGATTTGTCTGCTTTTGAATGATATGCATAAATAGACTGGGTTTTATCAATTATTTGTTCAATAAAACACACAAAGAAGAACAAAATGTGATGTCTCCTGTACCTCGACTCCCATGCAACTGCTTTTTGAAGTTTGTGACAAGTGTATCATTTTCTATGCCCTACAGTGGTCCATGTCTCCAGACACCACCCTTTCTGGATACTTTAATTTGCATACAATGTGGTACTTTTCATCCTGTGTCCCATACTCCAGGTGTCATGTAAAGCTGTACATAGTACACCAAGATTGCATGGCGACCATACTGACTCGCAACATCATTGAAAGTAACCACTCTACTAATTCATTATATAATGATCTTAAAATGCCATCTGTGATTATTTTACATACACAAACATGTATTGAGAAACTCTACCAGCAAATTTCCATTCAATGATTCCATGCAACTCCATTAAGGAACCATTACAGAGTCTGACCACAACTGACATTGGGTCCTCTAAGCCATTTTAAAAGTATCAGCGAAGCTAATATATCGGCTAATGATGGTTTTTCATGCACACTAGAAAGACTATTAGTTAATGAAAGAAACAAATATGGTGATTTTAGGATCAATTAAAATGGAATCATAGATTCCTAAACATAGGCCCCCCTCCTCCACTGTGTTGTGCTGGTAACACACCACATCCTCTTAGCTATTTCTGTTAAATGACACAAAAAGTGAGTAGCCTCATGGAAAAAATAGTCAAATTTAACACTGAATACAATATTTTATAGACTTTTTGTTCAGCAAAAGTCTGTCCTTAGCTTTACAAGCAATGGATGTCACCCCTTTTAATTTTCTTTAAAATTACTATACATATTAAAGAAGACTGTTGCATCATGTTGCACTGTTTATACAAAAAAAAGTATGCCACTAGCTTCAGAGGCAAGGGGTACCACAGTTTTCAGCATTTATAGAACCATTACCCCCAGTGACGTGAAATCCTTAATATAGTTCATACTACAAAAAATAAAAATTGAGCAACTTAATTGACTTTGTGCAACCCTGTGACCTTGGGAATTAGCTCAAGGTCACCCATCTGCAATCCCTACTTGGTTGTTGGCATAGTACATCAAGGTCACTCAAAGTCAACATTAACAACAGCAAGAAAAGCTCCACTAGCAGGGTTTTACATGATGCAATGTTGTGTTCTTTATGCTAAAAATGGTCACTAGGACCCAAAAAATAAAAGACTGCACCCTGAAGGATGCAGAAAACACTTTTTCTACTGGTAAAATATTATATGGAGCTAAGTTGTATTATATCTCTTGACTAATCCGTGCTGAGAAACTTTGAATGTGGTTCAGGTCACACTTTGCACATCAGCATTGTATTCTTGCATGTTTCGCACATGCAGCTGTGAATAACAAAGCTGAGAAGCACGCAGGGAATCTCTTCATTGCATAGGCAGTGTGACACCAGTTATCCAACAGTGCCTTGACAGGTCCCCACATTGACAACACAATGTGGGGACCAATTTGGGTTATTTAATGTCCCACATACTTGTTTTGCCCTGGACTAGAAATATTTTTTATTGCAGGATAATATATATGGGACTCTCTCACTTTCTGTACAGACCCCAGATGTTTCATGAATGAAGAATCAAATTCCCTTGATATAACATGCGGAGTTCCTCAAGGCTCAATATTAGGCCCTCTCCTTTTTTTAATGTACATAAATGACCTAGGAACCTTATCTGAAAATGTATTTACTCTCCTCTTCGCAGATGATACTAGTTTACTTTTTACTGGGCGTAATCTAGACATTTTGATTGATAATGTTAATGCTGCCCTAAAGATATGTCTTGATTGGTTTCATTCAAATAAGCTGTCTGTCAACTTAGATAAAACTAACTATATGATATTTGGAACAAAAAGTAAAAATAATTCCTCAATCAAAGTAAATAACATATCTTTGGAACAAATATTCCACTGCAAATTTCTAGGTGTTTGGATTGATAGCAAGTTAAATTGGAAATATCACATACTGAATATATCTAGTAAGCTTAGTAAAATTATTGGCATCTTCAAAAAAATAAGATGGAAACTTGGAAAAGATATCCTTATTCAGCTTTATTATACACTAGCATACCCATACTTCCTTTATTGTAATGTCATCTGGGCTGCCAATTACCCATCTAATTTAGATAAACTTGCAAAAATTCAAAAGAAACTAGTTAGAATAATCAGCAATTCTGAATTCAATGCACACACTTATCCTATTTTTGTCAACCTTAGACTTTTAAGATTTGACCAACTCAATAGGTATGCTACAGCCTTGTACATTTTCAAAGCTATAAACAACATCATGCCTCTAATTCTCCATAATCTATTCCAATTTACTTCTGATATACATTCTTATTCGACTAGGCAATCATCTAATCTTTATGTACCCAAATCCAGAACAAACCTGTGTAATTTCTCTATCAAATATCATGGAGCTCTAGTATGGAACAGCATTCCAAACAACATCAGATGTTCACCTTCTCTTTATGTATTTAAATCAAAGCTTAAGAGTTACTTAATTTCTTGCATGTCTTAGTTTTGTTATGCTTGAGTGGTATACTGTCTTATAGTTATGTTTAGTGTTACTATCAAGCCATTTTTTACTTAATTATTCTCTGCCAGAAACCTATTATTAAACAGTTATGTAATGCATTTTGTAACAGGAGATTATATAAGCCCACTTGGGTTTCCATCTCCTATGTGGCTGTTGTAAATATTTGATGTACTTTTCGTCATAATAAACTTCAAACTTCAAACTTCAAACCCCAAAAATACATATGCGGCGAGTCCCGAGGATTCCTAAACATTAAACCTCGTGTACATGTAAAACCCTGCCACATGTACATTCCTATTCATGATATTAAACCATGGGCCTTAACAGATACACCATTACCAAGATATGAGCCAATATGTCAGTTTGGCCTTTGAAGCTAAAGGTCAAAATAAATGGCACCGACAGAAACCCAGTAGTTCCTTTCCTATAATTATTTAATAATAACCATTGGTCCAGGATCCACTATTACCAAGATGCACATTGTAAGCCAATATGTCAGTTTGATGTACATGTACAATGTACAGTGGTTTGAATACATATGTATCACCATGACCCACATACTTGACCTAGTGACCCAGTTTTATTGCATGACATGCCTTTGCATCATACACTTGTATCTAAAGTTTCATGAATGGAAGTCAAACAACAAGAGAGTTAAATATATAGCATAGACACAAAAGAAAACATGTTTCTATGGATACCGGACAGAAAAAGCATTTATTATACACCCTTCTTCCATAAGGACAAGGGCATAATTAATACTGCTAAGGGAGATTGAATTTAACAGGAAACAATGAGCTAAAATTCACAAGTCATGACCATCCTTCAATTTCCATGCATATGGACTGTGTGAAGGTAAGTTAATGGCCAGTCACATAATTAACAGCTATCCTGCAAAATAGCTCTTTTTTGTATAATTTGTGTTTGTTTCATTCTTATTTGTATGCATTACTTCACTGGCACCGACTACAATTCAATTCAAAATGTCTGAAACTTTTAGAACTCTTTGTCTAACATTCAAAGCATACACACAATAAAATTTCCTGGTTGTATACACTGTAGGTTTTTTTTGGTCAGATTTCAGTCATGCTTTCGAAAAGAACATAATCTTTTTAAATTTCTATTTTGTTTTACTAGGGCTGTAACGATACACCTTTTCACGATACGATACGTATCCCGATACGGAACTGACGATACGATACGAAACGATACAATTTGATACTTAACCATAATAACACAGGGGTCACATTATTTCAGTACGGGTTCGTTGGACCCATCTTTCTTCTTTTTCAGGAAAAATAGTGGGTCCATGGACTGAATGGATGGGTCCAGTCTGAAATTGTGCAATCTAGACTTTTGATGTAATTTGATTAATTGAGTTTAATTGGTATGATCAACATACATAAAAATGATAAACAAATAAAACATGCAGGTAACTTTGCCTAGAAACGAACATAACATAGGGTCTATATGCTCATGTAGGTGAATCATTATTATAAAATTTAAGATTGAATAAAAAGTTACCAATATGCCGACTTGATGTAAAAGGGTCTAAAAGTTGTTGACGGTACCAAGGATGGATTCAATCTGCCCAGGGACCTGCTGTTAGGACTAAGTCTATAACACATCCCTGGTCTACCAAAAAATGATTGTGAAGGGGGCTTACCCCTAGCAAGCTGCCACTGTGCCAGTATCTGGTATCGCACAGTTTTTTAACTAGCTTGCACAACAAGCGGCATGCATGATTGAACATGCCTGGGCTGTTATTTTTGTGATTGATTGAATGTGATGAAATGGTCTGAAATTACATGATTTAAATTTCTGTGCACTTTCTATTTCAATATACCTGACAAATTTGATGCCGTAGGTGGTGTTAAGAGTCTGATCTTAAGTGCGGTCACTTTTTTCATCAAGCAACACGGTAGGCCTGCAACTTAACAAGCCATGCAACACAAGCGAGTATACACAGCCTGTCACGGGCATGCACCCAGGCATGGTTTTCCGCTGTGTTGAACGTATATTTTTTCCGGCCTTCGATCATAAATTTCATTCCTGCCTTGTTCTGTCATAGAGATTTGTTCCATTCAAACATTTCAATAAAATCAAAACAACTAAATTTTGTTACAAAAAAAAAAACACCAATAACGGCGTGCCCCATCGGAGACAGTGATCAACAACATCGTGTCAGGCCTAATGCAAATTTTCGCTTCGTTCACATGTGACCGTGCGATGACTAATGTGCGTACTTTCCTTGCCGTCCGTAATGAATTTTCACTCGTGCCTTTGTCTCTGTCTAGATTTGTTCAATAGAAGTCTTCTTGGTGAAAATATGATGTGAAAATTTAACATCTTGGTCCAATAATCTTTGCGTAATAAGACTTAAACCTTCCCAACATTGCGGGCATGAGACAGGCACATGGGCAACAACGAATTTGATTGGACAGTAAGTGGCACGTGACCAGATCCACACAATGAGGAGCCTGGAAGTGCTCTCAGCGCATTTATAATGAGATGAAATGACGTACATCCATTCCCATTATGGGAATTTTTTGGAGGGATACCCCAGGAATATTTTTTTCTTAGCAAATAAGAGAGCTTGTTACATAATAAGACGAACATCAGAGGATTCCATCTGTATAATACATCTTCATGATACTGATAATGGTCGATGCAAAACACCGTGACCGCATGGGGGTAATTTTTGCAGTTGTGTCATTCAAAATGCATCGCGTTTGTGCGTGCGTCCACAGCGACGCGAATTAACAATGTTTTTATTAATTTCCGGGCGTCTTTTCTTCATTTTTTGCGTCTATGACGCAGAACGCAAGCTTAATGTGACCCCGGATATAATGAGCGTGCTGCTTTTTCTCGCCGGGCACAGTCATTTTGCTGACCTAGTCCTAGATTCAGACTTTACACACAAGGGTATGACGTAGCGCCACAAAGCGTCATGCATATACGATTATGAAGGGATCCCAAAAACACTTATGTAGGCAAAAATAAATCATAATCAGAAGGCCAACGAATGGTTGGTCAATTGACGAGTTTACCTTCACAAAATTACAGTAAATCTTAATGAATTATGGCCTTTACTTCCGTATTTTTTCTTTTTAGAGCTGAAATTACTTATATGATGGAATGTATCGTATTTTACGATACAGGGGACCTCATTTCGATACGTATCGTGGATTGACTGTACCGCGATGCACCGTTATCGCGGTATATCGTTACAGCCCTATGTTTTACCTATAATAAGTTTATAATCTTGCTTAGAAACAAAACAAAAACAAAAACAAAAACAAAAAAAGAAAAAGAAAACTCCTTTTTACTCACTCAATTTTTCTTCTGTCAATTTGTAAACTTCAGGTAAAAAATAGCTTTCAGAGAACGGATTACCCTTGGCACCCACAATCTTTTTTTCCTGAATACTGTTTTTTTTTCTTTTGGTGAGTAGGGCCTGTATTTTTCCGTTTTTAACCGAAACGGAACGGAATAATGAATTTTTGTCACCTCTGAAATGGGATTTGCTGTTTTGCCTCATTGTATTTTACATACAAAGAGAACGACTGAAACGGAATTTGGAAATTTTTGGCTGGTGAAATGGAATTTCTAGTTTTTTGAAACGGAAAAATACAGGCCCAAGGTGAGACTCTGCAGCAGAATACTTTACATACAATTTCCATATTGTTGTCTATGAAATGAAAGAGCTCTTTTGGACGTGTTCTTGAGGCAGGTCCTGGTGACAGAGACCACTGTGTCACTCATACGGCCATCAAATACATACTTTAAAATTTTCATAAGTTTAAAACTAATAAAAGGAAGCTGGCTTTTAATAAAAATGTGGTCCACTATAATGTGCATCTCCCAAAAATAAATTGGTGAAGCGGTGCTGGATCATTACTAAGTTATTAAGATAAGGCCAGCCTTAAAAATATTTCGATTTTTTTTAACGTGCCCAGTGTGCACAAAACGTTGCGGTTGGAATATTTTTTTCAACAGTGCAAAAACAATTTCTTTTTTTCAGGCTTGATTTAACGCTATTCGCACGCCCCGTGTGGCAGTTCTGTAAACGCATATCGTTTGCGTACCTACCATGAACGCTATCGGTACATCGTAGTAAATTTGCGTATAAAGTATTGGCAAGTTCCTTGCAATAAAAGGTGTTCCTAAATCAAATTCAAACGAAAATTTTAATATTTCAAATCAGAAATCGAGTGTGCTCACATCGTTCCTGCAACTGTACACAAACAGCTGCTTTGGCCATGTGGTCTGGCTTGATTTAACGCTACTCGCACGCGCCGTGTGGCAGTTCTGTTAACACATATCGTTTGCGGACCTGCCATGAATGCTATCAGTACATCGTAGTGAATTAGCATATACAGTATTGCCAAATTCCTTGCAATAAAAGATATTCCTAAATCAAATTCAAACGAAAATTTTAATATTTCAAATCAGAAAGCGAGTGTGAGCACATCGTTCCTGCAACTGTACACAAACAGTTGCTTTGGCCATGTGGTCTGACACACAACACATCACACCATTGGTCAATTGAGTCACATGCAAAAATGAGCCAATCACGGCTCGTGTTACAGTGTTTTCATCATGGCTTCCGCCCAGTGAACATGTGTGAATCCGCCGTAATTTACGGAGGGAACACACAAACGGGAAGCTTTGTTTATATTGCAGCATGCGAAAATAAAGATTCCAGTGTTAATCGCAACAATTATTTGGAGTCACAGGCAAATACGCAAAGGTAGGGGATAGCGGGAAAAGCCGAATGTGTCCCAAATCAGTCTGTGAGACTGGGTCAGTTCACCGCAGATCCACTCCACGCTGTCACTTGCGTGTGACTGGAAGTCATTTCAAGGCACCTATTTTTTCCAACACTGTTAGAACACACCGATAAATGGCATTTGATGTTAATTTGCATATGAATTCACCATGCAAATTTTTCATGTATTTTGACGCTGCTTTGACATCGTTGCCATTGGGGCAGATCACACTGACGGTGAGTAGTGTGACCCCGCTCAGCAAACCAATAATTAGTAAATTACTGCCGTAACGTAACGTAATCGTATGTATTGACTATTGTACGACAGTGAAAATGTCTGCTTGTGTTGACAGAGATAAAGTTCTGATGAATACAACTGCGGATCAAGTAATTGTTTAAACTTGGAATGTTTATCAATTAGCGATTATTATCACCTATCGGCGCCCCACGCAAGTGCTGTGAAAGCTCTGATTTTTTAAGTGATTAGACCCCCGTAGCCAGCCTTGCAAACAACTGCAACTTGTAACTGTGTCATGAAAATTTGAGGAATAGAGTTCCCAGCGAAAAAAAAGTTGGTTGTCCGACCGGGCAAGTACCTATTAATTTTAACTTGCCCGAGATTAAATCTGACTTGACCATGGAGCAATAAAACTCTTAATCCACGTCCCTGCACATACACACAAAAGAGGTGTGTTCATGATTTGTAATATTTACTCTGAACCCTCATCATACACCGTCACTATTACACCCCTCCCCTCCCCTGCTGTTGTCAAGTGAAAATTAAAACTGCACATTTGTATTTGATATCTTACTCTTTTTCTGCTGTGATATTTTAAAAAAAGGGCAACTTTATAATTACGCTAATCCTTTGTTTCTTGAAGCCCTGTACATGTACATGTTTAAAATAGCAAAAAACCCACCCTAATTCAAGCCAAGCCGAGGTGTATTTAGAGTAGGGCTACTCTGTCTCAGCGCCAGCAAACCAGCCTGAAGCATATATTGTCCCGCTACAACCTCATCTGTGGCAGAGTCTCTTGCTTTAATACAGATTTAATGAAAAATTTTCAACCTGGAATCTTGTTTATCTTGTATCAATACAAAGTCCATCAGTCATGATGCCCATATTGCACTAATACATAGTAAGTATGTGTAGTTCAAAAAAAAAAAAAAGTAAAAAAAAAAAAAAAAAAAAAAATCCTCCCTGCCTCATCAAATTTTTCAAGGCCCTGTTATACGAAACAGAAATATTTTTAAGGCTGGCCTAATGTTGTCCCCTTGTGCACCACTCAGACAGCCTCCAAATAAATACTTTAAAGTTTCATGAAAAGTTTATAAATACAAAGAGAGGTTTTAAATAAGGTTCTGGTCGATCATAAAATGCATCTTTGACAATAATTTGGTAAAGCTGGGGTCAGTATTTTTTTAGATATCGCGTTAAGGTCTTCAGGGTTGGTACCACTCAGATGGCCTTCAAATAAATATATCAAAGGTTTCATAAAAAGTTTGAAAATAATCAGTGGAAGCTGGATTTTAATAGGGTTCTGGTCCATCATAAGATACATCTGTGACAAAAATTTCGTAAAGCTCTGGTCAGCATTTTTTGAGATATCGTAGTAACGTCATCAGGGTTGATGCCACTTAGACGGCTTTCAAATAAATATATTTAAAGTTTCATAAAAAGTTTGAAATAATCAGAGGAAGCTGGTTCTAAATAGGGTTCTGGTCCATCATAAGATGCATCTCTGACAGAAATTTGATAAAGCTGTGACCAGTATCTTTAATTTGCATTATCGCGACAACGCGTCATCAGGGTTGACGCCACATACACGGCTTTCAAACAAATATATTAAAAATTTCATAAAAAGTTTAAAAATAATCTGAGGCAGCTGGTTTTACATAGGTTTCTGGTCTATCATAGAATTTATTTCCGACAAAAATTTGGTAAAGCTGTGATCTATATTTTTTTTAGATATGGTGGTAACATCATCAGGGTTGACCCCATACATTAAAAGTTTCATAAAAAAGTTTAAAATTAATCAGAGAAAGCTGGTTTTCGATAGGAACCTTGTCCATCATCAGGTCCTTCTTTGACAAAAATTTGGTACAGCTATCGTGAATACTTTTTGGCGACATTGCGGTAACGTCGACAAGATGGACAGATGGACAGACAACGAAGGGGAGAGAGAGAGAGAGGTGTATTGACGCACACACTTTAATGAGTGGCACAAGAACGTAAAAAGACTGATTTCCGGTGGGGATTCATATAAAGCACTATAATCATACCAGTTAGTATTGTCCTTGATATAGAGGCACAGAAGAGAGCAAAGCAGGCAAGTAGTAAACCAACCATAAACTAGATAATTATTACAAGAACTTAAAAAGACTGATTTCCAGTGGGGATTTATATAAATCACTCTAATCATACCAGTTAGTATTGTCCTTGCTGTAGAGGCACAGTAGAGAGCAAAGCAGGCAAGTAATTATCCAACCATAAACTTGATAATTTGTCAAATAGCATGGAACCTGGTAAAATTGCTGTGGAAGCGGCTTATACATATGTACATGTAGGTCTGTAATCATCAGATCATGATCACTGCCAAGTTTGAACACCACACCTTCTTAAATGTTAAGCAAAAGGCAAGGTAACAGCTTTTAAGTAAGTGAGGGGTTAAATTTGGAGAGTTTGTCACTTAAGTAATAATTAATCTTCAGATAATGATGGGTTTCAAGTCTTTAAAGGAAGTTATTTATGGAAAGGTGACAATAATGATGTCTGGGATGCAGACAAGGTATCATTGTCCTATTTTCCACAATAAGGTTTCAGTGACGGGAGCCTTTACAGTGGGTTGCTGTTTGAGTGGCAGGTGGTGGCTGACCCTTTTTACCTTGAACATACTAAAAGCTAACCTTACCAGGATACCTTGTTCAGTAACAGTGTTTGTATTGATGGAGCATTTGTCTTGGTGATTCATGACTTGATGAACCCTAGAGGCAATTTAGCAAGACAGGTTTTATTATTCCTGAATATGAAGTGGAAGTGGAGGATAATTGCTGGTGAGCTCCATCCATCCATCTGTCTCGACATTTTTGTCTGAACTTTTTTCTGGAAACTATTCCTGGAAATCATGTGTGGTAGATTGGCTTTACAGAAGAGGTGTGACCATGCACTGTGATAATTCTGTGTGACCACTTATGCTTCAACAGTATTTATGACCACTGATCTTTTTCTGGCTGTTTCATGGAAATTGATACCTTGCTGCCCGAATTTGTTAGGATTCATCAGCCTTGCAATATATGGGGTTAAAATGTTTGAATATTCATTTCAGCATATCCATATTAATCATCCAAAAGTCTAAAAGTTTGATTTAAATATTTCAGGGCCATCAGAAAATTTGCCAAATGTTGTGCGTCATATTTAAAATGAAGGATCGATTATAAAAACAGAGTAGGCCAGTAACTGAAAACTGAAAGAAAGTGCAGGTACTTTAGAATGTATTGCTTAAACTTTTTGAAACCCTTTAAGAGCACAAGGGAAATGCATTCCCAATACAAAGAAAACACTTTCCAAAGGCAAAGGAAACACTCTGGAATAAAGTAAGTTTTTTTTTGTTTTGTTTTTTTGGACACATAAAGTCACTGCTGACCAATTAGTCCTACCTGCACACAAGTACATACAAGAGTACAAAATACATCTATACAAAGCTAAAATTCTATACATGTGGGGCATATCAATCACATGCCATTAGATATATTCAGTATGCATGTAATCTGTAAAACAGCACCTATAGCTAATAGCTAATAATCAGACATATTGAATATACCCCAATGACATCCACATCTAATAGTTAAATGTGAGACTCTATCACACAGCTGAGGGGACTAGAACAGTTTAGTCGGTTAGATATAAAAAACAGAATGCAAGGCTAGAATTTCGACGGGAATCCAAGAATCCGTTCTGGCAAAGATTATCTTAAACTTGTCTTTAATTAAAAGAAAATCATGTAACAAACATCCAAATAGATTCTCGCAAAATTGAGCAAAATTGTGGCCCTGGAATGATCAGTCAAAATTACAGGCCAGCACCTGAGTACCTGGATATGAGGTATGTTTGAATGTAAGTAATTAATAGTATCCTAGCATTGCAGGAACTCATGACAGCACCAGTGAAATTCCGACAACCCTGAGATTCTAGTACCATTTGGAAGGCATTTATACAGGGAGGTACCAAGGCAAAACATTTCAGGACACTTGCTTGACACGACAGAGATACACTAATTTTGGATATCGAGAGTAGTGAATCCTGGCATATAAATGCAGATTTTAGAAACAATACATTTCTTTCTGATGTAAAAACAGGACATATCATCAGAAAATGCATCTCATCATCTACAACTCCTGAGGTGCATCTGTTGCATGTCTGGTTACAAACATCAAGTTTAGGTTTGGGATGTCTTCCCAGTTATATATTTAATATGTCAGAGCTAAGGCACAGCCTATATGCAATGAGTACATGTGACACTTGGAAAAGAGATAAGTTTCCAGTCGGAATTCGGTTTTGAACATTTTATAGGTATGTAGTTTCTCATCATCACCTAGTGAGATGAGTGTAGTCTGCCTCTTTTATGTAATTGCTATTTGTATTTGTGTCTTTATGTCCAAAACCACTTCCTAGCAGTCATTACCCTATTCCGCAGTCCAAACTCTTTACTCTCCATAAGCTAACCATAAATACGGCAAACTGTACTCTGATTTGAGATCTTGCCATGGATGTAAACTGTCACTTCTTAGTGTCATTTGACCAAGTAGAAAATCAACCTGGAAATCAGGAGGGAATCCAGTTTCTCCAAAGATGGATGGCTTATCTCCTACGGGCATTTTAGCATGAATAAAGATCTGTACAATGAAATATCCAGACGCGACTGGATTGTCAAAATACCACCAAAATGTATCAAGAAGTAAGATCATCCCATGGATGTTAACAATTTTTGTGTCATGTTTCAGCCAGGCAGAAAATCACCCTTGAAATAGGTGATTGAATCTTGTCACCCAGCACCTCTGAGATTACCGAAAGGTCTAAAATACTAATTAAAGCTAAGCACTAAATAGCCTCTGTGTTTAAACCAGCTGTGCCAGGGCAGCCGCACAGTAGCAGTGTGCCTGTTTAATTGCCCCCTATAAAACTTGGAGGTTTCAGGGCTGGAACCTTTGAAGTGGCCCGCATGCTCTCTCCTTCTGTATAATACCTCCATGGTCCTGCATACACTGTTAAGTGTCAAGACTTGTCCATAATCAACTTTGTCATCAGATTTCAAACACACGGATTTCATGTTTATGCCTAATAAACCTTATGGCTTGAAGTCGAAACAGTGACATCAGGGCAACCAAAACATTGCCCATGTTATGTCTTTCATGAGCATGCTTTCTGGTTTTTTCTTGTATGTTTTCTACTTCCCTTGACTTCGTAATAATTGTTGGCACAGCATGTTCTTTCAACAGTAAGCTTACAGACAATCCTAGCAAACACACTACAAGTCTTGTTGAATCAAACTGGTCATCTGCAAAACGGGCACAGCACCAGGAAGATCTGGCATAGGGGCCATCACACTCACCTGGAGTGATTTTGAGAGCTCGTGTCTGACCAGAGGGCCTGATAATGTGTGTTCTTGGGAAAGCAAGAAGGACTAATGTCTGGCAACTTCATACTGCAGCATAGCTGTCCTCAGGCAGCAGCATTGTGATCTTGTTGGCATTCTTGACACCTGTTGTGATGCAGAATGAAAAACGTCCATCTCCATGTTCATTTCTCTTGGCATTGCCCTCCTAACCCAGTTACCATGGAGATAAGTCTTTGCCCTCTTGTCAATAGGCCCTTATTAAGCATGGTTGCAATGCAGGCATATTTATTAGCAGCTGAACTCTGGAAAGACATGACAACATGTTGTGAAGAGGCTGCAGTTTGTTTCCTGAATTTTGTCCAAGTAAAAGTCAAATTGAAAGCATTTAAATGTCATGTCAGGGATGTTGCTGCCATTTTCTCAATGTAACTGACACGCAGTTCAAGAACTTGGCCTTCAGAGCCAGCACACTGAATACCTAGAATTTTCACAACTTGTTTGCATGTTCTGGTCTACAGTACTACTGTGGAACAGACAAAGTGGGCTTACGTAAAGCCACTGATCTTTTTTCTGAGCTCAATGGGAAACAGAAAGCCAAACTGTAAACCAGAGCAATCAAGCAGATACCTTCCTCAGTCAAGGAGAAGCATGAGAAACAGAAACGCCAAAATGACCACCTTTTGCTCTTAAGGTAGCGGAGGAGATTGAGATATAATGGCAAAATCATGTCCAGACACAAAATGCCTTTTTCCATTTTCTTTGTTTGGCACTTCACCTTTCTTGTCGTCCAACACGAATCCCAAAAAAGCAAAATTAATGTGATAAAAAGGGACTAAAACATTGCCATGTTTTAGCAGGCTCGAGCACATGCATGCCTATTAAAACCGTATGCTAAACAATGTGCCAAAGTTTGGATAGCAGTTGGCTGTTTTCCACAACCCAGTGCCAAAAACCAATGACAAGCAACCAACTGTAACCATTGAGGTGTGCTGCTAGTAATTCATGTGTAACTGCTTGACAAGATCAGAACCACCACTTAACTGGTTTATGGTGGTGACCAAACAGATGGACTGCCTCAAAGAAAAGGGAAATTCCTGGGGGTAACCTTCAGATACTTGAACTCCTATAACTCGATCTAGTCACAAAAATGAAGTTTTTGGGCATACTATTTGACAGTCGTCTAACCTAGAATCAACATATCAATGAACTTGCAAACAAAATATCACAAATTAGTGGAATTGCAAGAAAACTGAAAAACTATCTACCTACCAATAATCTGGTTCTGATTTATAGAAGTCTTTTAGAATCTCATCCTAGTTGTGGGATAACATTACGGGGCTTTGGTAACTTGAATAGGTTGCAAAAAGTGCAGAAACAAGCTACTCGAGCAGTAGTTAAAACCAAATATAATGCACATAAGAATTCCATTTTAAAAAATCTATTAATAATGAAAGTTACAGATTTATTTCATTTAATATCATGTTTGAAAATTTTATAACTACCTTATTACTTTCATAGTTTTCCTTTCAATCTAGCAAATCAGGTTGACCTGACCATGAGAAACATTTGGGCCGCCAGTATATACGTGTACAGCGGAGATCAAATCACAAATATACCAAACCTGAGACCTCAGATACCAATTACAAGAACAAACAAAAATATTACTAGGAACTGTATAAGATTGAAAACTTCAGATTTGATTAACTCCAATGTCCTCCCATAAGTTTGTTGATACATATATTATATCATATGAATTCCAGATTAATATATTGTTTATTTTCAATTTAAAAACTGCAATTAAATGTCTACAGGGCTTCTTTTTCTGACAATAATGTTTAACCTTGAATTTGGTGCAATGGTGTGATTAATATTAGTTATAAATCTTTTACAAATCAATGTTTCCTGAAAGTTAGGCTAACTTACATGTACATGCAAGTTTACCATTCACATAGGTCCTGATTGCTTGCGAAGCAGATGTTATTTTTGTCATATCTCTATATAACATTACCAATTTAATCAGGCATAGCATCACATTAAATTTGATTGAAGCACACACACTCCTAGAATAATATTGGTATCATTTGTGGCCTATGTGTGGGAGGCTACCACATTTCAGATGTATGGCCTTGTCCACTTCCTGCGGGGGTGTACCAAAGTACGCTCAGCCAAAAAGGCCTGATTTCAAGAGGGGGGTGAGATTAAAACTTTGACCATCAGGAGGATATGACAATGGCATTATTTTTATGTTTGTAAATGACTGCTAAGTGGCTCTGCACATTGCATTTTATTGGTCGATTGGTCATGTAAAATGTGTCTGTGGGCAATCCGTTGCATTAACGCTCCACCTCAGTCACAAAGTTTTACTTTTGTGTCATGATCTGTTTATTGCAGAACTTCATGTATGAGCCAACAGGGGTTATGTATCTCCACAGAATAAAATTATATATTAGGCCCTATTACATGAATGGCAAACCCCAAGAAAAGCATGGAAATGAGTATAGTCCTCTTCACCACGAGGAAGGCCCAAATCTAGCTGTGGAGGAACCTGTGACATAGTCTTGGCGTATACGCCAAATTAATACTCCTCACAACTTTACATCCCCGCACCCAAGCAAAGGCTATGAAGAATAAACTAGCTCCCTTGCAATGCCCCGTCCCTTTTTTTCATTTTTGAGGGAACTGGAAACTTGCCTGCAAAACAGATTCACTTTGCGTTATGTTATTATGGCAACTGAAATGTGTGTCACACTATCTGAATTGCTAAGCCAAATACAGTTGGTCTTGGCAGGCAAGAAACTTTCACCATGCGTACAAACTGTAACATAATCACCTTGGTCATGGTGTATACTATTAGCCTCTGTAACAGATATTAGTATCTGATCAAAGGCTACTCTAGGAAACCAATAAAGTACCTTATCCATGTGTAACAATGCACAGTCTTATAACTGATACAATGTTCAAACTCTTCGATCCCTTACACATGTAAGGAGTTCCCTGTTTTTTTTCTACTATTTTTCTAACTCTAATTCATCCTGAGAACGTTGTCTTTTTTATCAGTAACAGGACTCTCATCTCAGGCTGAGACTCAGCTGTCACCCTATCATGATCATCATCTGTGCCAAAGTACCTGCACTTTCTTTCAGTTTTCAGTTACTGGCCTACTCTCTTTTTATAATCACTCCTTCAGGTTAAATATGATGTACGACATTTGGCAAATTTTCTGATAGCCCTCAAATAGTTGAATCAAACTTTTAGACTTTTGGATGATTAATATGGATATGCTGAAATGAATATTCAAACATTTTAACCCCATATATTGCAAGGCTGATGAATCCTAACAAATTTGGGCAGCAAGGCATCAATTTCCATGAAACAGCCAGAAAAAGATCAGAGGACGTCATAAATACTGTTGAAGCATGATAAGTGGTCGCACAGAATTATCACAGTGCATGGTCACACCTCTTCTGTAAAGCCAATCTACCACACATGATTTCCAGGAATAGTTTCCAGAAAAAAGCTCAGACAAAAATGTTGAGACAGACGGATGGATGGAGCTCACCAGCAAATATTTACATTTGTTATTTTTGTTAGCATTGAAAGAATAGGAACGGTAGTGTAGTTCATGAGGCAATGGTTACACTAGAGCATCTCATGCAACCAACGTGCTGCGCAATAATATCCTCATGCTTGGCCTGGGACTATTTTCACTTCCCAATTATTAGCGCCTCATGATGGACAAAATCCAAACTAAATATTGACAACATTGGCATTAAAATCCTTTTGATTCATAGGCCTAAGCATAATGGGAAGATGGTATCAGATGATCAAGAATTGCATATCTACTCGTCAAAACTTGCCTAAATGTTTTCTTTTATCGGTTTTGCAAGCTTTATTGAAATAAAGTTGTTGTGTTATTCGGAACTATTTTTTCCTAGTTTTGTGTTCCAGGAGTTGCCTTGACAAATGATGGCTGATGTAGTAGCCCCGCCTACTTGGCTCCTCCCACTAGTAAACAAAAAGGCGATTTTTTGTAAATTAACAAGCTAAAAACGATTTTAAATCAACTATCAATGATAATACTTACTCTTATGTCAATAGAAATTGATGTTAAATGTAAATATAAGAATTAAACTCCACTTCCACTTCATATTCAGGAATAATAAAACCTGTCTTGCTAAATTGCCTCTAGGGTTCATCAAGTCATGAATCACCAAGACAAATGCTCCATCAATACAAACACTGTTACTGAACAAGGTATTCTGGTAAGGTTAGCTTTTAGTATGTGCAAGGTAAAAAGGGTCAGCCACCACCTGCCACTCAAACAGCAACCCACTGTAAAGGCTCCCGTCACTGAAACCTTATTGTGGAAAATAGGACAATGATACCTTGTCTGCATCCCAGACATCATTATTGTCACCTTTCCATAAATAACTTCCTTTAAAGACTTGAAACCCATCATTATCTGAAGATTAATTATTACTTAAGTGACAAACTCTCTAAATTTAACCCCTCACTCACTTAAAAGCTGTTCAACTTGGCAGTGATCATGATCATGATCTGATGATTACAGACCTACATGTATAAGCCGCTTCCACAGCAATTTTACCAGTTTGCATGCTATTTGACAAATTATCAAGTTTATGGCTGGTTAACCACATGCCTGCTTTGCTTTCTACTGTGCCTCTACAGCAAGGACACTACTAACTGGTATGATTAGAGTGATTTATACTCTCTCTCTCTCTCTCTCTCTCTCTCTCTCTCTCTCTCTCTCTCTCTCTCTCTCTCTCTCTCTCTCTCTCTCTCTCTCTCTCTCTCTCTCTCTCTCTCTCTCTCTCTCTCTCTCTCTCTCTCTCTCTCTCTCTCTCTCTCTCTCTCTCTCTCTCTCTCTCTCCCTCTCTCTCTCCCTCCCTCTCTCTCTCCCCCCCACCAGTGAATTTGTCCAACAGTTTTCTCTGACACTATTATACATAGAAACTCCAAACTTAGCATGATTGTATCTCCATACAAGGAGCTTGGCCTTTTTATGCAGAGGAATGAAGATGTTTAAAATTATGCAAATGAGAGGCTTTTGAAATTTTAAATCTTAATAATAAATTCGAACGTATAACTGATAGAGATGTCACTACAACTTCCACTACAGGGTTATTGACCATTACACATCTAATGAATTTAAAATAAAAGTTGTTACCATTTAAATTATACTAATTGTTAGCATTTGAAATTTTAAATATTGAATATCTGCAAAACTGTTACAGATAGAGATGTCATTTCAAGTACTAAGGCGTTATTGGTCATTGCCAGGAAGAGTGCTGAGAGATCGCTCCTCCCAGGGAAGAGACAAAGCACAAGTTCCTGCCCAGCGCACATACAAGCGCCCGAGGAGCAGGTCACCATGTCCCGAGAGTCGACCGTTATGACGGAGACGTCAAACACAACCGGCACATCAAAACAACACATTATCGCTCACCACCAGCCAGACAGAGGCATTGACAAACCTCTTGAATTCACTGACAAGTCAAAGTCAGGAGAACAGGCACAGGGGAAACCAGACCAAGAGACCCCAACAATACCGGAGAAGGTGCTAAATAACCAGAACTCTACATGTTCTGTTAGTGTTCTAAGTTTAAGTTCAAGTTTGGATTCATGGGACGTTTTACCTACTTTATGTTTGGACTGGAAGTTCTGTCATTTTGAACATTTAGTTGGATACATTCAAGCCTCCTCTTCAGGAGCTCAACCATTATCACCAGAGACCTTTTCCCTGGAGTTTACCCCAGACATGCCAAGGACAGGGCACCCTTATTTAGTGGATTTTCCGCAGGTAAGTTATTCCAACTCTAATTCAAACTATCACAGTAGTGAAGTAGAATTTATACATCCAGTTTGTGTGAACATCTCAAATAACACGGGAGAGAGTAGCAATCTGCTCACCCATGGTTCTGAATCTTTAAGATTTTAGTCTCTCTAGTGCACAAATGGCCAGTTGTAAATGTCAGTGTTATGTCCGTGTTGAGTTGACTCTGGATTCAACCTGGGGTTGATATTTTTTCCACTTGCACACGTAAGGTGCTGTGTTAACCTGAGGCTGAACCTAGAATTAGCACTGAACCTGCCTTCTGTTTGCTTTAACACCACATTTAAAAAAAGTGATTCACCAAGGAGACCTAATAAAAGTTGGGTTTTTTTGTATTTCTATTACATAACAGAACTTTGTGTGAAGAGTTCTGGTCACTGTGAAGCTGAATGTGTGAAATCAGTGAAGAAATAGGTGGTGATCAAAATGACTGTTATCTGGAGTGAATAGATGACCTTGAAATGCTCAAAAAGCTGTTAAAGAAGACAAAAATACTGCAGGACAGAAGTAATCCGTTTGACAAATACAATGATGACGGATTTCTCTTCCGTTTTTGCTTTACAAAACAAGCCATTACAGACATTCTGCGGTTGATAGAAAGACACAGTCTGCAACATGTGCTGAAAAAGGAATTTTCTATTCCCCCAGTTTTCCAGCTTTTGATATCACTGCAGTTCTATGGAAGTGGTGATGCTGATTTATTTGCACTACTGGACAGATTTGGCAGCATATGGACACCTTCAGTGGAAAACTGCAGTCACTGGCGGCGATGCCACCGTTGTCCGCCAAGAACGGCGGTCACAGGCGGCGATGCCGCTGTTGTCCGCCAAGAACGGCGGTCACTGGCGGCGGTACCGCCACTGCATGCCAGTGTGGCGGTCACTGTCGGCACCGCCGCCATTGTCCGCCATATATGGTGGCGAGTGGCGGCAACGCCGCCACTGCCCGCCAAACACTTTCTCTTTTTGCCCAGGCTTGGCATTGACCGCCGACCGCCGCCAAATCACGCCATCCCCCGCCAAAGACTTTCCCATTCTATCCTTTACCTTGACATTGACTGGTTAGGATGCACTAAGACAGTGCCAAGCATGGGGGATGGGGGGGAAAGAGTCATATATATGCAAATTTGTGGCTGTCTACCAGATAGAGCAAAAGGTCAGACAAGTCCAATTAGGGTAAAATGAGTTAAAAGGCCAGTGTCCATGATCGGTTTTCTACTGGGTAGAAAACACCAAGGCCAGGGTGCAGTTCCAAGTGAATTCACTGAACCACTGCAAGTCCTGAGTACATTGTTGAATAGATTTCTGAGTTCACACCATTGCTGACAACTGGTTGGGACAGAACCATACAGCACCCAAACTGTGGGCAGTTGTTGGGTCAGACATCTACTGCATAAGTGCCTGCCTGTATGTGAACTTGACAGTTAATATTTTGGGTTTGATGTGGAAAGACAATCAGATTTGTTTATACACTTACTATTGAAAAATGTCCCATGATGATAAGTGATGTCCTATGTGCTTTCATACATGTATACATGCACTAGTAACTTGTTTCGGCATTAGTGGGTGCGTTTCGGCGTTTCAGGGCGGTTCCCGGCGTTACACAGCGTTTGCCGGCGTTAGACGGCGTTTGCCGGCGTTACAAACGCCGGCAAACGCCGACTAACGCTGGCAAATGCCAAAATCCAATTAAGCCTTTTGGGGCTCGGCCTTTGCCAGCATTAGTCGGCGTTTGCCGGCGTTTGCCAGCGTTAGTGGGCGTTTGCCAGCGTTTGACACCCTTTCAACGCCGGCAAACGCTGTGAAACGCCGGCTAACGCTGGCAAACGCTCTGTAGTCCTCTCAACTAGCAAACTCAATGGGATACATGTAAAATTTGAATTCAGTTGAACTGGGATTAGAAGGATCCATGGAAATTTGTGTCTTGTACTTGTACTAATCATCAATATACTTTTATTTTTTATACTCATGGGCAAAACAACATAATTATCTCTAATATTATGATGATGATTTATCCATTGAGGTGTATGTGTACTGAATGACTTTGCTCATGATCACGGATATGTATATATTTTGGTCACCCCAATCTTGGTTGCAAAGTGAAGACAAACAAACAACCCTGTTTTCAATTTTTATTTAAACACAGCACAGCAATTTTTTATTGCTTGTACCCCAGAAGTCAGCAGTGCATAGCTTTGTGCTAGCATAGATGTGAATCCCTGTGAATATAATACATGGAATTTATTATTAAATTCCATGTATTATATTGAAGTCAGTAATGTATAGCTTTGGGCTAGCATACTTGTCAAGTCTTCCCCCATAAGGTGGGAATCTCCCACTTTTTCACCCCAATTTTTTTTATTTACGGGCAAAATTTTGCAAATTTGGCAGAATCTCCTGCATAAAAATTTAGTATTTTCTATTATATTCTAAAATACAAATCTCCCCAATGGATTTTTAAAATTTACAAAAATCTTCCTATTTGAGGTGTGGAATGTTGACAGGTATGGGCTAGCATAGATTCCGGGTGAATAAAATACATGGGATTTAATAATAAATTCCATGTATTATATTCACAGGGATTCACATCTATGCTAGCACAAAGCTATGCATTGCTGACTTGTGGGGTACAAACAATAAAAAATTGCTGTGCTGTGTTTAAATAAAATTGAAAACAGGGTTGTTTGTCTTTACTTTGCAACCAAGATTGGAGTGACCAAAATATATATATATCAGTGATCATGAGCAAAGTCATTCAATACACATACACCTCAATGGATAAATCATCATAATATTAGAGATAATTATGTTGTTTTGCCCATGAGTATAAAAAATAAAAGTATATTGATGATTAGTACAAGTACAAGACACAAATTTCCATGGATCCTTCTAATCCCAGTTCAACTGAATTCAAATTTTACTTGTATCCCATTGAGTTTGCTAGTTGAGAGGACTACAGAGCGTTAGCCGGCGTTAGTCGGCGTTTCACAGCGTTTGCCAGCATTGAAAGGGTGTCAAACGCTGGCAAATGCCCACTAACGCTGGCAAACGCCGACTAACGCCGGCAAACGCCGACTAACGCCGGCAAACGCTGACTAACGCCGAGCCCCAAAAGGCTTAATTGGATTTTGGCGTTTGCCAGCGTTAGTCGGCGTTTTCCGGCGTTTCTAACGCCGGCAAACGCCGTCTCACGCCGGCAAACGCTGTGTAACACCGGCAAACACCCTGAAACGCCGAAACGCACCCACTAACGCCGAAACAAGTTACTAGTGATGTATAATACAAAAGTAGCCAGCGGCCAGCCTCCTTGTACTCAGCCACAGGCCTTTCAGGTCAGACAATGATGCACCTGGATGGGTCAAATCATCTGACAATTAAGCTTGGTCCTGACATTCCAACATTTATATTTAAGCATCTAGAGCTATTAATGAAAAAGTTTCTATGTCTATCAATTCTATAATGCAAAATGTCCCCTGATGTATAGGTTACAAGAGCACTTTTGTTACATCAACAAGAAGGATGTAGCCCAACCAATAGGCAGACACTTCTGCATACCTGGTTACAGTGGCATTAACATTAAGATGCAAATACTGGAACACATTTGTATCCCACAAGAGCTTTCAAGAACAGAAAGTCTCCGTTTAGAGAGGGAGAGTCACTGGATGCATCAGCTATGCACCACTGAACCGTTTGGTCTTAACGTCATGGGTAAAATAGGCACTCTTGCCTTGTCTTATTCCAAATTTTTAGTTCTACGCCTATCTACCACAAATGACTGTCAACACCGCGAAGGAATTCTAAATGATATTCCAAGCTATTGTACAATACCACAGGGATATAATGATTATGGATAATCAGTCTTTAATCTGACAGCTTAAGCTTCAGATGTTGTGACCTTTTCTGGGCTGACACAGGGTGTCAACCATATGTCACACATGCAGGGTATGTGAGATCTGTAGTGACGTGACAGAACGATCTGCACGTCTTACCAACAAGCCAGCTCAGGCAGTTAGACTGGTGGATCTTCTTGACACCTTGGCATCACTTGACGTGACGTCTACAAACCCATAGCAAAGTTACCATTTGCTATAAGCAATGTAACATCACAATGTTTTCAGTTATCCCCTGATGAGTTTGAAGTACAAACAAAACCGGTCGGGACTCTCACCAAACAGGACGTTTCCCATCACTGGCCTTGTAAAGTTTTCATAGTTATTGACCATTGCCCATGTAATGAATCTAAAACAAAAGTTGTAGCAATTTAACCCTTCCTCTGCTGCAGGCGAGAAAACTTGCCCAAAGATACTTGCTTCTATGCTGCAGGCTAGTTTATCCATCCAATGTGGCACGTGCCGAAGATCAACTTTCAGTGCACGTAATTACCAAGATATGGCAACATGGCGCATTCTCTTGCAGATGTACAACATATTAAAGGGTTTCTACTGTAACTATTGAGTAATGATGCTGAAATTGTCTAAATATTGCAGCATCTCTGCAAAAAAAACCCCAACACATACAGATTTTATTCAGTATGGACCATCGCGGAGATTGATTGACAATGCATACAACCACAAGTTGCCCGTTTTAACATGGATTGCATGCAGTTTCCACTCTGTGTTTCTTTAAGCGGTTCACCAGGGACATCCTGAATGGTTTCAAAATATCTATACCCTCTGTATGGGATAAAACCACCATTATATTTACTATATATTCTCGTTTTAGCATAAAGGTGAATAACTTTTGTTGCGTCACTTTTTAAAATAAAGTATGCAGTTGTTGTTGTGCAGACACCTGTCATTGAAAACATTCACACTAAAAAAGGCGAGTCTATAGATAGAATCAAAAGTTATGCCAGTGTTTATACCTGTCACAGCCAGTAAACACGTGCTCTGAGCACGGCTTGCCAGCATTATGTCACTGTGCATGAATACGTGATTTGCCCTCTGTTTATAAAACTGATCATGGAAAAAATATCTGTCAAACCATACAACACAGACAGGCTGCTAAGTTCAGGTAATAGTCTAGCTGAAACATTGGGTTAATTACAGGTAAATGGCCCCCAAAGGTGTCAGCACAAGATAACCAAGCACTATTTAGTGCGGTAACCTGCACCTGATTGGCCGCAATGGTGTATTCATACCATATGCCACTAAATTTCAGTACTTATGTGACATGAAAACATAAGAGTACCATTGGCTGGAATGATTGGCTCCACCATGCTTGTTTGTTGAAAGGGTGTGCACTATGCATGATTGACCACATGCAAACTTATTTGTATGATCTGCCAGCCAATCAGCATCTGAGCAGGATGAGAACCTTGCTGAAGTAGGGCGAGAAAGTTGCTGCCTTCTATTCTTAGATTTTTACCTAGGAGATAGTAAATTTATGCAAGATGACAATGTTTGGTAGGCGGGAATAAAGAATTAAGCCAACAGGAAAGCAGCATGATGATATTGACTAGCTTCTGACATTTCCATTGCTAGCAAACATGCCTGGAACAGCCACGAGAATCGTACGAAGTTTGAGGCCGCAAAATACTCAATTTTATCACTGTTTTGCAGATTTTTATCGGCAAAGGTACCAAAAACAGTTGATTAGATCTTTATTTAAAAGCCTGTTTGCTTGAAATTGTCACATTTACGCAACAAAGTTATTTCTGCAGCAAAAACTATACAGTTTGATCGACCGGAAATGAGCACACAATATCTTTTATAGCTTTGAAGGTATTCAAGATCGAACCCTTACTATGCTATTAATTTTGGGGGGTTAATTGTCTTTCATGCTGAATTCAATCTTGAGATTGCCGCACAAACAAGATCTTCAGGGCATCAACGTCTACGTTTGTTTACATAAACAAAGATATCGTGTTGTCTTAGTCTTACTTCAATGCACCCAAGACATAAGGCTGGGATTACACAAAGGTTTATGTGGTAAAATTGAACTGAAGTTGAATTAGAGTACTTTGAGGCAATTTGAAAAAGTATTTTCCATCATCCAAGAGGTAAGTTGGGTGCATTGAAGTAAGACTTGGAGCTTGTTACAGTGAGGCTGCTTTGTATAATGTGTGGTTTTCCAACATTGTTCCTGAAACCAGTTGATTACGCTAACTGGTTTTATCTGTTATGCACTGTAGTACCCATTATACACTTTCGCAACATTTTCATACCGATCATATACTTAGTACTGAAGTCGCGCATGCACACAGTTCTAATATTGTCGTACAGATCATACACTGTTGTACTTGAAGTACCCATTGTGCATTGTCATACTGCTAATACACTGTAGTACTGAAACACCAATTGAACCTTGTCATACCAATAAGCTTTGAAGACGCACACAGTGATTTGCTATGCAGCAAATCATCCTTTGTAGTTCCACATTATGGTGGTAAAGGCCTTTGTCAGTGACTTAAGCATTACTTGGCGAGCCAAGCTGTATTTGTCCCTAGCTGCTAAATGACTTAACTGCCGATGCAAATACACCAGTCTTGATATATGCATATGCAACTTCTATCCCAATGTACTGTACTTAAATACATGACAACACGATGGATTGAAAAGGAGGAAGTTTAAATATTTTCCTAAGAACTCTATTTTCAAGTTGCGGGCTGGTTATAATAATGTTTTTTTAGAAGATTATTAAATTATGCCCAAGATTGTAGTGCCAGTGAAATGCTGGTATCAAATAGAATGAATACCGTGGATACCCTGTGCAGGAAACAAGCCTTCAGTTTGAGGCTGAGATTGCATCAAGTTATAATGCTCTGGTTCAAAGTGTTTTATATTCTAACATCTTCTATATGTCCCCTATAATTAGACACTGAAATAACTTGTTAACTTGCATTATGACTACTAGTAGCTTCTTTTGTACAGGATAAATATAATGTGTCATTTTTCTCTCCATATGTGCTGTTTTCTTGAGATACCAATTGTTTGTCTGATTAGTGTTTATGTAATTTGCCTCGACTTGTTTGTCAGGCTTTCTTACATCTGCGTTGTCTTACATGTATCCCTTTTATGTTCACTTTTTTTCACTATGGACCTTACACTGTTTGCTGTATGATGTGTCTGAAATAAAACAACATACTACTATATTATAATAATCCAACACAATGCATTGCATTTTTTACCATGCTATTTTTCATACCAACCTCCACTACATGAAAAGGCAGTGCCACAAGTCTCTGTTGCTCAAACTTAACCCTCCCGCTTGGATTAAGACCAAGTCAACAGCATTCACTGACATGGATTGGGCACTAGTACCCAACTCAAACCAAAGAAAGCTGTTGACCTGGGGCATATGTCATCTTGGGTGTCATCTAGCAGTTATAAAATTCTAAGCTAGGCCTTACCCAGTTATGTACTCCTACCAACTTTCAGTACGTTTTGTGGAATGATCCAAGAGTTTATATTAGACAGAAATGAAATTACCAAGTACGGCTCTCTGACCTTGACAATTATGTTAATGTTACCTAAATACAACCCAAGCTAGGCCTTACATATTTACATAATCCTAACAAACTTCACCTAGTTTTGAGAAATTTTTCAAGACTTATCCCACAGAAACAAAATTACAGTACCCACGTGGTACTTGAAATTTCAGACAACTGCTGTGAGAGTACCTGGCTTTTGTGACCACATTGCTGATGTAACCATTTTAAATTAGCAGAAAGGGTGGTCTTAAATAGCAGGTACTATGATATGTGGCTTTGTGACCTTGAGAATCAGGTCACAGTCTCTAAAACACACACCCAAGCTAGGCCTTTCCTAGTAACACAATCCTACCAAGTTCTGGAAAATCCTTCAAGAATCAGCACATGGATCCCAAAATGTTGAAGAACAAGAACAATCAAAATGCAATCAGAGATTGTTTGATCCATGCCACCTTCGCCTCATTTATAACCTTTCTAATCCCAGCTCTCATTTTGGAATGACTCTAGTCAATAAAAATATGCTATCACCATGTCCAGATACTTGACCTACTGACCTCACTTATGCATGACACACTCTTGTGTCCAAAAGCACAGGTGTATAAAGTTTCATGATTCTGAGTCAAAGGACAACAGAATTACAGCCCGGACATGAAATATAATGTAGTTTTACATGAATGTATCACCGTGATCAAGATATTTGATCTAGTGACCTACTTTTGTTTTGTGACACACCTGTAGGTCAAGATATATGTGTAAGTCAAGTTTTATGCGAGTATGTTAAATAGTAAAGGAATTATAGCCTGCACATGATTTGACAATAATGTCATTGTGACCCAGTTACTTTACCTAGTGACCTACTTTTGGTTTAAGACACATTCATATGTATAGATGCACCGGTGTGTAAAGCCTCAAATCTAACTTGAAGGACAACAGAATAACAGACTGGACATGAAGTGTAATCTACTTTTACATGATTGTATCGCATGACCCAGATACCTGACCTAGTGACCTACTTTTTTTGCACGACACACCTTTAGGTCAACATATATGTGTGTTTGAAGTTTCATAAACTAAATAAAATAATAAAGGGATTATAGCCCGGACAAGACAAGAATATGTCACTCTGACTCAGAAACTTGTATTAGTGACTTAATTTTGATATACAACACACCCTTATATATAGATGCATTTGTGTGTGTATAGTTTCATTGATCTAAGTTACATAGCAAAGGAATTATAACCCTGACCCAATTTTATAGGGATAGGTCACTGTGACCCAGATACTTAAGCTGGTGACCTACTTTTGATATATGACACACCCTATGTCCAGATGCACCTGTGTGTAAAGTTTCATTCATCTAAGTTGAAGGAAAAGTGAATTATACCCCGGAGACAAAAAGTGGACAGACGGATGCACAGACACACAGAGGCACTGAAAAAGTGATTACTATATACCCCTTCTCTGGTAGGAGGGGAGCATAATTACAGGGAGGAGAAGGAATAGGAAGTGGAAGAAAGGGGCATGAAAACAGTGTCTCCTTGTGGTACTCAGTGAGACAAAGTAAGTCAGATGTATGCTACTAAATTTATAAACCTAGAATAAACAAACTCTTGCAGAGCAAATTGCTATTTTTCTTCACAAAGGATAATGGTGCATGTGAAAATCATTCATGATCTGCAGTCCCTTGTGATTCTCCCCACCACCAACAGTCATTTATGAGAGAAAAAAATTGCAACTCCCTGTCAGCAATGTAGGATTCTCTATTTAGCATACATTGGCCTATCTTTTTGTGGCATGCAAGAAACTGAACAGAAACTCTCAGTTACTGTATTATATGCTTTGACATTCATTGAAAAATGTTATTGCCCAATTATCCTTGAATATCCCATATCAAGACATGGACAACTGAACAATTATGCTGCAACATCTTTTATCCACTGATCCTTAAGTGAGTCTTTATTGCTCTCAATGGCACCATTATCGTCTGATGGCATTCTGTACTGCATACAGAACCACTTCAATCATGATGGGGATCTGATTGTGGTCATGTTGATAATCATATGGTACAGATTCTTTCTTTGTTTCTCAGCTGGACTGTTCATGATTACTTGATATATTTTATAAGGGATTTCTCTTTTGCATCACTGTCATTTGTTTTATGGCCTATAAAGGTCAGGAATCTATTCATAATGACTTTTTCTAAATAAATGACACCAGTGGATAATGTCAGAATGACCTTAAGCAGAAAAGAACAATTTCTGCATACATTACCCAGAAATACCCCATAAAGGCTTTATTAATAGAATTTTTACTTGAAAAAATTTGAGTACCCTAAAATTTCACTCTGGCAGAAACACTGAATGTATAGGCATTAGCACTCAAAATCCAAATTTTATTACTTCTGCAAAAAATAAAAAGAGAATTGTGTAGCCCTGTCACTTTTTGGTTCTCCTGACTAGTTTGTCAGCCGAGTTTACAGAAAAAGAAGAAAGTAGGCCTATATAGTTTTTGTGATATCAATGAAACTGAAACATTATGTAATTAATAAGTTCAGTGATTGAATCACTGTTATAGAATATCAAATGCAAGGAGAAGACTTCAAAAAGACCCTCACTATACAATTGAAGTTCTATAGATGGACATCTCTAGTATGTTACACTTATGTGGGAAAACATGACCCATATTCATAAATTTCAATCCCAACAATGACAGCAAAGAGATTCCAGAGTCACCAAAGCATAAACAGTCATCTTCCACTACCAATGCGAAGAAACAAATTTCACTCCTGACTTGAGACAGGCAGTCATCCATAAAAGGCTACTGGTGGTTTTAAACTGGTCCTCTCAACCTTTGAAATATTCTTCATTAAATACAGACTAGTGTTTCCAAAATGTATAGGCCTAACCAATCAAAATCCAAATTTTTGTCACTTCTGCCACAAATAAAAAGAGAATTGGTTGGCCTATCACTTTTTGGTTCTCCTGACTAGTTCATCAGCCGAGTTTACACAAAAGAAGAAAGTAGGCCCATATCGTTTTTGTGGTATTTATGAAACTGGAACATTATGTAATTAATAAGTTAAATGATTGAATCACTGTTTTGAATATCAAATGCAAGAAGAACACTTCTACAAGACCCCCACTGTACAACTGAAGCTCTACAGACGGACATCTCTAGTATGTCACACTTATGTAAAAAACATGGCCCATATTGTTAATTTCAAACCCAGCAATGACAGCAAGGAGATTCCAGAGGACAAACGCGTAGATTGCGACAATACCCCTCCGGTCTAGAAGGCCGAGTGGTAAAAATAGGCAATCACCATGACCCAGATACTTGACTTAGTGCCCTACTTTTACGTATGACACACGTTTGTGTCCAGATACACAGATGTGTAAAGTTTCATTATTCTAAATCAAAGGGCAACATAATTAAAGCCCAGGCATGAAGTGTAATATACCTTTAAATTAATGTATCACCTTTAGCAGTCATATTAAAGACAAAATATATGCTATTTCATTATTATCGAAGAAAAATTGATTTTAATTTGGATTTAAAATTGAATAATATTTCAATTTCTAAAACTGAGGAATTTGATTTCCTTGGACTAGTAGTTCAACAACATTTAAATTGGAGAGCTCATATCAATAAGATAGGTAACAAACTAAATAAAGTAATAGGAATTCTCAAACAATTACACAAATATATTCCAACAAGTATTCTGTTACTAATTTACAATTCCTTATTTCTGTCACACTTAAATTATTCTATTCTTGCTTGGGGTTTCTCATGTGACCGCATATGCATCCTACAGAAAAAAGCTGTGCGTCTCATATGCTCTGAAGCATTCTATGCCCACACAGATCCATTGTTTAAAAAACTAAATACTTTAAAAGTATATGATATCTTTAAATTAAGAGCTATAAAGTTTTATTTCAGATATGTACAGAATAAGTTACCCTCATATTTTCACAACATTTTGCACTCCCTCTGCAAACTCATTCCTACCAAACAAGAAATAGAGAAACTGTCCACCTCCCAAAACCTGCAAAATCTACTTCAGAACAATGTATTAGATATTATATCCCTTTCCTTATTAGACATCTCCCTCCCTGCATCACCAAAAAAATATATACACATTCTTATTACATGTATGGCCTATCTTATTACACAACAAGAGGATCATGATGATCCTGTGCTCTACTGACTGGGATCTGCTTTTACAGTATTGGAACACATGGACTGCAGTCTAGATTTGTACAGCTATATACATGTATGTAGAGTGGTAGCAAAGTTTGTCCTTAAAATAAATTTTGAAGACATCTACGTTTAAAAGCTAGGGTATGGCCTTACGATACTTAATTTGTAAACATGAAATTATTCTGAAATGGCATTGATCATAAAATACTCCTTAATACATTTACTTTCCATGAGTCATCTTCACAATTACTTTAGATTGATTCTTCTTGCCAAGGCAGACTGTGAAGCAACAATTGAATGGATAGATAATGAGTAGACCTAAGAGTAGGTCACGTTCATGGGCTGTTCCCACCATGAAGGTAGCAGTGACTGATACATGTGCCGACTGAAGTTAATGGCACATACATGTACAACCAGCATGATCAGGGGGGTTCCTGGTTGAATAACACAGTGAAAAGAAGTTTGCCATGTTCAGTGACTGCTGCACCTGACAAAATTTCAAGTGTGGCTGCTCAAATCAGAACAGAAGAACAAGCAGCAATTCTGGTCCAGCAGACAGGCAGAAAGGCTTTTACTTATACTTTGGAGCTGCTCAAGACAGGCCCAAGGACAGCTTAACAGCTCCGTCAATGGTATCAGCTGAGTGAGCAATTGATCTCAATGTCAGTGAAATCACTGGTGCAACAGGGGAAATCGCTGAAAGATGTCGGTTTCATCTAGGTATACCATCACAAGACGCAGAAAAAGAAATTTCAGACTTTGATCCATTCAGAGGCACAAGGTCGTCATATTCACACTAAAATAGAACCTCCAAGACCTTGATGATTCACTGGGTGTACATTGATGCATGCATATGGGAGGTTGGGTCCAGGACAAGTCACCTTCACCACTCCACTGATAGGAGGTCACGTGATTCGTTGTGGTGGATTGTAATTGTCTTCGGCATTGATTACATTTTGGGATTTTCAAAGAACTGTACACACATGTTGTTGCATCATGTGCAAGATGGAATTATGATGATTGTGTGATCCCTTGGATTTAGTCTGGATTTGCCGGGCATAGCGGGTTACGTCTGATTTATGGACTTTTCAATGACATGTGCTTTGTTTGTAAATCCCGCCATTGGACTTTTTCACTGATCACGTAGTGTGTGGGCGATAATGGCAGGCATCCAAGACAAAGGTAAGACAAATGCCATTAACTCCATCAAACCCATAGTTGATAATTCTGGTAACGTTACATCTGCAATGACAAGTACTCCTAACACTGGATCTGGTAATACGAGTATTCGTCATCCTTGGCTCACCTACAGGTGTGTCACCACCTTCAAAAATAAGTAATGTAATCAGTGACAAAGCCTCCAAACTCAGTGACGATAAAGTAGATGAATTCTTTCTGGTCATATCTCATCCCAAAATTGAGCTCTGGTTGAGGAAAATAATGGAAGACTCTGTCGAGAAACAAATGGGTGCTCATGAGAAAAGAATAGCGGAGCTGGAGTCCAAAGTCAATGACCTGGAAGGTAAACTCAGAGATGCAAACACACAGTTGAAAAAACAGTGATGAGTATGTGCAAAGGTTCAAAGCAATTGAAAGTGATTTGGATGATCTACAGCAGTACGGTAGGCAAAATTCGCTCAGAATTTGGACCGAGAAATTGAAACAGATGGCGAGAATACCGACGATATTGTTTTAGAGACAGTCAAAAGCATTGGTGTTCAGATCGATAAAAGTAACATCAGTCGATCTCATCGCGTGGGGAAAAGACGTAGCGGCAAACCAAGGGCAATCATTGTAAAATTTCTGTCTACAGAACAAGACAAAAGGTGTACGAAGCTAGAAAAAAGAAGGCTGACGTCTTCATCACCGAGGACTTGACCCAAAAGCGCGCACACATTCTTTACCTGGCACGTGGTCTGTGAGAAAACAAAACCTAATTCATTCATGCTGGTCAAAGGATGGTCGTCTGTTCGTCCGAGAGAAAAAACCCTGGGGACACAAACCGTCAAAATGTGCTTGGAACAGTGGTACAAATTCACAATAAGGAGGACTTGGACAAATACAAGAAGTGAAAGGTTTGAAATGAAGCTCACATCTGGACCACCATCCCGCTTCACATTTGGCATGATTTCTCCATTTCTGAACACACCAACAAGCTGTAACTCACCGGTTTATTCCAAAACTATTTTCTGCAGGCATATCACACGGATAATCCATTGAAATCCGCATATATCCACAGCAACAGGCCTATAATTGTCGAAAATGTCCCACAAAATCCATTTCGGGCAAAAAGTCTGACATTCCAGCGCCAAATTTAAATGGGTATCCCATCCTGAATCGAGTTCGTTCCGTCGCATTAGCCATATGACAACACTTCTCAATCGTCAATCCAATCGTATTCTTTGATCCACGCGCGTTTTAATCCTGTGGTTCTTCTTTATCACTGTAACTCTTTCCCCCTTGCAGACAACCCCCGTTTTACCCTTAATGACGATGAATGATGCCTGCCGCGTATCCCTAAAGACGACCTTTGACGCCCCAGTTGTTTCCCTAAAGACGACATTTGACGACTTCCATATTTTTTTTATCATGACGCAAAAATAGCTTTCTTGCCACCAGTAAATCTGTCACGGTCACGGTCATCTGTACGTGACACGGACAACAACAGCAGCGATGAGAGCAGTGAAACAGATTGCCAGTCAAATTGGACAGATAACATCAAGAGAGGAATGATTCATAAATTTACCAGTAGACCTGGACCAAACTTTCCACAGAACTTTGATCTGAATACGGCGGAGCCATTGGATTATTTTGAACTTTTTTTGACACCGGACATGTTTGTAACCATGGCCACCGGAACAAACCTGTACGCCAAGTTGTGTATTGAAGAAAAGGGCCGGCCGGATCAACACTGGTTAGAGACAACAGCAGAGGAAATGAGAGCCTTTATTGGACTTAGTGTGCTTATGGCAGTAAACCCACTGCACGAATATGCTGACTACTGGTCCGATAATCCATTCTTGGGTAACGTTGGCTTTGCCAGAACTATGACCCTGAACAGATACGAAAAACTGTCGCAATACTTCCACATCAATTCCCATGCAGCGCGTCAACGACGAACGGATACCAATTATCACCCGCTGAATAAAGTAAAGCCAATAGTTGAAATGGCCAGGACAAATTTCAAACGACGCTACAACCACACACGTGATATTAGCATCGACGAGGCCATGAAAGGCTTCAAAGGCCGCTCAGAATTGAGAATGTACATGCATGCCGGCAAAGCCCGAAAAATTTGGTATTAAATTTTGGGCGCGATGTGATGGGAATACTGCCTACATGTCGGACTTTATTTTGTACAGCGGAAAGAGGGACCAAGACAGATTCCAGCGCCAGTATGGACTTGGTTACAGTGTTATTTACAAAATGACCCACGATTTGGTTAAAAAATACCACTGTGTGTATTTTGACCATTTTTTCACGGGTGTGGTTTTGCTCAAGGATCTGTATAAAGACAATATGTGGCACCATAAATACTAACAGGAGGGACTTTCCACCTGACCTAAAAGTCACCAAGAGGGCATTAAGGAGAACATTACCCAACAGAGGTGGCCACAAGGCCTACCAGCGTGGCCCAGTGACAGTTACCGCTTGGAATGACAACAATGTTGTTGTCAATATGGGCCATACCTTTCTGAGAAGGCCAGATGAGACTGTAACGTGTGAACATCAGGTAGGCAGAGAAAAAAAAAAACTGTTTACCAGCCTAAAGCCATTTCACTGTATAATCAACACATGAATGGAGTTGACGTTCATGACCAGCTCAGAAAAAAAATATCAGGTGTCACGCCCAAGTAAGAAGTATTGGAAATACATCTTTTGGTTCGTGATTGACTGTTGCCGTGTCAATGCCTGGATACTTTACAGTGAAGCATCTTAACGCCAAGCCGGCAAAAAGAAAAGGTATGCCCAGAAGGATTTTGTCCTTGAGTTAGGCCTAAAACTTGTGGGTGACTACTGCGGCAGAAAGAGACTTACAATTTGAGAGACTGTATCAGTACAAGAGCATCGCCTGCCACACAGCCAAGAGAGACTGCCGGGCAAAAAAAGATGATGCAAAGGTTGTTTCAAGGCAGGTCAACGCCGTGAAGTGGTATACGGCTGCAGTGTTTGTCATGTGCATCTGTGTCATGACTGTTTCAAGGAATACCACAAACCTGAACAAGAACTTGACCGATAGACAACTTACCTGGATACATACTCATTGTAATGTCTCAATGGATATACTTCCCTTTTAGGCCTACCCATGGTCTGGAAAAATGGATATACCGGTACTTACCTGTTAGGCCTGCCCATGGTCTGGAATATGCTTATCTGGATTTACATTCAATAAAAATTGTGATGTTCAAATAGATATTGATGGGTTTTTTTATTAGTATTATTAATTTTAGCTGAGAAATAAGCCTAAAAGTTTTTTGACAGTTGTTCAACAGTAAATTCAAACCAGAACAGAATTTCCTTTGATCTTCTTTCATGTCTCAAATTCACCTGCACAGATAATTAAAAGTGAAACAGAGCTATATAAATGGAAAAAAACAACAACATAAGAACATACATTTTTTCAAAGATACTTTTTATTATTGTTTTTATCATTTTCAGTGGTTCATCACAGTTGGTAATGAAAAATCCTGGAAATATATAATATACTTACCTGTTGTTTACCTGGGTGATTACAGGTAATAAATTCACTGAAGGTAATGTCATTATGCTGCATAGCAAAGCTCAAGATTCACCAATTTAAAAAATGTATGGTTTGTCCAGGTAATTTTCTCAAATAAGTACATTATCGCAAGTTCTTCAATTTGTACTCTGAATTGGTCCAGATTTTTCACATGCTCTAAGGGTAGCCCTGGGGTGAGTATCAACGGTTGTACTAATAAGCTGTCCAAGGATACACAGGAGGCATCATTTGTAGTCTTTAAGGGGGAAAGAGTTAAATGAGTTCTAAAATGTACCAGTCATGTAGTTCGCGTCTTATGTCATGAAATTGGTTGTATGCTCAACAAGTTACCGTGTGCTTCCCACAAACTACAGGTTTATCCAAAGGTATTCATATTATGTACAACACATATTTTTGATTCAAATAAGTTGTCAATGCAAGCTGACACAATGCCAGAGCATCCAAAACTGGTCATTAACGTTGTTGCTCTTTTTTTTTTCTTCCTCCCTCTTTAATCGTACATCTCCATAGCTTAATTTTTTTTTATTGTTGTTTATATTTGTAAGGCCAAATTTATCATGCTAAACATGTTATCATTTATTGGTCATGCTAATTATGTGTAATAATTATTATTTGCTGCAAAGAGTGTCATGGACTATGGCAAGTGAGTTGTATACAACTATGACGTACCAACAAACTAAGATCTGTCTTGAGTCCAAATCTACCATAGCTCACAAATGTGTAATCTGTAACCGCATAACGCATACAGTTTATGTACTGATATTTCCTGGTTACTACTTTATAATCCAGATTAACCACTTGCATTTTTGTGTTAGTACTACATGTTGTTTCCATCCAACTACCACTTTTTCGCTAATCATTACATGTTTTGCCACTTTGCTACTTTATATGTTTATATGTATGTTTCATGTTTTGACTATGTTACTCAAAATGGATCACTTCTGCAGGCTAAGATACTCTGTAACACTACGGCGACATAGAAATATGGTGCGTGTCTGGTCTGTTGACTCACTTGTCCTTAGGTTGTTCCTAATGGCTCTGGCCTTGATCTCGAAATTGTCAGTAATGTATTCTAAGGGGCTAGCTGGATCGCTATTCTACCCTGGAATTAATGGGTTGTAACACTGAACAATATAGAGCAGCTATTGGCCTTTTCATATCTCGTACTTCCTCAAAACTCTCACCGCTTATCTACTTTGCTTGTCCCTCGGTAAGTAGTCAGATAACCATCTCATACTGTGTTTTATTAATAACAATAGCAAACGCTCTTCTTTTTGGATTTTTGTGCTCACAACATATCATATACGTAATACATAAAACCATTATATTAGCCATTGATGTGCATCCCAATCCAGGACCCAATGTGACAACCAATGTGAACCAATTAAAAGATTTGCCACTGCAATGGCCGCAGTATCAAAGGTGATGGTAAACTTGATGAAATTAACCTACTCGCTGAGAATGAAAATTTTAATATTGTAACTATCTCCGAAACTTGGCTAGATGAGCGTTATCCACACAAACTTCTACACATTAATAACTTTCAACCCCCCTTCAGAAAAGACCGTCTGACAGGTAGAGGAGGAGGTCTCTTAACCTACATCCACACATGTCTGCCATGCTTATGAAGCTATGATCTCGAATATCTAAACTGTGAATGCATCTGGGTGGAAATACAAACCCAACAAGGTTCAGTTCTCAGGGCTCGACAATTTTTTTAAAAATCACTTGTCCGCAGGGCAAGTAAATTTCAAAATCCACTTGCCCGCATACAAAATCCACTTGTCCTGATAAAACTTCTATAAACATCGTTTTTTTCAAACACCATGCTAAGGCCTACACAAACCATTTACCCTAAAATATATTTGCTGCTTATTTTCGCTTGCAAATTCGCACAAAAATGTCAAATTTTACAACGATTCAAGCTGCAACTGTTCGACAGTGACACTGGCAAAACATTAAAAATACAAATTAAAAAAGTATGCTATTTGCATGGCCATGGGGTGACTAACGATGAAAAACACATTGTAATTTCTGGGACGACAGGAGTCCCTATCCCGGTTAAACTTTAATAACGATTAAAATAGTTGCATTGGTTTCAGGATCCTTTCTCGCTGCCTCTGATGCCACGATGGAATGCATATCGTTTGCGTACCTACCATGAACGCTATCGGTACATCGTAGTAAACTTGCATATACAGTATTTGGCAAGTTCCTCGCAATAAACGGTGTTCTTAAATCAAATTCAAACGAAAATTTTAATATTTCAAATCAGAAATCGAGCGTGCGCACCGTCAACATCTTTCCTGCAACTGTACACAAACAGCTGCTTTGGCCACGTGGTCTGATGCACAACACATCATCCGATTGGTCAATTGAGTCACATGCAAAAATGAGCCAATCGCGGCTCGTGCTGCAGTGTTTTCATCATGGCTCCGCCCAGTGAACATGTGTGAATATGCCGTAATTTACGGAGGGAACACACAAACGGGAAGCTTTTCTTTTTTTTTAATTGCAGCATGCGAAAATAAAGATTCCAGTGTTTATAGCAACAATTATTTGGAGTCACGGGCAAATACGCAATGGTAGGGGGACAGAGAAAAATGCCGAATGTGTGACAGATCAGTCAGCATGATGCTCCATTCACCGCAGATTACTCCACGCGGTCACTTGCGTGTGACTGGCAGATGTGTGTTTTGTTTGGCCGGGAAGTCAACTTGCGGCACCTTTCCATGATCTCTCCAACACTTTTAGAGCCCACCGATAAATTGTCTTTGATGCTAATTTGCTCAAGAATTCGCCATGCAAGTTTTAAAATTTTTTGATGTTCCTTTGTCATCGTTCGGGCAGATTAGACTGACGGTGAGGTGCTGTGACCTTGCCCCGATACGGGCGAAAGCCAATACGCCCCAATGCATTACTGCTGGTACCTTTGATCTCATCGTCGTATGCATGCAACGTTCAAAATACCTGCTTGTTTTGACAGAAATCAAGTAGGTAGTCAAGTCCTGTTGAATACACCTGCTGACCATGTAATTGTTTAAACCTGGATTGTTTACTTTAGGCCAGGGGATTATCATCACCTATTGCGCATTGGCGTCCCCACGCACATGCCTGCATTGGTGTTTTGTTCTGTTCACACGGACCACAGTAATCGCCAACATATGCAGAGTCGCGAAGGCTCTGACTGCTCATCATCATGTTGCCGTGCATGCAAACAGACGTAATTTCAGTCCAATTAAAAAAGAAAAAATAAGCTTGTCCGCAGGACAAGTTGAATTTGAAAGTCACTTGTCCGAGAAGAGCTTTAGCTTGTCCCGGAACGTCGGATCATAGGAATTTTCGCACCCTGGTTCTAATTGGGAACTACTACCGCCCACCAGGCCAACCTGCAGAGATCCGTGACACATTTCTTGAATCTGTAGCAAATTCTATCGCGTCTGCGATTGAAAGTAACCCTCACGTATTGATACTCACCGGGGACTTTAATGAAAGGTGTGTTGACTGGAACTCTACCCACACTGATAGCGAACTTGGTATGTCTCTCTTCAATCTTGTGCCACAATTCAATCTTTTCCAGCTAATCGATGAGCCCACCAGAACAAATGAATACTCAACTGGTCTGTTGGATCTCTTAATTTCTGACTCACCTGAACTCATCTTGAACAGCGGTGTTTTAGCACCTATCTCTAACTCTGATCACTCAGTCATTTTCTGTTCCTTTCCTCTCTCCTGTTACAGAGACCGATCCTTTAAGAGAGGTGTATGGAATTACAAGAAAGCCGATTTTCCAGGTCTCAACACCACCCTATGTTCTGCTCCCTAAGACACCGCCTTTGACATATTTGATTCGATCGACGACATTGTATCTTACTGGTCTGACCTATTCTTGACCACCGCCACTGAAATGTGTGAAGTATTTAATACTTATTTCGCTAGCCAGTGCGTCACCCATGCCGACAACGATGCCCATTCCCTGCCAAATTTCACGTATCGCACTGAGTCTCGTATGAGTGATCTCACGATTAACGAAGAAAATGTCAGCAAAATTTTATCCTCATTAAGACTCACTTCTGCTTCAGGCCCTGACAACATAGGAAATTTTCTCCTAAAAAATACTGCTGATTATATAAGTAAGCGGCTAGCCAAAATCTTCAACTTGTCTCACAGTGTCTCACAATTTCCAGATTCTTGGAAGAGCTCTAACATTTGCCCTGTGTTACAAAGTCGAATAAACAAATTAAAAGTAATTATCACCCAATATCATTGCTCTGTAACATCTCAAAGGTATTTGCACGTCTACTCTATAATTCTCTCTATGAATATTAAATGGGTAACAACTTACTGACCGATAAGAACTCTGGGTTCAAGGCCAACGATTCAACTGTCAACCAACTTGTTAGTATTTAACACAATATCTACAATGGTCTCGAGAATTCCAAAGAGGCCAGAATGGTCTTTTTGGCTATATCCAAAGCCTTTGATAAGGTGTGGCACGTAGGTCTCCTCTTCAAATTGCGACAATTAGGATTATCTGAAGCTCTTCTAAGGTGGATAGACAGCTATCTATCAAACCGCCATCAACGTGTAATTATCCACGGGCAAACCTCTTCTTGGCTGCATGTTCAGGCCGGGGTACCCCAAGGTTCCATACGAGGTCCTTTATTATTTCTTGTTTACATCAATGATATTGTGGATGATCTGACTTGCGATGTCCGGATCTTCGCCGATGACACTAGCATCTTTGAAATTGTCCAAAACCATATAGTCACAACACGCCACTTAAATAAAAATCTTTCTATCATTCACTACTGGGGAAAACTTTGGCATATGATCCTTAATGCCGTAAAATCCATATCAGTCATTTTTTCTGCCAAAATAAAGAAACCACATCATCCTCCTGTTCTACCATATCAATGGACAACACCCATACGCATCTTGGGATTACTTTAGCCAGTAATCTTTCTTGGCATGCGCACGTCACACGCATTACTACTAAAGCTAGTCAACGTATTGGACTCCTGCCAAGGTTCAAATTTAAACTTTCACGCAATGCGCTTGAGAGACTATATTTCTCAATGGTTAGGCCAATTCTCGAATATGGTTGTGTTATCTTCGATAATTGTGGACAAGGCCTATGTGACTTAATTGAATCGATTCAGTCTGAGGCAGCTAAGATATGTACTGGAGCCTTAAGACACACATCACATATCAGTCTCTTACGGGAAGTTGGCTGGCCAACACTGGCCAGCAGACGCAAATACTTCAAACTTATTCTTTTTTACAAAATGTATCCTAAGTTAACTCCGACCTATCTTTCCAGCCTTTTTCCTCCTGCTCTGGGTGGTTGTATGCTCCATCATAGGTACACCAGCAACGTGCGCCCCCTCAAATGCAGAACCTAGCGTTTCGAAAAATCTTTCCTCCCTGATGCCATCAAACAATGGAACAATCTTCCCTCTGATATAAGAGACTCCCTATCCCTACAGATCTTCAAGTCTAAACTCAAGACCACTCTGCTTGCTGTTGACACCGTTCCCCTTTTTTATTCTCATGGCCAGCGATTTGCCAGTATTTGCCATACTCAGCTACGACTTGGATTTTCAAAGCTTAATTCCGACCTCCATAAAGTTAACATAATCCAAAGACCCACGTGTGCCTGCTTCCACCCTAATGAGGACTTATTGTCCAAGATACGCCCATGAAAGAAAGAAGCTTTTTAATATTAAGATTCCATTGCTAGCCCCCGGTATACATCCAAATTTAATCTTACATGTTGCAAGAGATAGACTAGCTAATATCTTTTTATTCGGGAGTAAGGAAATTTCAGACGAATGTAACGCCATAATTTTTAAAGCTGTGCAAAACTTTATACTTGAATCGAGACGCTTTGTATATTAATCAATTATCGTTGCCGCAATCAACTCCCCATAGTGTTCCACTCCAACATTTCTGTTACTCTACTATGCGAGTACATGTGTAGAGAAATACCTCAGGTGTGAATTATGTCCTTGAGTTTTGTTACTGCTCCGTTGGGCTGGCTTGCTGCTGGAGGTGGACATTGACAAGGCGGCGAGGATGCACCCGAGCTACTCGGCGCATTGGAGACTCCACAGTGGCAGGGTGCGTATGTCGCCATGGTGCCTCGGCCGCGCCCGGTAGTACGCTTTTTTTCCTCCCACGTGCCATTCGCCTATCGAGCGAGCCAATGCCTGTGGCTTGGCCGGCTAGGGTGGACGGGCTAAGGTCGGGTGCAACCCTCGCCTTCAGTCGCCCCCAGCAGCGTGCACCCACGGGAGCATGGCAAGAGTTTTTTAGAGTGTAGACAATATATAATGTACACATGTACATATTCATTTTCAATTTGTGATCTCTTTAATTTATCCATGTACATAGCCTGTTTTGTTCAAGTGCATAGTCTTTTTCCTTTTCCTTCATATTGTATCGTTTTGTGTGTTTTGTACATATATTGTGCGTCTCCGTGTCTGGAGAACCCCTCGATCAGTCATCATATTATATACTATTGGGCAATCCAGTTTAAATAAATACATTTAAACTAAACCAGTGTATTCCAGCAGCAGTTCTATATTCTTGATGAATCAATAGCAACTGCATTGTTTAGTGACTCAAATTGCATGCACCCTACAGGTCAACACTTCAATGACATATCCAGGTGTCTCTTGTCTCCTTGAAGATGTTATTGAAATGGATAAGGATGTCAATACTGTTTAACCTTTTCCTTTCAAGTTGCCCACATGAGCCCATGTGTAGGTTGTTGCACGCATCAGTGTTTCTACTTAAGGTGGAAGGTCTGAAGCCAGCACCTTTGGATAACCTCGAATCACTTTTTCATTTTGTGGATAGTCTGATACTTAAACTACATGCTCCCAAAAACTCAGATGTGTGAACATAAAATTTATATGAGATAACTGCTCTCAAAACTTTTTGTTTACAATGAAAAGTTTAAACAGTGCAGGGCACATGGCTTTGTTAGCATGGGCATGATAATGAACCATGTCATTGTTTGCACAGTCATAAGTCCATGACACCTGGAAACCAATTGAGCTATTGACAAGGGTCACTCACAGGAAACCATCAGCCGTGGAGAGAAGAATGGGCCAGTTCAGACTAATCACTATCATTGTTCTGATTAATTTGAAATTCTCTATTCATGTAAAAACAAACAAGTTGACGCTGACGCTGTCCATATCTCCCGCCCACATAATTTTAAAACAAAGATAACTGTACATTTGGCAGGTACATACTGGCATGTTTCTGATATTGTGCTTAATTGGGGACGATACGTTAACTGTACCTCTATCCTGGGTGTCATGGTAAACATATACTCAAGTAAATAAAAAATAACCTAAAAATTATGGCATGAGCAGAATGCTGGAATTTTACATGTGATTTGTAGTCATCTGAAAACAAGAAAAATGTATAGTGTCAATGAAACAGAAAAATAACTGTTTCTTACAAAGGTTACTAGTTGTGATTCTCTGTTAAGTTCTGCAGTGTGATCCATGTCATGTGATGGTCTGTGTTTGGCACCGTGAATGCATCAGCAGATAGGACTCTGTTGTTATTGTCGTCTGTGAAGATCAGATCCAGGTAACCACCAAGCCTATGTGTTGGCTTTGATATCCACTGCTTGAGTTTGCGATGGGTTGGTTTGGGGCAAAGATTGTTGAAGTCACCCATCAATATTAGTTCATAGTGGACTGGAATGTGCGAGGTCAAGGTCAAGGTCCTTCAAGCATGACATAGAACCTTACAAGGTTGATCAACTGTAAAAGTTAAGTGATCCTAGCTCACTTGTTTCTTCAGATATTGCATACAACAAATTCAAAGAAAATTGAATTGCCGCTGGTGACCTTGGAATTTGGTCAAGGTCACACACCTTCGAACTCGATGTACACCCACACAAGAGTGATCAACTGTGAAAATTTCATCATCCTATCATATCCAGTTCTTAAGATATCGCGCGCAAGAAGTTTAGAGATAAATGACCCTGGTGACCTTGAAATGGGGTCAAGGTCACTCTCCTTCGAACTCGACGTGAACACTTATAAGGGTGACCAACTGTAAAAAATTCATGATCCTAGCTTAATCTGTTCTTGAGATATTGCGCGCAAGAAATGTGGGACGGACGCACGGACGGTCGTCATTACTATATCTGCCCCCCCCCCCCACTTCGTGGGCGGGAGATAATTAGCACAATCCACTTACTGGTCCCCAAATATGGAAAGCCGCATGTGAACAGAACCCACACCCAAACAAGCCAAGTGTGGTGTTTCCAAGTTAAAAAAAGTCCAAGATTTAAGCCACAAAATATACTTTTGTTTAATGACAACATCACAGAGGTAAAGCTACAAGTTTATTTCACACAATAATTAAAACACAGGACAGAAGAAATGAGTATGTGTCATATTACAGCCATAAATGCGTAAGAATTGGCAACTTTTTCTTTCAATGCGATTTTCTCGGAACTGTTTTTTGCTAAACCTCTGCAATTTGTATCTCACCTCACAAACGTACAAGTTGCCCTATCACATTAAAATCAATGGCCATTAAAAGAAAAATATCATATCCAGGAACGGTTTCCAGGATTTTTTTTTTCTGACGACCCCTTCCGCGACTTTTGGAGCAATTTATAGGAGGAAAATGAACAACCTGTCAGGACTAAATTAAAAATTGAATAACTTTTTATTTTTGCTATTTCAGGCCTATCCATTGAATTAGATCCTGGACATGGATATATATTTCAAATTTCTTCTGATTTCAACTAAAAAAAAAAACAATTAAGTGTGACTTCTATGCAAAAAATGTGAACATACCAAGTCAGAAAGAATGCTATAAAATCTCAAAAAATTCCAATCCTGCAAAAAAACTCTATGGATATGTAGTAATCAGAAAATATATAGGTTTAATGTACTTGTGAAAAACTTAAATAGGTAATTGCGATCCAAAGTTGCCAGTCTCACTGCGCAATAGCTTCACAGCTTCCACCTTAAATTAGAAAACATGTTCACCAAAAATTTCTACATTAAAATGCAATGAGAGATTTCCAGATCTACCCCCCCCCCAACTCTGTGACCTTGGGATTTGGGTCAAGGTGATCCATTTCAAACTTGTCTCTCACGTTATGTAGGTTTAGAACCATGTGCAATAAGAAAGGTCTATCTCAAAAACTTTTCAACTTATTGCATGAAAACCAAATTCGCTAAAATGGCTTCGTCATCCTGGGATTTGGGTCAAAGTTACCCATCTTCAAACTTGTCTGAGACCTTATGCAGGACTAAAACTATGTGCAATATGAAAGGCCTATAAAACTTTTCAACTTATCATGTCAAAAACCAAATTCGCTACAATGGCTGTGACCTTGGGATTTGGGTCAAGGTGAACCATCTTCAAACTCATCTGAGACCTGTCAACAACTTTTCAACTTATCACATGAAAACCAAATTCACTAAAATGGCTCTGTGACCTTGGGCATTGGGTCAAGGTCACCCATCTTTGTATTCCTCCAGACCCCTCTCTACACCATTTCAGAAGGGGGGCCCACCCCGCCCCTCTTCAGTAGCACCCCTTTGCCCCCTTTGAAATTTCTCCAGCACCCTGCCCCTATTTATTAGCTGAATTGGAGTATATGGTATTATACCCTATTTTTGATAAATTTTTGCATTTAAACCTCTCAAAAAACAGAGCCAGGTGTTACACTCTACCAAATGAATAATCAGAAGTATTAATAGCACAATAAAATTTATACTATTTGTTGTTACACACCTGTAGGCTGAAGGCATAGCTGCCCTTTTTCAGTGAGTTTTACGCTAAAAAGAGCCCTTTTCACATGTATTCTGCTGGAATAAAGCCCTTTTTAAATGATCTACATTACCCCTATCAAATTCTAACTAAGGGTCTGTCCTCTGAGACCTTATGTAGGTTATAGTCACCTGCAATATGAAAGCCTTATGCCAAAAACTTTTTGAGTTATTGCGTTAAAACTGTTCAGGCAAACACGCAGAGGCAGTCCAATTTTTGTTTATATGTTTTAATATCTTTTTACTCCATATTAAGAATTATATATTCTCTCTAGTCCCATGGGTGATCTGAGTGGAGATGTTCTATTGTATTAACAAACATGACAACATATAAATACTGATTGGTTTATTGTTATGCAATCATTCTTACGATAATGAAGAACACTGTCTTTAAATATCAATTTAATTTGGAACTTCATTCAAAACATATTTCCGCTTAAGGTGCATGGATTGTAAGTACATTGGCAAACAAAGCTTGAAATTCATATTTTTATGATTCTTTCAGATCCCATATGCATGCTTATTGGAAAATACATTTTTAAAAGAAAAAAGACTGTCGTATTCTCTAGTATTTTCTTGTCTGTTAGCTCAGGACTACTATTTGAATCACAATGCAGACTTGCTATTTCTTTTTGATTGGCATGTTTTGCAGATAGTTTTTTATGATTACTGTAATAGCGTGCTTTGTGGAGAATGCAGTCACATGCTACATGAGTGTGTTAATGACATCATTCCAACAGCACTCCATGTACAACGTTCATATGCAATTTGTATGCAATAACATCATTGACAGATGTTTCTACTTTCATACAGCTTCCTTGCAGTATTAAAGTGGCATGACTGTCATAAACTCTGGAGCTATAGTTTTCAGATTTTTTTAATATGATAATATGAGTTAAACTTAATGTCTGTTGTTTTAAAGTCTTTTGATCTTAAACATATTTTCTTGGTCATGTTTTTTTCCCATTTTTACTCCAGGGCTCTATTTTCTGTATCTAATTGTTTTTGTTTTTCTTTGACACAGTTTCAGCAAGCAGTAGTGACCAGACCAATAAGGATGTACAGGATAGAAAAGTTTGGCATGGTCACAATCCCAAGCTCAAGAAAAGTGATCTCATCCATCCCATACAGAAAACCTGGAGGGGATGTTTTTTCTAGGTGATGCTGATTTTATTTAAGTGAACGCTGTACCTTTCACCACACATGATTAGTCTTTCTCACAGATCGTATTGAAATGTATACAGGCACCACAACGAAATTTCAATACTATGCACTTTTTAATTACTGATCCATCCCAAGGTCCCAATGTAAATTACAATACACTTGAACACATTGTTTGCCAGGCCAAATTCAACAAATATAAGCATAAGCATTCCCCTTGGATGACAAATGGCCTCCTAAGATCTCTGAAATTTCCCAACTTTCTTTATAAAATATTGAAAACTATGCCATGATACTGTTGTTTACACACAAAACAAAATCTTAAGATTTATAAAAAAAATATTGACACATTAATTGGACATCTGAAACAGGAGTTTTATGATTGCCAATTTGCACAAAATTAAAAAATGACTTGAAGACTTGAGAGACTATAAAGTCAGTTCTGACCATTAAAAAAAAAAAAAAAGAGTCAGAAAGATTTCCCTTCTTTCTTTAAAATTGAAACATAAAATGTCCAAGGAACAAGCCATTTTTCTTCAATGAAGCACTGTCACCTAAATATGTGACCCAGTGACCTAGTTTTCACTAGCTGTCTGAGGCAACCTTAGGACCAACTGTCATAAATAATTGGTAAAGCTATAATGAGTAATTTAATATTTGGAGATATCATGGTACAGCCATTCTTCTTCAATGCAGCATTGTGACCTACGAAAGTAACCTAGCTTTCGATAGGTGTCTGAGGCATCCTGAGGACCAACTGTCATAAATAATTGATGAAGCTACATTTAATATTTTTAAGTACTGTGTTTAACGCTGTTTTTTCTTCAATATTGTACTTTGACATAAATATGTGACCTAGTGACCTACTTTCGATAGGCATCTGAAACCCCTCAATGGCCCCCTGTGATAAAAATTTAGTCTCTGTAAAGTAGGTATTTTTGGAGATATGGCGTTAACAAGGCATGGTTGGACAGTCGGATGGACGGACGCATAGGTGACAACAATACCCCTCCGGCCTATATGGGCCAAGAGGTAAAAAGACAATAGCACCCTAACAGATAATTATCGACCCATCTTCCTTTTCCCTGTTATGTCAAACATTTTTGAAAAAGTTGTATACAGCCAAATTTATGATTATCTTAAATCAAATCTTTTTTACTATACAAAACTCAGCTTGGGTTCTAAAAATTATTCAACTGAAACAGCTACATTGGAATTTCTTGACTGAATTTATAATGATCTGGTGAAACACCAATATTTATTAGTGTATAGCATATGACGCATTAGATCCTACCATTCTCAAAAAGCTGGATTACTATGGTATACGAGGTATTCCATTAAAATAGTTTCAAAGTTATCTTTCTGATCGAACTCCAAATTGAGCATAGCTGCCAAGTCTTCCGATTTCGTCGGAATTTTCCCGATATTCGGTGCCTGTCCCGATGTTCCGATCGGATTTTCTTTTTCGGCAAAACATTCCGATTTAAATAAAAGTCCCCCCCAAAAAATCCGATATCGGTATTTATTGTGACTGATAAAAGTTTTCCGTTTCGAATTGCCGTCATTACAGAAGTAAATCAAGCTCCTGACAGGCCATCGCGCGTAGAGTACCTATACTGGCACACAGAGGAAATGGCGCGCTCGGTGTACGATGTTTGTAATTGCCATTCGACAGGCCAACGCGCTTTTACACACTACCAGCGTCACGCAATTTGTCATTATATCTTTCATCCGGCGCACACACTAGTTTTAATTTGAGTTGGTTGGCCGTAAACATGGTGAACATGGAAAGTTGATACAGCGGCTCAAGATTTGAGGTGATATTACCGTCTACTCGACTTCTTAACAAACAAGATGGCGCAAAGAAACAAGAAAGGGGAGCCTCCTAACAAAAAAGCACGGAAGTTGGCCAAGTACCTGGACAAATGGGAGGTTGAATTTCCGTGGGTGACAAAAAGTCGTCTCGGGATCCACCACGCCTTCTGCAAGGTGTGCAGATTCGACGTTCGAGTAGATCACGGAAGGAAAAACAATCTAACAAAACATGCTAGTGCTGCTAGACATTGTGAATTGATGAAGGTACAGAATACCACTGCATCTGTGAGGAATTTTTTCACAGCAGAAGCCGGGGACGAAGACTTTGTCAGAAGTGAGTTACTCTTTGCTGAATTTGTGGCCGAACATAACCTGCCTTTCGCTGTGGCGGATCACTTTACCAAACTGTGCAAACGGATGTTTCCGGACAGCAAGAGACATGGAGGTTGTAGAGTGATTTAGACTAGCAAAAACTGTGGTGCTCATGAATTTACCAAGGAACAAACTTTCCAGATAGTGACTGATTTATTGATTAATATTGTTCTGTGTTACATGCACTGTGGTGCTCAAGAATTTACCAAGGAACAAACTTTCCAGATAGTGACTGATTTATTGATTAATATTGTTCTGTGTTACATGCTACTAGCTTTAGTTTTTATATTCTTTTTACTTACTACAACATGCCAAAAGACAGATTTAAGATTGTGAATATGGAGCCAAAAGTGATATATGTTTGTGATAGGACTGGCCAAAACTTACTTTGAAACTCTGGTGCTCATTTACCAAAGATCATTCTGGTCATTCAGTGATAATGTGGACAATCTGCAGATTCATGTGCTACTGTGCCTACATCTTAGTGATAGTATTTTTATTTATTTTGATACTTACAGTGTTTTTAAAAAACACCCAAGATCTACAGGTTTCTTTATATATAATAGTGATAGTATTTGATTTTAATTTATTGTACTCTGTTCTTGTTTGGTTCGTCGCGCTAGCTTCCATCATGTTGGCGTGACCCCTCGCGCGTAGTTTCCCCCTTTCAAATTTTTCAATGTTGGCAGGTATGAATTTGTCAATTATGATGGCATATGCTCTGCAACATTCCCTATTAATACCAGAGTACTGCAAGGGTCCATCCTTGGATGCCTTTGTTTCTCATCTACATAAATGATATGCACTGAGTTTTGATAACTTTTAAGTCAATCCTCTATGCAGATGACACAACATTACTGAAGTCTGTCTCTTCTTTCAACTTCTCAACTGAGTCAATGGACCAAAATCTTTCCAAAATATATATATTCTGAATTACAGAGGATACATGAAGGGTTCACAGCAAACAGATTGTCTTTAAATATCTCAAAAACTAAGTATATGATCTTCCATTTTGTCAAAGAAAAGTTTTGCAAGATTTAGACCTCAAAATCAAGGCTACTATTATTGGAAGGGTGGATGAATTTATTTTTTTAGACCTGCAGATTCATAAACATCTTTCATGGACACCCCATAAAAGAAAATTGCCAATAAACTCTACAGAATCACTCGTGCTCTAAGGAGACTATATTCCTATCTACCCACTTAGGTGCTTCTTCTTATACATAATTCTCTCTTCATGCCACATCTCAATTACTCTATTTTAGCTTGGGGTCATTCTTCTGGCAGAATTATTATGTTATTTTCAGAGAAGAAGATTTTTTTAAGATTTGTCCAAAAAAAGAACAAAAAATTCATTGAAAATGCAAAAATCAATGGAACATGACCATTTGAACAAACCTGGTAGAAACCAACCCAAGGTACATTGCCACCAAGTTTGAAGTTATTCTGGATGAAGGTTTTGGAGAAGTCGAAAAATTTGAATTACCATTAGAATGCTCAATGTCATTGACTTCCAGAGTAATCAATAGGAAAGCTGCATTGACTGACAAGTACCCGAATTGAAATAAATCGTTAAGAGGGCTGTGTGAACAGCCCATGCTCAGCTGATCTTGACATTCATCACACTTGCAGCTCTTTAAACTTAGGAAAGGATCAAGGTCACCCATGTTCGGAGTAAGTCTGACCTTTATAGAAGAACACTAATATGTGCAACATCAAGGTTTAAGTAGTTCTCAAGTTATAATGAAGAGTAAAATTCATGTATGTTGCACTATGACCCTACAAACGAGGTCAAGGTCATTCATGTACTGTCTAAGCATGACCTTCATACAGAAACATTAACATGTGCAGCATCACGGTACTAACTCAAAACAGATCTCAAGTTATCAAGTAAACAGTAAATTTCATGTCAGTTGTCCTGTGAATTAGCACTAGAATGCCCATTGACTTACATAGTAATCAACAGGAAAGCTGCATTGCACTGTAAGTACCCGAATTGAAAATCCTTAAAAATCAGAAATCCAAAGCAGTGCCACCTAGTAAACAACTGTTTGACCCGTCCACAACAACATATCCATCACATGTCAGCTTAATCTGAGGGACGGTTCTGAGAACAAGTGAAAAATAGCAAAACCATATAAAAAATTCATAAAAAAATTGCAGCGCCACCTGGTGAACAAATTGGGAACTAGGTGTCCCCGGGAGTGTCTATGTACGATATCAAAGCATTTGGGTGAGCGGTTTCAGAGGAGAAGAATTTTGAAGGTTTGCCCAAAAAAAGAACAAAAAAGTTCATAAACAAGAGGATCATGATGATCCTGTGCTCTGCTTTTACAGTATTGGAACATATGGACTGCAGTCTAGATTTGTACAGCTATATACATGTATGAAGAGTGGTAGCAAAGTTTGCCCTTAAAATAAATTTTACGGCAGAACGGATGGACGGACGGACGGACAGACGGACGACGGACGCAAACAGATTCTATAAGCTTTGCTGATGGTAGTACATATATTATCAATTGACATACCTTGCTGTTTCAATGGCTGCTGGTGTACAGTGGCAGCACTCATTTACAGTCACAAAGTCTGATATCGCATAACTTTGTCAAAAGTTAACATATCCACATTATTTTCGCAAACTTTCATTGTCTAATGTCCAACTACATTTTGATAAAATTTTAAGCAATTCCATCATGCTGTTCTGGAGAAGAAGTCGAAAATAACCTTAACACGCAAAAATTCATAAAAAAAATAGGGAAAAAATTGCAGCGCCACCTGGTGGCCAAAATGAGAACTAGTTGACCCCAGGTGACCCTATGTGTAATATCAAAGCAATTGGCCAAGTAGTTCTTGAGATGAAGAAAATTTTTTTTTTTTTTAAATAAATTTAAAAATTCATTAAAAATAGAAAAATTATTGCATCATCATCTCCTTTGCAAACTTGGTGGAGGTTCACCTGGGCAACATCCATGTGCAAAATTAAAACATTCCATACAGCGGTTTTTGAGAAGAAGTCAAAAATATAAAAAGTCTAACGACAGACGGACGGAAGGACGTACGGACGGACAGACAGACGGACACAAATGGATTCTATAAGCCATGCTGACTGACAAGTCAGCAGAGCTAAAAATCCAAAAATCAATAGAGCGTGACCATTTGAACACCCTTGGTAGGGATCCACCCAAGGCACATCCCCACCAAGTTTGAAGTAAATCTGGTCAATATTATTAAAGTTATGACCATTACAAGAAATTCCCATGTTAAACTTTCCTATTAAAACTTTTGTTGAGATTTTTGAAAAAAAATCATTAAAAAATCCAAAATTCATTGGAACATGATTATTGGAACAAACCTGGTAGACACCCACCCAAGGTACATTGCCTCCAAGTTTGAAGTAAATCTGGATGATGGTTTTGGAGAAGAAGTCGAAAATGTAAGTTAGTATTAGAATGCCCATTGACTTACATGGTAATCAATAGGAAAGGTGCATTTACCAAAAAGGAGCCGAATTGAAAAAATCATTAAAAATCAGGAATCTGCAGCATTCCCACATAGTGAACAACTTTGTTTGGCCCTTCCATAAGGAACATATCCACCACGTGTAAGCTTAATCTGAGTGACGGTTCTGGAGAAGAAGTCGAAAATAGCTATAACACACAAAAATTCATAAAAAATTAGAAAAAAACTGCAGCGCCACCTGGTGAACAAATTAACAACAAAGAGTCCCTAGGTGTCTTCCTGTGTGATATCAAAGCAATTGGGTAAGCAGTTTCGGAGAAGAAGATTTTTTAAGATTTGTCCAAAAAAAAGAACAAAAAAATTCATTAAAATTCCAAAAATCACTGGAGCATGAACATTTAAAAAAACTGGTAGAAACCTACCCAAGGTACATTGCCACCAAGTTTGAAGTTAATCTGGATGACGGCTGTGGAGAAGAAGTCGAAAATCTGAATTAGCATTAGAATGCCAATTGACTTCCATAGTAATCAATAGGAAAGCTGCATTGACCAACGAGTACCCGAATTGAAAAAATCGTTAAAAATCAGGAATTCGCATCATTCCAACATAGTGAACAACTTCGTTTGACCCTTCTACAAGGAACATATCCACCATGTTTCAGCTTAATCTGAGTTACAAAAATTCATAAAAAATTAGAAAAAAATTGCAGCCCCACCTGGTGAACAAATTAAGAACTAGGAGTCCCAGGGAGTGTTCCTATGTGATATCAAAGCAATAGGATGAGCGGTTTTGGAGAAGAAGATTTTTTAAGATTTACCCTAAAAAGAACAAAAAAATTCATTAAAAATCCAGAAATCACTGGACCGTGACCATTTGAATAAACTTGGTAGAGACCCACCCAAGGCACATCTCTTATAAGTTTGAAGTGGATCTGGCTGATGGTTTTTGAGCAGAAGTCAAAAATGTGAACTGTGGACGACGGACGGACGGACGACGGACCCTCACAAAACCTCAGCTGACTGACAAGTCAGCTGAGGTAAAAATCAGGGACCCGCAGCATTCCCACATGGTGAACAACATTGTTGGACTCTTCTACAAGGAACATATCCACCATGTTTCACCTTCATCTGAGTGACGCTTCTGGAGAAGATGATTTTTTAAGATTTGCCCTAAAAAAGAACAAAATAATTCATTAAAAATCAAAAAAATCACTGTACTGTGACCATTTGAACAAACTTGGTAGACATCCACCCAAGGCATATCCCCACCAAGTTTGAAGTGGATCTGGCTGACGGTTTTGGAGAAGTCGAAAATGTGAATTGTTGACAGACCATGGACGGAGGACCATAAGATATGCTCAGCTGACTGAAAAGTCAGCTGAGCTAAAAATCAGGAATCTGCAGCATTCCCACAAAGTGAACAACTTTGTTAGACCCTTTTACAAGGAACATATCCACCATGTTTCAGCTTAATCTGAGTGACAGTTCTGTAGAAGAAGTCAAAAATTGCAAAAACACACAAAAAATCATAAACAAGAGGACTGTGACAGGCCTGTGCTCAGCTGACTAAGTGGCCCTATGACCTTGGAAATGAGGTCAAGGTTACTGACCTATTCTGAATCTTACTTTCACTAATGTACAGTATCAATCCAACAAGTGCCCGCATTGGAAAATTTTTTAAAAATCAGGGATCCACAGCAACACCACCTGGTGAACAACCTTGTGTGACCCTTCCACAAGGAACATATCCACCAAATTTCAGCACAATCTGAGAGATGGTTTTAGAGAAGTTGAAAAAAGCCAAAAAACGCACAAAAATTCATAAAAAACAGAAAAAAATCGCAGCACCACCCGTTGAACAACTTCAGGTCTGGGGGTCCCCAGAAGTGTCCCTATACAATTTCAAAGTAATTGGCCAAGTGCTTTCGGAGAAGAAGACTTTCTAAGATTTCCCCGAAAAAATGAACAAAAAAGATTCATTAAAAATATAAAAAATCACTGGATCGTGACCATTTGAACAAACTTGGTAGAGACCCACCCAAGGCATATCCCCACCAAGTTTGAAGTGGATCTGGTCAGCAGATTTTGAGATGAGGTTGGAAATGTGAATTGTGGACGGATAATGGATGCCTCCTCCTCCTAAAAGCTGAGCTGAATTATCAGCTGAGCTAAAAAATATTTTTTAAAAATTGTAGCGCCACCTGGTGAACAAATTCAGAACAAGGAGTCCCCAAGCGTGCCCCTGTGCGATATTAAAGCAATTGGGTGAGTGGTTCCAGAGAAGATTTTTTTAGATTTGCCCTAAAAAAGAACCCAAAAAATCATGAAAAATCCAAAAATCACTGGAGTGTTACCATTTGAACAAACTTGGTAGAGACCAACCCAAGGTACATCCCCACCTAGTTCAAAGTGAATCAAGATCTGGATGATGGTTTTGGAGAAGAAGTCGAAAATGTGAATTGTGGATGACAGAAGGCAGATGCCTAGTCATAACATAAGCTCAGCTGACTGACAAGTCAGCTGAGCTAAAAATCATCAGAGCATGACCATTTGAACAAATCTGGGAAAGACCAACCCAAGGTACATCCCAACCAAATTTCAATCTAATCCAGCAGATTTTTTTGAGAAGTTGAAAATGTGACTTGTTGATGGACGGGTGCAAAGCTCAGCTGACTGACAAGTCAGCTGTGCTGAAATAAAAAAAAAAAGAAGAATAATCACCACTCCAGTTGCACAGAATAAAGTTTCTTGGGGATGTTAAAGACAGCAGCAGCAGTCAACATTGACAGCAGCACAGTTAGACCACTTTCGTTTACATGTACCTCATGCAGGGTTTCGGGTGTTGACTTCTTGTAAATTCTATAGCCTGCAAGATTTCCAAGCTAAATGACTCATTACTGAATGTCTGACAGCTGGATTCTTCAAATGAGTGTCTGGGTTGAAAATAACATCAATGAAGGGTTATTGTGTGTATCTATTTATACAGAATTTTCAGAGACTAGACTGAAACATCTCTCATTTGTCCTGTGCTGATGATCCCAATAAAAATAATACAGGCATGCTAAAATCATGAATATTACCTGTACTTTTGAAAATTGTACATCAAATCAGAGCAACTTGCCAATGAAGTAAGACATATATTATCTAATTTCTGTTCTCCCCATATCCTGGGAACCCAGTTAACCCACATTCTCAATACTCAACCAACAAATTGTAGCGATCGACGCTGGCCATGTCTCCCACCCACAAGTTTAAAAGTGTAATGGTTCCTTACAGCCATAGGCAGAAGTTACAACGCAGCATTTTGTTCCATGAATCTAGTGCCAAATACCATGAATATGAATGGATTCCCTGTCGTCTTTACTCCTAGCACAACATACCAGTGTCCTGACTTTTGCATACCCCCTTTTGATAATTGGCCTCCTGTTTGTGATTCATTGGAATCATTGGTAATGGTAAGCTAAAAGCTACAGACAACAATGACATGCCTACCATGTGAGATTTGTCAGGCACAAAAGTTTGAAGTAACTATCTACTATAGTCTTTACGAAATGAGCCATAAAAATGTGAGGGTGTTTACAGAACATTGCTAATGAATTGACCATTGACTGTTAAAATCAGCCCAAGAAAGCATTGCAAGTGCACGCTTATCATGTACGGTCTGCCTGTTACGACAGTCTCCCGTGGCTGAATACACATTCTTTGGAACAGGCCAAAGTAAATCTTGGGAATTGGGATACTTTATATTTTTATTGATTAATTAATGAAGCAAGGAAGAGAAATAGCCATACAAAGCAGCAATATTATATCTACTGACGGCTAGCTACAGTACTTTCCAAGATACAGCCCAAAGGTCTGATGGTTTTAACAAACATATATTGCTACTTGATTGATTAATGGAGATAATTATCCACACAAAACAATAGTTTATTCTATGTTTGAGGGTGAACTATCATTTTCTGGAGTGAAATTCAAAAGTAATAACTGAAGATCACATGAATGGAACACTGTTACAACTAAATTGTAACACACCTGCATCAGTCACATACAAAATCAAATGTGCAGGAGGGATGTTTGATGATACAAATGTACGTCACATGTGGTGTGGAATAACTATGACAAATGTAAACAAACATGTGACACCAGGTTGGCACTGAAAGTAGGCCTGGGGCATATTTTTTGCAATGTATACCCAATTAAACATAACTTTGATAAATGAAGCGGACAACATTCGGAAATCTGCATGGTCGATGATAAAAGTCTGCTGTAAGTGAAATGAAAATAAAGTCAAACTCCGAGAAAAGAGTGAGGTGGAAATGGGAAGCCTCCAACCTGCGCGTTTCGGGCCTCCTGGGCCCCTCCTCAGGGCTGAGGAGGCTTCCAAATTTTATTAAAATGCAGCGACCTTAAGTACTTAAATGAGGTTACAGGTACTGACGTCATATTGTGCTCTGGTACTTGGGGTTCCCATCTAATAAAGTCATGAGTTCTGCTGTCCCGTGTTTGTGTTCTTTTTTGTTGCTGTTAACTTTCAAAACACAAATTTTTTCAAAGGATGGATAATCTTAAAATTAAATTGAGAGATTCTGTCATGTTTTGAATCACTGAGAGGCATGGTGATATTTTAAAAGTTGACCATTTGTATTTCATGGTGATTTTAAGAGACGTAGGTTAAGTCATGTATGAGAGCGTCCACTATGGTTGCATCACCGTGAAATGTGATGATGCTTTGAAAGAGATCTTTTAATTTTTTTAAACTACTGCTATATAACTGATATATATATAGATGAAAAGACTAAATTCACCAATCCAAGAAATCAATCCGAGATCCAGGAACATGGCTTCAGAAGATGGCATCACAACTCTGAATTCACCTAACCTGACACTCACCCGCCCCGATACATACAGAATCAGCGACGCAAACTTACCCATATTTAAATATCTACAAAAACTAACATTGAATCTATCCCGCTCAATTCATCACACTGAATTTCTTCAGACATGGCTAAGGGGCATCACACCTGGAGGCCTACGTATCAATATAGAGCCTCAATTGCCCACTGTAGACAAAGATTTTGTCTTGAAATGGACACAGATCTCAGAAGACAAGCACCGCAAATTTATCAATGCCCTGCTTGACTATTGGAAAACCAGGACGGAAGAAGTGGAGGCCCTTTGAAGCTGATCTAGCCCTAATAGAAGACTATAAACATCAACAAATAAAAGTTCTGGTTAAAAAAATTCTGCAGTCATTAAGCAGAAACCAAATTCAGTAATGTGGCTCTGTGACCTTGGGAATTAACTCAAGGTCACACATTTCAGAACATAATTTAGGCTATACTCCTGTGTAATATGGTGAAAAACATCTCTAGTTTTCATGCAGAAAGCAAGTTCACTAATGGTACCCTAGGTAGTGACCTTGGGAATTTGGTCAAGGTCATCCATCTTCTAAGCTGACCAAGCCCTAATTGAGGACTATTACCATGTGCACTATTGAAGTTATAACTTAAATTCTGAGATACAATGCAGAAACCAAGTTCACTAAAGTAACCTAGTGAACTTCAATTTAGGTCAAGGTCACCCATCTTTGAACTTGACCTAGCCCTGGATAAGGACTATAATCCTGTGCAATATACAGGTCCTATCATAAAAACTTTTCTAGTTATCATGTCGAAACCAAAGCTTACTACAGTACCTTTGTGACCTTGAAATACGGTCAAGGTCAACCACCTTCACACTTCATCTAGCCCTTCTACTGGAGTATATACCTGGGCACTATCAAAATCCTGTCTTAAAAACTTCTTGAGTTATGGTGCACAAGCCAAAATCTCCCTACTAACCAACATGTGCAAAGCTATAACCCCACCTTATCTTCGAAGGAGCGCATGAAAAGGAAATGTCAGACAGAGAGAAAGATTTCTGGATAAAACAGAACATCACGTGTCAGCAACTAAACAAGATTTGGTGATGTGATGAGAAACTGTAGCTGATTCTAGTACTGTACACTTTTTATTGCAACTTATTTATTTATGGGTCAGAGCTGACACTACAACATGGAATGATGACAAAATAATTCACTAAGAGCCCCAAAAAAGTACTCAATTTTACCCTTTTTACTGAAATCTTACAGCACAAGCTGATGAGAATTCCGTAAGAACCCTGGTTTTACACACCTCATTATTTATTTAATTTCATTAGAAGAATCACAGCCTTGTTATCTAGAGGCATACTTGACTTTTAAAACTTTATTTTGATACGTGTGCAATGCTAACAGAGGATGCATTTTATCTGTTATCATGGTCACATCACATCACATAGCTCTTGCTATGTAAACAGGTCTCACATTCAGACACCCTGGTTAAATGAAAAATCCTGCATCCTTGGATGTTCTTAATTGTGCTGACTGAGAACTAGCCAGCTCTCAATACAGTCTAGCTATGGTATAGTGAAGGTTTATGGCCCATTGCCAAGACTTCAAAAGCCCCACTGTGAGCAGAGCCTTTGAAGTCAGACTGAATGTTCTTACTTGTGCTGAATAAGTACTGCATGGGTCTAAAATCATAGTGATAGAGAAAATGACATTTTATGGCCTGGGGCACTATACTAGAATATACTGAATGTCACTGACTGAGACTGAGAAAGTACTTTATTGTACTGACCAGATAGTGGTCAGTACAAACCAGTACAAATGTAGTTTTCAGACAATACCGGCTTTCTCTTGTCAGTACAAGTCGGTATAAATATAGTGAAACAATCTAAAAGTCAGTAAAAAAGGTAAAATTCAGTACTTTTGGGGGCTCTTTGTGATTGCCATTTGGTGGTATAAAAGTGTTATATATTATATAGTGTGAACTATATATCATGGCGATGTGCATAAACTTGTGTTTGACTGTTAGTAACAAATCATGGCCTGTTGTCTGTTTGGGCTATCATGCACAAGTCTACTATTGGTGCTACAGAAAATAATCTCTGGCTTCATAGATTTTTTCTTAAGAGGACTAGTCCCCAAGATAAAGTTACATCAAAGATACCACCGACTTCATCAATAAGATAAAGTCCCTACCCATTTTACCAGAACAGAGCTCACTGGTAACCTTTGATGTAACTTCATGGTACACTAACAATCCTATCGAGGCCATTGTAGTGCTGCCTCAGCACTCATATATAACAGGGACGCAGGGTGTGAGCCTAAGACAAGTGAGTTGATCCATCTCCTATGTTTGGTACTACTGTGTGACAATTTTAAGTTCAACGGTGAGCACTTCCTGCAGATTAATGGAAAAGCAATAGGGACAAAAGTGGTGCCCTCTTTTACAAACATTTTTTTGGACAGTCTGGAGACAAATCAACTGTTATCTTTTCCTCTCCAATCACTTGCTTGGCTATGTTATAGATGACATTTATGTCATCTGGACTTTTGGTGTAGAACACCTACAAGAATAATATTCATCACCCTTCTTAATTCCTGTCATCCCACCATAAAGTTCACTGCCAATTTTTCTGATAAGGAAATAAACTTCCCAGACACTACCGTGACACTTACTCCAACCAGGAAAGTGTATACCACACTATGCACTAAACCTATAGATAGGCATACATATCTGTACTTCGCTTCAGCCCATCCCAAAAACATGAAAACAGGCAGACCCTTCAGTCAGCTACTAAAGATGAAATGGATCTGCCACTCTGAAGATGATTTCATCACAAACACCATCAAAATCTTGCAGTTCTACAGATTGAGAGGTTATCCTGAGAGTATCCTTAACAATACCCTTGAAAGGATGAGAGCTCTTAATAGAACAATGCTCTTCACTCAATCTACAGATAAGCATGTTGTATCAGATCAACAAAAAAGTTTTCTTGATCACAGAATATAACCCTGCTCTTCCTCCAATCAAATCCACCTTTGAACGTAATTGTGGCACAGTTTGAGCCTCGAGGTATGCAAAAGACATAGGACAAAAAGAAGTGATCCTAGCTAGATTTCTGGAGAACCCAGAATCTGAAAGATATGCTAACTCGTTGCTGATTCAGATATCCCCCGAATGACAGGAGGCCTGCAGTCACTGGGATTACTGAACAGAACCTGTGTTATACGAGGTTGTGCTGCTACTGTGAGAGGCTCCATACCAATGGTTGAGTAAAGAGCCATGTTACAGGCCATTCATATACAATGACCCACAGGGGGTTCGTGTAAGCACAACAACCTGGTCTATTTGCTCACTTGCCAATGCTGTGGTCTACAGTATGTGGATCAGACCAAGCGCACATTGATGAGAAGACTGAGCGAACACTTTCTTTACATCAAGAACAAAGATGTAAACCAACCACTAAGTAGACATTTCTGTCTACATAATCACTCTGCGGCTAGCTTGCCTTTAACATTTGCACCCCTACCTCCGAGCTATCATGTACCACGACACTCAGACTGGACAGAGAGAAATATTGGATACATCTCCTGTGCACTACTGAACCATTAGGCCTCAGTGTTATGGGTAGATAGACATGCATGCTTGCAGTCTTATACTAAAATTTATGTTCTGTGTCTATCTACATTTACATATCAATCAGTCAATCCCTCCATAAGTTGACCCTTGGGACACTGAAAAATATGCATCTCCATTTTGCTATCCTTTGGATACCTTTTCTTTTCCTGAGCCAGTACAGGAGGATTTTGACCTCCGAGTGTACAGCTTCTCTCAACTGCAATGTGTAGTTTGGCCCTTGTCTTTTCAGTAACCTGGTCATGGTTACACAACCATGTGACACTATAATGCCTGTGAGACATCAAGTTAGACTCATCTGCTTGGACAGTTTGACTGCTGGTCTTAGCACGTGTCTTGGCGTGATCTTTCTGTGACGCCTGCTTAACGCGTGTTAGCAACATTACCCCCTGCCATACAAGCAGCAGTTTACTGTGTTCCAACTGCCACTGACAAGAATCGTGGAAGACTGGAAACTGGTGTGGTTTTTCTCTTTGTTAGGCTTATCCGCCACTAGTCTTGCTTGGTCTTTTTTTAAATTTAAATTTACTTCCCTGCCTGTAATTTTTCACAGGGGCACATCTAGTATATGCACACAGCTGGCAGGCGTATGAAAGAGTATTTCCAGTCCCACTTGTTTGTCGAGAAGGAGATAGAGACAGAGACAGAGGGGAGGGTGCCTAGTTGGAACAGATTCAACAGAAGTAGATGGAGAATGACCTTAAAACTTTCAAAAACATTTTAATGATCTGCATTAGCATGACCTATTAGTAAGGCTATGACTTTTTTGTGCCATGTTTTCAAGGCTACTGTACAGAAACATTGTAAAAAATAGTCAAATTAGGATGAAACCACCAGTTTCTCATTCATCTTTGCTAGCTGTTAATAATATAGAAAAGCAAAAACTATACAAAGGCCTACTGTAGCCCTAAAGCTGGGCGCATTAGGCCTGGGAGGCATCTTTCATTAGATTTTTGCAAGTTTTGGTACACAATAGGCCCAAAGTTATTTTGGCCTAGATCGTAGGCCTACTTTGCAATCCATGATTTGATGTGAACACAACTTACAAAGATCTACATGTATCAGACATATTCATTTTTATGCCAGTGAGTGACCAGGAATTAGGTCTCTTATTTATCCTTGCATGATTTCAAGGCTATATCGAACAGAATTGGGTACTTTTGCACTTCTTCGATAAGAATTGCAGTGTCGTGTCAGGGCTGGCAGTCCGTAACTGTCAACTCTCCCGTTCCCACCAGAAACATGCCATTTTGGAGACCTCAAAATTGATTAAAATGACAGCATTTTGTAGCATAATTGGCTATTTTTTATTTCTTGTTTTCTTGCACTTTTTATAAAAGTCTCTCAGTCACAAAGGCTGGCAATGACCTACAATAAAAATGGTTTCCTCAAACATCTGCTGAAGAAATGCTTAATTTTGATTGGTCCAACAGTGTAAATTAATACAAGTGAGCAAAAAAAAAAAAAAAAATAGAAACCTTCTCTATAAGCAAAAAGTGGCTTGCATCCCAATGTCTATGGCTCGTGTGGCTTGCAACCAGTGTGAACACAACTTCACAATGCTTTCTTCTCGAAAATATTCACTTGCATCCAGTGTGAAAGGGTGTTTATTCATGCATGATTTGCTCAATAAAGTGTGACACAGATGGCACATATTTCTAGTTATGATACTATAAATCATTCACCCACATATAAAAGTGCTACCTGGCCTGATAATACCTGTCAGAACTTTCTCCGCAGCTCATTCAAGTTGAAGTATGATGTGATCAATGAAGTGCGACAGCCTAGGCATATATCTCCAGTAATAGTCACTATAAGCTATACACTGCAAATCAAAAGCCCTACCTAGTCTAGGTTATGAGATGATACTCCTCGAAAGTTTTTATCTGATGCCCATTCAATCCCGAAGTGATCAATGAACTGTGACAGTGATGGCACATGTCTTAAGTGGTGACACTATATATCATCGGCGCAAGTACAAAATCCCTACCTAGTCTAGGTAGTGAAATAATGCCACTCAAAAGCTTTTGGTCGACACAAAGATGGACATATGTCTGGAAAGTGAGTGCTTTCAGTGCTGTCAACAGCTTACAGTGGCAAGACAATACCAGAGCTATGCCCGGGGGGGGGGGGGGGGGGGGGGGGGGGGCATGAATGTCTCGCCAGCATTGTAATTGTAAGGGTGAGGATTATTTTTGTGCAGTGGTGCCTGTATTGGTAGAATAACATGCAAAAGATAGCACAGTGTTCTTAAAAAATTGTGTCACTAGAGGGGTTATCAAGACAGGTACCACTGTATTTGGTAAAGTTGCTGAATATGTGAAATGAATAACAATCTATTTGTTGAGAATATATCGCTCCCCCACCCTTTTCTGAATCAAAATGGTCAATGATGTATATAATGTGTTCAAAATACTCAGAGCTTGACGTACCTGTCTGTATATTTGCAAGGAGATCCAGAGACACTCGGGTATTCAAGTATTGAAACCGCGACCCAAAGGGGCTTATGGTAACTGAATATTGATTCTAATGTACCAAATTTCAATAATCTATCACACACATTGGTAAACACTAAGTCTATAGCTGTGTTTTTATCAGTCGTTGGTTCATGTATAATCTGATGAAGACCAAATTGACCCATTAAGGCTAAAAGTGACTTGTAGCTTGAAGAATCATGAAGACAGTCAATGTTAAAGTCTCCCATGATGATTGTTGGTGTAGATTGCTTTACTTCATGTGCACGATACAAGTTGATGATGGCTGCTTTTATTGAAGAGATTTGCTTACGTGGACGACAGTAAACACATACAACCTGAAGATCCATCTGGCAATGTTTGTATAGCGCCACTTGTATCTCAACTTGTTTAAAATTGGCAATAAATGTGTGGAGATGTTCAGCTTTTGAATATATTGCTGTACCATATGGCGATCTGTGCACATTGTGGTCATTACGATGTAATTGGAATGATGGAATTTCATATTCATCATCATCATCCAGTGAACAAAGTTTTGATTCTACAAACATGAGAAGATCTGAAGCCAGTATATTTTCATCATGAATTATATCTGAATGATGCAGATGCAGTGATTGTATATTATGGAAATATATCTTAAAGAAATTTGGTGGGAGTGAATAAATTGGTGTATAGCACAGTTCTAATGGATTTTGACGCAGTCGCTCCATTTCTTTCTTCACATTCTCAGAAACAGTAATTTTTGTTTCATCAAAATCCTTAACAATATATATGTCATTGAGCTTTTGTGCTCTACTGAAAGCAACATAATGAGTATGAATTCTTCTCTCATTAGGAAGTTCAATGGCAACAGACTTTAAGGTGCTTCCCTGTGAAAGGTGTATTGTTTTTGCTGCTGATGGTTGTAATGGAAATTGCAATCTTGCAATTTTTACATTTTTGTACTTTCCATATGGATACTGCAAAACGATTCTGTGTATTGGACACCAGTTTGGGTTAATAAGTTTATATTGATCCCATAATGCTTTCCCAATATTGGCATCATCAAATTCGATCCACATAGTAAGTATTCTTTGATGGTGCTCATCATACTCTAGTTTTTTTACGATTCCACCTGCTGCATTTACAAGGCCATCCTGTGTATCTAAGTTTACATTTAGCTCATATCTTAGGTCTTCTGCAATTTTTAATCTGTTCAGCAGTTTAATTTTTTTGTTTTGCTCTTCCTGGTCCTCAGAGTGATCAATGTGTGCTAAAATTTTTGACTCAACACTTTCTGAAACATCACCAATAACAACATTCTTGGCATGGACTATGCTTTTTTTGGTTTGAGCATTGGTCCAGAGAGTATCATTATGAGTTGTACATGATTTATTATAATATGCAATGCGAATTGAATTCTGTGGTATGTCTTGCTGATTACTAATAATTCTTGTCTTGATAAGTTTAATATCATCAGCAGTTTGAACACCCTCTCGTAGTCTATTTAATGCTAATGCAAAAGTGTGATCATTCTTTTGCCTCATAATTTGGTGCAGTTCATATAACTGAAAATTTGTTTTCCAAATATTTGGTGCAAGTGGTGAATATTCATTACTGGTGCAGCATTCAAATATCCATTGATCTCTCACTGGCTTGAGTTGGAAGAGATCTCCAAAGAGAATCATGTGCAAACCTCCAAAATCAAGTTTGTTTCCCATTATGTCCTGTAACCTGTAATTGATGAAATTTAACATGTTTGACCCAACCATTGAAATTTCATCCAAAATAAGAACTTTGAGGTCAGCAAACTTCACACGCAGAGTATTTAATTCTGCAGCAGACAGTATCTGATATTTGTATCCTTGATTTGGTTTTATGTGTAGGAGAGAATGGATTGTATTTCCATTTACTAAATAAGCTGCAATGCCAGTTGGTGCTGCAACATAAACTGTGTTTGCCTCTGGGTTTTGGCCAGCTGCAGAGTTCAAGTACTTCAGCAATGCTTGAACTAAAATTTTTAACAGTACACTTTTACCTGCTCCAGCTCCTCCACTAATTAGTATTCTGATGGGTTCATTCTGAGCTTTGACACATTTCATAATGTGGAAAAAAATTTCTTTCTGTTCCTGCTGTTCAAAAAGCTCAATGAACAGCTCACAAGAAAGATAGCAAAATGACCCTGAAAATGAGATTTAGATCATTAAAATTTAAAGAAAGGAAGAGACTGTTGTAAGGCTTGAAGAAGTATAACAGGAATTACTTATGATCAGTGGCTAATAGGATAAGTTTTTAAATAAAGAAACTAATATTTATGTATAGATTGTAATTAGAAGGTTGCAGCTTATATGTATGTGGAACAATATACCACAATATTTAGGTGCCCAAACATGATAGTTGAAAGCTTCTGCCATTTTCATCAACACATTTGCATGTTTTGGGCAAAAAGGTATGCTAAATTATATAGATTATATTATATTAAGTAAATCTTTAGGCACCCACACTTGCAAGACATATCATAAGTGGATAAGTGACAGAAAGATAAAAGTACCAGTATATACACCTGTACAACCCACAGGTAATTAGACACCCTAACGGCAGTAATTTCTCATCTTATTTACATTAACTATTCAATGTATTTTGTTGCTACATGAAGGCAGATATAATAAAATACAGAAAGGTTATCACTGTGTTCTGCCATGTCATATATAATGCAATGCCAAACTCTTTATTCAATACCCAGACCCAGACATCACATGTATTGTATGAGCAATGAAGTGTCACATCAATAGTACATAATACAAGTTTCTGGAAGTTTTTCTCCAATGCTCAATCATGCACGAAGTAATCAATGAAGTGTGACAGTGATGACCCTCATCTCTAGGGATGATTACAATGAATCATCCACTCAAGCATGAAAGCCTTTCCTAGTCTAGTTAGTGAAATAATGCCACTCAGAAGTTTTTCTCCAATGCTCAATCAAGCATAAAGCAATCAGTGAAGTGTGACAGTGATGACCCTCATCTCTAGGGATGATTACAATAAGTCATCCACCCAAATATGAAAGGCCTATGTAGTCTAGTTACTGAAATAATGCCACTCCGAAGTTTTTCTCCAATGCTCAATCAAGCATGAAGTAATCAATGAAGTGTGACAGTGATGACCCTCATCTCTAGGGATGATTACATTAAATCATGTACCCAAATATGAAAGGCCTATGTAGTTTACTTACTGAAATAATGCCACTCCGAAGTTTTTCTCCAATGCTCAATCAAGCATGAAGTAATCAATGAAGTGTGACAGTGATGACCCTCGTCTCTAGGGATGATTACAATAAATCATCCACTCAAATATGAAAGGCCTATGTAGTGTAGTTACTGAAATAATGCCACTCCGAAGTTTTTCTCCAATGCTCAATGAAGCATGAAGTAATCAATGAAGTGTGACAGTTATGACCCTCGTCTCTGGGGATGATTACAATAAATCATCCACCCAAATATGAAAGGCCTATGTAGTCTAGTTACTGAAATAATGCCACTCCGAAGTTTTTCTCCAATGCTCAATCATGCATGAAGTAATCAATGAAGTGTGACAGTGATGACCCTCGTCTCTAGGGATGATTACATTAAATCATGTACCCAAATATGAAAGGCCTATGTAGTCTAGTTACTGAAATAATGCCACTCCGAAGTTTTTCTCCAATGCTCAATGAAGCATGAAGTAATCAATGAAGTGTAACATTGATGGCCCACATCTCTAGTGATGATTACAATCAATCATCCACCCAAGTATGATAGCCCTATCTGATCTAGTTAGTGAAATAATGCCACTCCGAAGTTTTTGGTTGACAGACGGACGTCCGGACGGACGGACTGACGGACTGACTGACGGACGGACGGACGTCCGGAAAGTGACTGCTTAGTCTCGCAAACAGCTAACGCTGGCGAGACAACAAATGAAATAATTATATATTTCTATATGAAGGTCACAAAGTGTACTAGCCCCTTAATGGTAAACCATGTTATGCAAGGTCCCCTGGTGCCAAATATACCTCTTGTGACCTTGAAAAACACACAACAGTCATACCACCATTACCACTGCAAGTGAATGTCATCTCCCCACGCACTATGATGAAATAACAAATGTTATAGCTCAAACATGTTTTTTTTTTTTTTTTTTTAAATTTACTATCTGGAAACCTCTGAACTTTGAAACTTTTCCCTGCTGTAAAATTATGAGATGCACAACCACAAATGAGAAGAGAAATCATCTTTGTTTATAATATCTGATGTCTTTGTTCACATCTCTGAATTCTGAATTTTAAAAATGTGTCCTTCAGGCATTTCTCTTGAAATCACAGGGCCAGAATATCCGCGAGAATCCATTCTTGTAAAGATTCTCCTAAACTTGTCTTTGTTTAAAAAGACAACTAATTGACAAAAATCCAAATAGATTCTCGCAAAATTTTGTGAAATTCTGGCCCTGAAACAGATCCTGCACACACATAAATTTGAAGCAATCATATACCAGATATACAGCTTGAGGACAATTGCACAAAATGTAGTATACTTCGGTCAGATTTGTTCGATAATGGTGTTGTGGACTCTCTGGGGTGTGTCTGTGGTACAGCGAAGGAAGAGGCGTTTCATTATTTTGGTGAATGTATGAAATACAAAGTTCATCATAACTAACTTCAAAATTCTGTCCTGCCTCTCGCATCTTTTACAGTTGGAACCCTTTTATTTGGGTCTAAAAACTGTACTTTCAAAGAAAATGAAGACATTTTTAAAGCTGTTCATTGATATATTATTGAAACAGCTAGATTAGACCATGGACCTACTATCTGCGATAGTAGGTCCATGATTAGACACCATATTATATATGATATTTAATGTTGTATGCAAGTACATGGTTACCTAGTTAGAGGGCTGACTTCTACCACCCTTTCACTATCTGTGAACATGTACTATGCTGTGTTATTCTTCCAGTCATGTGGCTTGCCACTCTATCTGTCACTGTTATTGTAACGTTTTTTCTTTGCATCAGTCCTTAGAGTTGTCAATCGTCTTTAATTTGTCTCTTATGTGTGCAAGAAGGATTAATATACGGCATCACCCTGTTTCCTAATTGCTTCAATAAAATATGTTCAAAACAATTGCACAAAATGTCCAATCAGCTGAAATCCAAAGTAGTACTTGCAAATGATGGTTTTCAAGTGTTTTTGTGATGACCATGATAACCATAAAGATCACATAGCATGAAACCTGTACGTGCCATTTGTTTCAATACACATGGACACATCTTTCCAAGTCTGCTGAAGCTCTTCACCAGATGTGATACAAACTGTACTGTAGATGTCATTCTCTACATAAACCACTTCTACCATCGATAACTGGTTTTTTTTTGGGGGGGGGGGGGTTCTTTTTGTTTTTAGGTAGCCTGTAATCTAGAAAATGTATTCTTAATACATTGACTAATATAGCGGAGATGTTGGGAAGTTGCTGATGAAGTACATGGGAAGACTCGGTATTCTTCATCAGTAACATGTTCAGCTCAGCATGAGACAAATGGGCTCATGTCTGGACACATTTTATCACCCGACATATGAGGGACCAGCCAATTATACGCATCTATCTGGCTTACACAAAATGTCCATATTCTGTTAAAGGCCTCCTGCATCATTAAATGACTGCCAGTCACTAAGCCAACATCCAGGCCTCACATGCCTGGCCAATTAGCATCACTTAACGAACATGATGAAAACTGGAGATTAAAGCTCCATTAAAATTATTTCTTCATCCCATAAAAGAATTATTTCTGATTAGTCCAAACAAAGCTATTTTGTTGTGTTTTGATAAACTGTATCAATTAAGCACAATGTAAAAAATATAAAGAGGAGGATCATGAAGATCATGTGCTCTGCTGACTGGAATCTGCTGCTTCAGCAAATGAAGACTTGCAGACTTCACTCCTCCATACATGTACTGTACTGTACTGTACTGATACTAAGGGTTTCCTCTTTTGAGACTTCAGACTTTTTGTTTTTTGCTTGTCAAGATTTGGAAATCAAAAACAAACAAACAAACAAATTATATTTAACTTTATATTTATAATTCAAACACTTCCGTTTTTATGAAAAATCTTATCACATAGATAAAACAAGATCATGTACTGTATAGCAATATCTAGTCCCCTACCAGAGAAGAGATAGCAAAGCTCTGTGGAAGGACACGGACACAATGTTATTTGACGTCCGAAAGATGACCTGCCAAAAGTAATTAGGTCAAAGGTGAAGGTCACACTGACCCAACTTTGTTCATGTAATAAGTATGACCGTGCCACTTCACATTGTAAAGTACTGCAGTGACTTTTTTTGGTAAACCTCTAAATATCAAAGTCCTGCAGTGACTTTAATTATATTTCTAATTTTCAGTGATTTTAATTATATTTCTAATATTAAGAATTTCAAAAGTAAGAAGAAAGGGTTAATGGCAGTAAAAGTTGCACACTAGCTAAATTGTAGTTATTTGTGGATAGGTGATGGAACCATCTTATGTAGTATTTACTTTAAGCAGTTCAGATGCACGTGGGTCATTAACAAGTCATTAATCACCACACAGCGAGAAGCCAATAAGACTGTAAAAATATGTTCTGGTCGTTAAATAGTCATTCAGTTATTACCTGATGAAGAGTCAACAAGGCATCTGGTCCATCCTTGCTTATTTAGTCATGAAGTCGTAAATATCGAATTAAGCTATTTGGTAAACCAGACATGCAGATATTATTGCAAACATTGAAGTATTTATTGAAAACAGGTAACTGGTAAAAATATACGTTCTTTAAACAGTACAAGACTTCACTGGCGCTTCTCAGTGCTGATCTAAGAAAGATTACATGAGTTCATTAGTCATTGTCGTAATGAGTGTATTATCAAAACAGAACCCACGACAGCATATTGGTGACTCAGTAAAGGTGACATGTATTCTACATAAGCTATGTACATCAGAAATAAACAGCCTTTCTTACCATCTTGGCCACTGAACGGACGTGTTGGGTTGTCTCTCCCCTGCTTGCCTGCGTGACTGTATTATTTTATCATACCTGAACTATGGAACAGTGAATCTTCTGAAGTGACGCGAGTCAGCGCGTTTGCCAACAAGCCCTAACATTATAAAGAAAGTAAAGGACATCTGTCTCTCCTAGGGACTGTCAACTTTACACCATGTAACATGTGCTACCAATTCTCACTCCTTGGAACATTTTTTCATGTTGATTTTTGTATTGTTGCTTGCTTCATAGGATGATAAAAAACATCCACTTGTATTGTGAAAACTACAGTTAAGCTTGCGTTAAACTTAACAGTCATGAAACACATCAACCTTTTTCCAACCTTTTGAGTGAAAGGCAGACCTTGGCAGGTCTGACTAGTGCTGCCACTTAATTCGTAACCTGGAGGCGACTTCAGTGTCTGATACAAAATCCCTAATCTGGGGCCCACCGCTGCCGACAACTGCTAACGTATAGCGCAGTATTTCCAATTTCAGGTAATGTTCACTCTGAAAAAGGCCCATTATATATTGTACATTACATTCATTTCACAAAATAACCTTTCCTTTCCAGTAATCACACATAAATTTTGAATACTAGCTCTTCAAAATATCGAATCGGGGTTAACCCATAATGGCTGCCATTTTGAAAATTATGGATTCTGCACCCAATAGTTTGTAATAAATGAGGAAAGTATTGGGACGATCTGGGGGAGGGGTTATAATATATGCAATCAAAACTGCATATTTTGCAAATGTTTCAGAGCATCAATAATGACATGATATAATATATATGCTGTGTCCGCGATTCACTTTGATATCTAAATCAAATGTATTTTGTGTGGCATTGCGCAATGTTCAAAATAGTGTTCACCGTCTGCCGTGTGTTGGTTCAACGTCTATCATGTCGCATTTCAGGGCCAGAATTTCGCAAAATTTTGCGAGAATCTATTTTGATTTTTGTCAATTAATATTGTTTTTAAACAAAGACAAATCTAGGAGAATCTTTACGAGAATGGATTCTCGGATTTTCGCCCAAATTCTGGCGCTGCATTTGGATTGGTAATTAACGATAACTGTTTCAGACACAACCGAGCGCGCAGATTAAAGTTAAGATAGTAAGTCTTGTTTTAGATGGTAAGTCATGTTTTAAGAGTACTTTAACAACCGTTTGCCCTGCTAATTCAGAGAATGGACACATGGAACCTAGCGAAATATTACAATGATGATCACTGAACAAGCAGGGCTATGGTCTATGCTGTTTCATCAAACAAATATGGCTATGCCTTATTGAACATTGTGTTGCTATGCTGTTTCCCTGGCCCAAGTTAACCCTCAAGACAAACTGAAATAAAATGTTGTGTTTGAGTTGACTTTACTGCAAAATAACGGTACATGATGGCTGCTTTCTCCATAAAATCTTTCAACTAGGGCTATGGTTAAGCTGTTTCACCGAACACCTTGGATATGCAACTATGCTCTTTCCCCGGCCCAAGTTAGCCCTCCACTGCGGACAAGTTGAAATAAACTACCAGTATGTGTTTGGCTTTAGTTTACTGCAAAATTAAGGCACACGATGGCCACTTTCTCGATAAAATCTTTCAGCCATGATCAATCAATTTTGATTAGGGAAGGGCGGCTTGAACCTTTTTTTTTTAATTGTTTTATGTTTCATAAGAATTGCTTAGGGTCAGGACTTGGGCTTTTTCAGTGGGGTCGGTCAGGTTATCTGAACCATACACATATAATTTTGCTAGGCCTTAGTTAACTTGGACATTTGTTGAAACATAACAGTTTTGCTCAAAATGCGTGTTCTTTCACCTTTTACACATTACCTCTTTTGACATCAGTTGAATTTGGTACCTGGGCACAGCCAAAGGCATTTGAATTTTATTAGAATGTAGAAAAAATGCCTCACGCAAGCGTTTTCTATGATGGGGTCAAAGGTCAAGGTTACAGTGACCTAATTTTGGGATGCTACAAACTCTTACTCTAAGAAGTATCCACATACCACATTTAGTATTTGTAAGTTCTACAGTATATATAGGAAATATGGCCTGGACAAGTGTTTTCTATGATGACAGGGTCAAAAGGTCATACATCAAAGAGACCTAACTTTGGTACACAACACAATTTGGTCAAGGTCACCCATTTCAAAACTTGACCTAGCTCTTATACAAGGCTATATTCCTGTGCAATATGAAAGCCCTAGGTCCAAAAAATCTTAAGTTATCATAAAGAAACCAAGTTCATAAATAGGACTCTAGGTCGTGACCTTGGAAATTTGGTCAAGGTCATCCATCTTCTAAGCAGACCAAGCCCTAAATGTGGACCATTACCATGTGTAATATTAAAGTTATAACTTAAATTCTGAGTTACAATCATTGAATGCAGAAACCAAGGTCACTAGTGTATTCCTCTGACCTTTGAATTTAGGTCAAGGTCACCCATTTTCATTTGATTTTTTTACTTTATTTGGTACCCATTTCATTTATTCAGTATATATTTGTCTATTTAGTTATTTTTGATTCTGCAGATAGCTGATCACAATGCATGCTTTTGACAAGTACTTGTGCTCAAGCATGTTTGTTTTTATGTGGCCCTTGCTGGGTACTATGTGCATGGCCCATCATTAAAAGCTGCAACTTGTAAAAAAGGTTTTGATTTCACAAAAGCTGACCTATCTAGGGTATTGGTCATCAGGCAGCTCCTCTAGTTGACTGCTTATGAACCAAAAAAAGTGTGACTGGCAAAAATTCACTTTATATTTTTTTTCCTAACTGCTGATAACTTCAACTACATGTACATAATTCCCGGTAATATCAACTGCTAATTTTTCATACTTTAGTATCTACTGTGTCTCGGTCAATTTCATGCTGAACAGGAAACAGCTTTTCACAGGGATGAGAACACCACAGAACAAAAAAAGGAGGGAAACAGCCCTATCCACCCTTCCATTATTTCATCAGATTTGTCTTATTCATACCAAATCCACAATTTTCTAGAACAAACTTTCTGACCAAAAAGGAGGAAATCCACTGACAAGCGTGGAATTCTAATCACTGTTTTCACTACAATTTTCAAAAGAGGCACAAAGGCACAGATCATAGAATGCTGTTATCATTTTCTAGCCAAACGTAGAATTTTAAGCATGTAATTTTTTCAAATTTTCGGCAAACATGCATCATGTAGAATTTAGAGTTTGAGATCAAGGTTTCCTTTGAGACATTCCCCACCCACCCTCCACCCCCAGTGCAACAACCGGATGGTCAAGAATCAGTGGCCTTCTGTAACAAAACAAACCATTCCCGGTAAATGGGTGGCACCCCCTGGAAATCCCTGAGAAATTCATAATTTTTATCCCAGTGACCTTGTAAAAATACTAGAGACCCCCCCCCCCTTAAAAAAGAAAGAAAAAAAAATCCCAAAAAGTATAGATGATCCTCACAAAAAAATGAAAAGGGAAACCCTGGCACATAATGACATACTGTACCAATACATAAGCAGGGATTGCAGCTGTAATCATTCAGTCTTTGGTGAGTCCCACAGGACACAACCAGTCAGACTACCAATATTTAACATGTTAAACCATTGATTTATCCTATTTAGCCACAGGCTACCTTGCCATCAGACACTTGACTAGCTTGTCCCAGTACATTGTGTTTCAAACTGCCTTGGCACACCTTTTTTTCATTATGGATATACATGTAACTGCATGATTTGTGATTGTATAGTGCTCTGTTTTTTTGTGTTTTTGTTGCCATTTACCGGGATGGTGCAATTCCAGTTCTGTCCAATAGATGGCAGCAATGCATGTTGGTCTTGTGGTACACATGCAATCTTGTCTTAGGAATGACCATCATCAGTTTTAGATATTTGTTTATTAGTGATGTGTCAACCGTATATTATAGCAATTTCATGAACTTTGCGTCTTATCCAACTGATAATTTGTATTGCATAATTTAACTATTTAAGTGCATGATTTATAACTGTATGCTGTCAGGACTGGACATCGCATTTTATCTGTAGGCAACAGTTTGTGCTGTGAAGTCTTTGTAATAGGATAAGTAAGGGTGTGTCTGTGTCTGCATGTAATCTTCTATACTGTACATTTATGTATCATGTACATTGTAAGGCATTTGGCCCCACCTGTGGTCATGTTTGTGCAATAAAAGTGTCACAACAATGATCACATGACAGTCATGGCGGGTTAAGTTGGAAATCGCCGGAGCTCCCTAAAATTTGGGGAAAATTTGCGGACTGAGGGTTCCATAAAGCATTAAAGTACAGACACTTACTTGTGTGAGACCTCTTAGGACTTGTAAGGTAGGATCGAATATATTATATACGTTGCTCAAAGCTTTTGACAGTGAAGACCACAAGATCTTGAAACCTGGCTGACAGCTACTATGAGTACCACTAAGCCCACAGCGAAAACTAGGAGTGCTAGTCGCACCAAAGATCATGACAGTGATGATGATTATGGTGACTCTAAGTTATCTAAAATGATCCATACCGTTATGGAAAGTCTGCTGGATAGTAAACTTGAAGATCAGAAAAAATCATTCAACAGTAAACTGGAAGAGCAAAAACTATCAATCATTGAACATTTCAATTCACGATTTGATCAAATTGAAACTCGGGTTCATGTTTTGGAAAGTGACCTTGACCGCTTGAATGGCTCAATTAACGACCTAATAAAGCAATTACAAGGAATACAAGGGGAGCTTAAGCAGCTTAGAGAAGAATGGAATGAGACAACAAGAGGGCTGTGTGAACAGCCCATGCTCAGCCGATCTTGACATTCATCACACTTGCAGCTCTATGAACTTGGGAAAGGATTTCTGGTTAAGCCAGATTCTGCTGTCAGGCATCACCTTCTCACATGGACCGATGGTACTCACCAAGCTGCCAGTCCCGCTGGTCTATAGAGGTCAGTGTACCTGTAATGATTACCCCAATGCCAGCAGGTTTGCCCATGTATATCAGCAATGGTGGTCGAGAGGTAATGTTACGTAATTAATACGGGATACTTGGAGCAATGTCAGTATTAAGTATACTTACCTCTCGACCACCAGAGAAGCCCACCCAACCAACCCCTTTTCCTCTTACAGCTGATGTCGACTGATCACTCTTCAAATGAGGAAGTATGATACCGGGCGCATGTGCACATGACGTCACCATCAGTTCCACATGGACCAAGAGATGGTGCCAGAGGACTGTCAGGTTTTCAGAATTAAGTGTGAGTAGCAAGCTTCTCATCTCGATTTCTTGGGCGTCATGCCCAGACACAGAGGAGTCATGCCCAGACACAGAGGTCCTGGCAATGGTGGTCGAGATGTAAGTATACTTATTAATACTGATATTACTCCAAATATCTCGTATCGACTGATAAGTAAGTACCAGAGAGAAAACAATCATTAACAAGAGGGCTGTGTGAACAGCCCATGCCTTAGCTGATCTTGACATTCATCACCCTTGCAGCTCTATGAACTTGGGAAAGGATCAAGGTCACCCATGTTCTCATGTAAGTCTGACCTTTATACAAGAACACTAACATGTGCAACATCAAGGTTCAAGTAGTTCTCAAGTTATAATGAAGAGTAAAATTCATGTATGTTGCACTGTGACCCAACAAACGAGGTCAAGGTCATTCATGTACTGTCTCAGCATGACCTTCATACACAATAATTAACATGTGCAGCTAACTCAAAACAGATCTCAAGTTATCAAGTAAACAGTAAATTTCGTGTCAGTTGTCCTGTGAATTAGCATTAGAATTCCCATTGACTTACATAGTAATCAACAGGAAAGCTGCATTGAACGATAAGTACCCGAATTGAAAATCCTTAAAAATCAGGAATCCAAAGCAGTGCCACCTAGTACACAGGTGGGGTAGCAAGCCAAACGACGACTGGGATGATGACTGGGTTGAGGACTGTGACACTCAAAGACAAAGATCATGGCAGTCTAGATACAACAGTTACTGGTAAAGATAATAGTGATTTTCAAGAAATTACAGTTACTTGTGAACATTTTAACTGTCACGGTTTTAAGCAATCTGCAGAGTATATTTTACATAGGCTGAGAAACTGTAATGTTTGATGCCTAAATGAGACGTGGCTAAGACCGTGTGAGTTACAACTTATAGATAAAAGTATTTATAATACACCGGAGTTAAAAGATGAACATTTTACCGACATTGCCAAGTCGGGCATGAATGACATTGACATTAACTCGCATTCCGGCCGCCCCTTTGGGGGCATGGCCATTGTTTACAAACACATACCAGGTGTGACCTGCCATGAACTCGAAGTGTACAGTGATAGCTGTTGCATTGACTGATCGTAATAATGCTTTGCTACAAGTAATTGTGAGTGTGTACATGCCATTTTATTTACGTGATAATATAAATGAGTACATGGAAACCTTAGATGCAGTACAATCAGTGATCGATCAATATGCTATGTCTGCTCCAGTAAAAGTACTTGGTGACTTCAATGCTAGACTTCCTATTAAACAGAAATGGCATAAGAAATGGTACACCAAAGATGGGTTCAATGAGAACAGTCATGTATCATACGATTTCATTGCTGCTAATGAGTCAAAAGTGGTGGATCTCATACACCCCCAGCCTGTTAACTATACATTCTTTTGTGATGGTAATGGCACAAACAGCTGGATTGATCATGTACTTTGTATGACCCACGATTTGAATAATATTTCTGCCTGTACAATAGTACCTCTTGAATCTGATAACGTAAGTGATCATTTGCCCATTCGGCTGGAAATGAGTTTAAGAATTCAAAATAACCAATGATAACCAAGCTGGCACCCTTAAGTACTCATCATATGAAGGTTTGAAATTTTACCCTTGTCCAAAGTGGAATGATCAGGAGTGTATTAACTTTTATCATTCCATCTTGACTGACAAACTTAAAGCATTGCCTATTTTAGATGTTGATGGTCTTGACCGTGATGAAATGATAGGTAAGATTGACAATAATGTTGATAAAATTAACACATTGATCCATGAATCGTGTAAACAAGCTGGCTGTACACCTAAAACACCTTTCAAGCCAAAACCCTATTGGTGCCCCCATCTTAGTTTAGTACGGGACAGGAAGAGGTTTTGGTTTAAATTATGGGTTGCTAATGATAAGCCCAAAAGTGGTGCTGTGTACGAAGCTCATAAGTTTATGAAAAAGGAATTTCGTCGCCTGTCTAGACAATGCAGACACAATCTTCATAATTCCGGTATACAGAAACTTAATATATATTTTGAGCAGCGTAAAATGACTTGCTTCTGGAATGAAATGAAGCGTGTAAAGAGAAAAAAAGTATCCTGCTCTAAACAGCCAGATGCCTTTCGCAGTTACTATAAAGATATTATGCAGGATAAAGGTGTGTTGACTGAGGACCAGCGTAAGATACATCAGTCTGTACAAACATATTATAATGATAATCTTCAGTGTTTCAGTGCATCTGTGTCCCCAGACCAAATATGTAAACTTATTGATTCACTTCGTAGAAATATAACAGCTGGACCTGACGGCATATATGCCGAACATCTTATATATGGTAACTCCACTTCTCTATGTACCCATTTGGCATCAATTTATTCAGTTATGATGCAGAGGAGTATCATACCCGAGATATTCAAAGTAGGTGTTCTGGTACCCATACTTAAAAAGCCTACTGCTAATCCTAATGAAGTTTGTAATTACCGGCCCATAACGCTAAGCTCAACATTAGGGAAACTTCTTGAGCTGCTGTTAATTCCGGATGACGATGTATCTGACTCACAGTTCAGGTTCCGTAAAGCCAGGGGCACTGATATGAGCTGTGGTGTGCTACACGATGTTCTGTCATATTTTACTAGTGAAAAATCACAGGTGTTTGTTGCGTCATTAGACGCCGAAAAGTGTTTTGACACTGTGTGGCATGACGGCTTGTTCTTTAAATTATATGATAAAATGCCCCTCAGTCATTGGATGCTGTTGTATTCCTGGTATCGTCCGCTAAAGGGAGTTGTTAAATGGAGCGGGTCGTACAGCGCCCCTTTGCGGTTACCCTCGGTACCAGGCAAGGAAGTGTGCTCTCGCCCACTCTATTTAACATCTTCATTAACAACCTGTTGCTTACACTACATTCTAGTAACTACGGAGTTCGTATCGTGTCTCAGCTAATAAGTTCTTTTGCTTATGCAGACGATATCACTCTGCTATCTGCACTTCTGCCTGACCTGCAGCAGTTAACTGACATCTGTGTTGATTATGCTCATAAATGGCGATTTAAATTTGGGGTTAAGAAATCCAAGTTCATGGTTGTTGGCAAATCTGTTTTTGACGACGTGTCTCTAAAGATGATGTCTCATGTAATTACGAGTGAAGATAGTATGGACATTTTTGGTGTGAACTTCTCTAAAGACGGTAAATTTGGTAAACATGTTGATAACGGGATAAATGCATCGAGGAGGGCCATGTTTAGTCTTAGTTCCGCAGGTGTGTCTTATCCTGGTCTAAGCACCAGTGTTAAGGCATACCTGTGGAAAACAATTGGCGTGCCCTCTGTTTCCTATGGATTAAATAGTGTCTCTTTAAGTCAGGGTGACCTAAAACGATTAGATTCATTCCAAGGTGGGATACTGAAGCAGGTTCTTGGTTTCAGTAAAAGAAAGCATCACTCCTCTATACTTGCTGCCTTGGATATATCTCCCATATCGGTTAATATTAAACACAGTACAGCGTCCCTGTTCCGCAGGGTAGCCCTGGCCAGTTCGCCTTATAGAGATTTAGTGTGTCACTTACTAGCAAGATTCTGGGCGTACGGCGAAAGAGGTCTGATTCCCGGCACCATTGTTTCAAGGGTTCATAATTTTGGTATATCTCCCCTCTCTGTATTTCTTGGCGTTGGGGATCAGCCACACCACCAGTGTGGTAATGCTGATGGTATGGTTGATTCCCTGAAATATTAATGTTCCATGAGAATTTAAATGAGCCGTGGTCCTATGAGCACACGCTGGCAACCTTGTTAACCAGGGCCTTTTAGCTCAAAACTTGGTGTGTGTTTTATATTTTTGACCCCTATAGTGTATTAATGTATGTCTTTTTTGCTCTGTCCATGTATATACTTTATGTTTGCGTCTCCGCAGAACTGGGGGTTTTTAACAAATAAATATTATAATGGTTGGCAGTCTCGTCATACATCATGTGGGGAGTGGGGCTGGGCCGTGCAGCGCAGCTGCCCGGCGGGTCATGGGCTGGCCTGGTGCTGGTGCTGGTGCGTGGCCTGTCGGGTGTTGTGGCGCAGTCGGGCCCGGTCCATATGCTCCCTGCTCATGCTGAGGGGAGCTGTGGGCAACATAGTTTATTTAGTGTTTGCCTGAAGTATTTTTAAATTGGTGAAATTATAATTATGTTGGTTTGTACATCTGTCTTATTATTTCTGTACATTTTTGGTCATTGTGACATGTCATATTATTTCGATGTATCATTCATATGTATTTTACTTTCTCCGTTTGCGGAGGTTCAATAAATTATTATTAAACAACTGTTTAACCCTTCCACAACTACATATCCATCACATTTCAGCTTAATCTGAAGGACGGTTCTGAAAACAAGTGAAAAATAGCAAAACCATACAAAAAATTCACACACAAAAATTGCAGCACCACCTGGTGAACAAATTGGGAACTAGGTGTCCCTGGGAGTGTCCATGTACGATATCAAAGCAATTGGCTGAGCGGTTTCAGAGAAGAGTTTTTAAGATTTGCCCCCCAAAAAACAAAAAAAATCATAAAAAATCCAAAAATCAATAGAGCGTGACCATTTGGACAAAATGGTAGACATCCACCCAAGGCACATCCCCACCAAGTTTGAAGTAAATCTGGCCAATATTATTTAAGTTATGACCATTACAAGAAATTCCCATGTTAAACTTTCCTATTAAAACTTTTGTTGAGATTTTTGAAAAAAATCAGAAAAAAATCCAAAATTCATTGGAACATGACCATTGGAATAAAACCAGTAGACACCCATCCAAGGTAAATCCCCACCAAGTTTGAAGTAAATCTGGATGATGGTTTTGGAGAAGTCGAAAATGTAAATTAGCATTACAATGCCCATTGACTTACATGGTAATCAATAGGAAAGGTGCATTTACCTAAAAGGAGCCGAATTGAAAAAATTATTAAAAATCTGCAATCCGCAGCATTCCCACATAGTGAACAACTTTGTTTGGCCCTTCCATAAGGAACATATCCACCACGTGTAAGCTTAATCTGAGTGAAGGTTCTGGAGAAGAAGTCAAAAATAGCTATAACACACAAAAATTCATAAAAGATTAGATAAAAACTGCAGCGCCACCTGGTGAACAAATTAACAAGGAGTCCCTAGGTGTCTTCCTGTGTGATATCAAAGCAAGCGGTCTGAAGAAGAAGATTTTTTAAAATTTGTCAAAAAAAAGAACCAAAAAATTCATTCAAAATCCAAAAATCACTGGAGCATGAACATTTGAACAAAACTGGTAGAAACCCAACCAAGGTACACTGCCACCAAGTTTGAAGTTAATCTGGATGACGGTTTTGGAAAAGAAGTCGAAAATGTGAATTAGCATTAGAATGCCAATTGACTTCCATAGTAATCAAAAGGAAAGCTGCATTGACCGATAAGTACCCGAATTGAAAAAATCGTTAAAAATCAGGAATCTGCAGCATTCCCACATTGTGAACAACTTTGTTTAACCCTTCTACAAGGAACATATCCACCATGTTTCAGCTTAATCTGAGTGACAGTTCTGGAGAAGTTGAAAATAGCTATAACACACAAAAATTCATAAAAAAATTAGAAAAAAATTGCAGCCCCACCTGGTGAACAAATTAAGAACAAGGAGTCCCAGGGACTGTTCCTGTGTGATATCAAAGCAATTGGGTGAGCGGTTTTGGAGAAGAAGATTTTTTAAGATTTGCCCACAAAGGAACAAAAAAAATCATTCAAAAGTAAAAAATCACTGGACCGTGACCATTTGAACAAACTTGGTAGAGACCCACCCAAGGCACATCTCCACCACGTTTGAAGTTGATCTGGCAGACGTTTTTTTAGAAGAAGTCGAAAATGTGAATTGTGGACCAACGGACGACGGACCCTCACAAAAGCTCAGCTGACTGACAGCTGAGCTAAAAACTGATTTAAACAATCTTGAACAGCACGGACGTAGATGCACAATTTCATGGTAGAGACTACATTGACAGAATCCCCGGGGCAAGAAAAAACCTGAAAGGCTCTGTCTATGTTGTATTTGAAGACTCTACCTATCGCAAAAGGTGCCTCATCAATAGACTGAAAAACCATGAAGACATTGACAGTGCATGGCTTGTACATGGTAAAGTGTGGGCCAAACCCAAACAAAGACACAAAGTGCAAGTCAATTTCCTTGATGACATTGATAAGATCATAAGAGATAACAATGGATCTTACTGATAGATCGTCCCAGTTGAACAATAGACAGTGAAATATTAATTCCCCATTGACTCATCCCAACATTACAATGGACAATAAGCTTTGTATCTTATCTCTACTATAAAATATTCCCCTCCCCTTCCCTAAAACGAACTCCCCCCCCACCCCCATTGTTATTGGCCTACTACATGTATTAAAGTTATGTTTTCATACATTATGACAATATGTTAATTACTATCATACATTATAACTGTGTGTGGCAATTCGTCATAATATAATTAGTGCCATTCGTTATCTTATTTTGGATCAACACAATATGTCGCATTATGGTGGTATTAAATCTCAAATGTACACTTCTGTACAAAATTTATTTGTACGCAAATTGTTTAGTACAGAATTTTTCTTATTTATTCTATTTAATATCGTCATGTACCCGGGTTAATATCCATAATCGACACTTTGTTTATGTGCTCCTTGGCAGAATAACCAACACATCTACGCCTCTTACGGATAATTTGAAAACTTGACTAGATAATTCGCATTCACTAGTACGCGAGATGGAAAAACATGACATGTACTGACTTTCTGCACTTTTAGCATGTTTATATTTGATAGCACAATAGGGAGTTTCAGCTCAGCATTTCTTCGTGAAATGCTCACTGTCATGTTGTCAACAATGTCCTTTCTTCTGTTGATTATTTCAGTGTGCGCTGTTTATGTGTTCTTTGTTTGTCTTTCATGTGTTGGGGCCAGTGTGTATTTGCACATGTTTCAAAGCAGTTACAAATACATTTTTGTGACGTACATATATGCTAGTATAGGTGTTCTAGCTATTAATCACTTCATGTTCAAGTGCTTTTTATATCTTCTTGCTGAGTATATCTCAGGATGTCACATTATGCGCTTCATGTAAATGTATATTTTGTTTTCTGTAAGGGTCTCGGCATTGTATGCTTTTTTATTGTACTTGGCTAGTCTATTTGATGCCGATCTGTACCTTGTAGAAAGATATCTCAGGGAAATAATGTATAGAATTTGTACTCATTTATATTTATTTATACATCGAATATGTATGGAGCCTACCTTTATTATAAAATACTGTACAGCGCCGTGTGATATTTGGGGTGGTCTCACTCAAGGTTTATTCCATACCTAACAAAATATTCATACAACCAGCTGTTATTGCTATGCTTAGTATATTGTCAACTTTTGCTTGACATCTTTTCATCTTTTTCCTGCGATCAATATTCCTACCCAGTTTCATGATAATTAATTCAAAACTCTTCAAAAAACAGCATTCTCAAAATGATCACATTTGGGTCCATATGTTACATACTATGACAGGTGGGGCCACCAATATCAAACTCGACCTAGATGTTTATATCCTTGATAGGTGGTTATTTTTTTTTTGTTTTTTGTTTTTTTTTTGTTTTGTTTTGTTTTGTTTTGTTTTGTATACTTCCATATGTAATTTCACATTTTCTGAGCAGTGCAGACAAGAGTACTCACAAGGGTTAATACAGCTGCCAGGATATTGAATGGATCAAAAATTACAAGACAGAATATTAGGACTGCAACAGGTGCCCCCCCCCCCCCCAAGAAAGATGTTGCAACTGGCCAGCTGGCACTCATACCAGCCTGAGTGCAACCCTGTATTTCCATGTGCATGGCAGGCAGAGCCATCCATCATGCTGGAGGGATTGTCAATGGACGGTTGTCACCTTTCTGGCAAGATGCAGGCATTTCCAGAGCTCTACTCATCTGCTGACTCAACTCACAACAGAATCCATCAAAGCACTGTAGTAACCAAATGGTTCCTAGTCAAAATAAAGGGCTTCCCTGATCTAATGCCCTGCCTGTTTAACATGAAGGGACAGGCTTTTCAACAGTAGTCCATTTTTTCATGATTAAAACAATGATGAAAGCCTGCCTGGATAAACTGAAGCAGCCAGGCTTTCAAAGTAAGGCACCATCCAACGATGTTCCATATTATTATGGCAATTTAATAATTACTTACTTTTCCAAGCAGGAAAAGACAGTGGCAGATGACAGCATATTCATCCCTTAAACGGCACAGCCTGATGCCATTCTGTAACATTATTTGCTAAAGTGTGAAATCATAAATCACAAAGTGATAGCACTCATCACTTTTGTCCCACCAAATAAAATGCTCATCCCTGTGTTGTGATCATAATATCATTTATATCAAACAAAGCCACATGTTCAATAGCTTGAAACCATTCACAAGCACAAATGAAACAAATGTCATGTACCACTGCTCAGCCAAGCAAAAGATACCCAAGAAATGAGGAACTTGCAGCAATCAAATTTGGTCACAGTATCTTTCCTACTGAACCATTCCCCAGTAAACCAACCAAAAACCTGGCTGCAGGTTAAAGTGTCTGCATTTAACTCTTTCAGTGCCAATCATGTCTAAAGTCAATCTACTTAAGTCAAACTAGTCTTATTGGAAGATGAATGTTGATTTTTTTGGTAACTACTGAATCTCTTTGCCATCATTGTTGGGTTGAAATTTATGAATATGGATCAAGTTTTTCTGAACTACTTCAGAATGGCAAACCAGCCTAAAAGTGAAACAGAGTACTGCACAAAAGGTTTGATGTACCTAAGAAGCTGCAACACTTGCTAAATGGAGAGGACTAATATTTTTGACACTTCTGCCTATAGATGCGGATTTCATGTTGAATCTCTATGAAGCCTAGTAACCCAAACTTTTCAAAGTATGATGCCAATGCTATGTTCACTACGCTAAAATGGCATCCATGCAGGTTACCCTTTACTTGTTCCAACATTAAGCTGGAAGCTGTGAAGCTAGTGCACAGTGAGACTGGCAACTTTGCATCGCAATTACCCATATAATTTTTTCACAAGTACATTAAACCTATATATTTTCTGATTACAACATATCCATAGATTTATATCCATAGTGTTTTTTTGCAGGATTGGATTTTTTTGAGATTTTATAGCATTATTTCTGACATGGTAGGATTTTCACATTTTTCACAGAGAAGTCACACAAAATTGTTTTTTTTTTTCCAGTTGAAATCAGAAGAAATTTGAAATATATATCCATGTCTAGGATCGAATTCAATGGTTAGTCCTGAAATAGCAAAAATAAAAAGTAACTAAATTTTTAACTTAGTTCTGACAGGTTGTTCATTTTCCTTCTATAAATTGCTCCAAAAGTCACGGAATGTTTGTCAGAAAAAAAAAATCATGGGAACCATTCCTGGATATGATATTTTTCTTTTAATGTCCATTGATTTTAATGTGATAGGGCAATTTGTACATTTGTGAGGCGAGACACAAATTGCAGAGGTTGAGCAAAAAACAGTTCTGAGAAAATCGCACTGAAAGAAAAAGTTGCCAATTCTTACGCATTTATGGCTGTAATATGACACATACTCATTTCTTCTGTCCTGTGTTTTAATTATTGTGTGAAATAAACTTGTAGCTCTACCTCTGTGATGCTGTCATTAAACAAAAGTATATTTTGTGGCTTAAATCTGGACTTTTTTAACTTGGGAACACCACACTTTGCTTGTTTGGGTGTGGGTTCATATGTGGCTTTCCATATTTGGGGACCAGTAAGTGGATTGTGCTAATTTGTTTTTACATCAATAGAGAATTTCAAAGTAATCAGAACAATGGTAGTGATTAGTCTGAACTGGCCCATTCTTAGCTCCATGGCTAATGGTTTCCTGTGAGTGACCCTTGTCAATAGCTCAATCGGTTTCCAGTGGTCATGGACTAATGACTGTGCAAACAATGACATGGTTCATTATCATGCCCATGCAAACAAAGCCATGTGCCCGGCAGTGTTTAAACTTTCCATTGTAAACAAAAGTTTAGAGATCAATTATCTCATATAAATTTTATGTTCACACATCTGAGTTTTTGGGAGCATGTAGTTAAAGTATCAGACCAGGGACGTGCTATAGATGGACTGCCAACGGGAGCGCTAATCCCTTTAGTGGTCAACTGGGCGCGACGACTACAAAGCGTGTTCAGTAGCGCCGCTCAAGTTAATCCCCCCTGCTCAGTCCGATTGTTGTTCCATCTATGTTTCCGCGTTCGGTTGTATCAGGTTACTCACATCGGGTGTGCTATTGTACCAAGTTCAAAAACTGAGAGTTTTATGCGTGCGCAACCAGTCTCATCATTTGAATCAGAACCATGCGAGTCCATCGATGTGTTTTTCGTTGAATCGGCTGATAAAAGAGCTAGTTTTTGCATTTTTTCTGTCCAAAATGATGCAAAGTTAGACAACTTGCGTGCGTAATAACTCCTTACGCCATAATCAGCGATAAAAAATGTAGTTTTAGATGGATAGTGTATGCCGGTAGAATCATGATGGTGGTTTCATTTCTTTTAGCTGAGTCCGGCGTAACGCTAAATTTTGACTTTAAAATGTGGAACACGGTGAAAAATTTGGCACATTTCAGTCGGTGACGTGATTATTCTCGCCTTTCATAGCATGACCTGGCCCACGAGACTGCCAGCGGCCAGCGCGGACCGTGGAGTTGTGTTTGTTCAGCACTGAAGGTGCTCGCTCAAACACCCGAACACTTGAGCAGCGGCAACATAGATGGTACAAAGGGGGCCCTGCCGTTGGTAGTCCATCTATAGCACGTCCCTGATCAGACTGTCCAAAATATGAAAAAGTGATTAAAGGTTATCTAAAGGTGCGGCTTCAGACCTTCCACCTTAAAGAGTAAAGAAAATAACATAAATACTTAATCCTGGTGACAAATTGTGATATTTCATCACTGGTTTTGATAAATGATATAACTGCAGCAAAGATCAACCCCCATAGAGAGGTGGGGTCATGACAATAAGACATTCAATGCACATAATTGTTACACAGCTGGCCAGACATCGATACTCCATGTTTGAAAGTTATTTGGTTCACTTGTTATTAGTTGTGTCTGCTCACTCACAGTTATTTTGCAATCTTGCTTCAATTTGTAATGTAATGATTGGTTTGAGTCTAGGGTGTTCAACAAGGTGTTTGTAAGATTAAAGGAAAACTAGTTTCTATTACAATATGGAAACCACTGAAACAAGTTTACAGCAATAATACAGTGACAGTATCAATCTTGCATGTATTTGTTTGTTCCCTTTCAACTTGTTTTGCTTTTATGCAGAAAGTTTCCTCTCTCTCTCTCTCTCTCGTCTAACTTTATTCTGATGAAATTTTAAGCAATTCTGTTCAGCTGTTCTGGAGAAGAAGTTGAAAATAGCCTTAAAATTAATGAAACATTTTGGAAAAATTGCAGTGCCACCTGGTGGCCAAAATAAGAACAAGAACTAGGTGACCCCAGGTTACCCTATGTGCAATATCAAAGCAACTGGCCAGGTTGTTCTTGAGACAAGAAAATTTTCATTTTTTTTTTAAATAAATCAAAAATTCATCTAAAATAGAAAAAATATCGCATCATCATCTCCTTTGCAAAGTTGGTAGAGGTTCACCTGAGAAACATCCATATGCAAAATCATGATATTCCATGAAGCTGTTTTTGAGAAGAAGTTGAAAATGTAAATAAAATAGTGCAATATATGCACTGAATTGCCATATATACATATACAGTGGCAGCACTCCTTTCCAGTCACAAAGTTTGATATCCCATAACTTTGTCAAAAATTAACATATCCACATTATTTTCACAAACTTTTATTGTCTAAAGTAGAACTATATTCTGATGAAATTTCCAGCAATTCTTTTTTGCAGTTCTACAGCAAAAGCTGTAAATAGCCTTAACACACAAAACTTCATTAAAAAATTTGAAAAAAATTGCAGTGCCACCCAGTAGACAAAATTAGAACTACTTGAGCCCAGGTTACCCTGGTGTGCAATATCAAAGCAATTAGCCAAGAAGTTCTTGAGACAAGGGTTAAAATTTGAGACCCAAAGTATTTAATTGGCAAATGTTTTAAAGCATCAATAATGATGATATACTGGTATGCTGTGGCCACGATTCACTTTGATATCCAAATCAAATGTATTCTTGTGTGACATACTGTCTCGCAATCAATGCATTGCACAATGTTCAAAATGTTCAAGGTATTGTGTCGCATTTGGATTTATAACTAACGATGATAACTGCTTCAGACACTACCGCTCAGGCAGATTATAGTTAAAATAGTGAGTGAAGTTTTAAAAGTACTTTAACCTCCGTTTGCCCTGGTAGCTCAGAGAATGGACACCTGGAACCTAGCGAAATATTACAATAACATCACCCAAAAATCAGGGCTATGCTGTTTCCCAAGCCCAAGTTAACCCTCCAGACAAGTTAAAATAAAATGCTGTGTTTCAGCTGACTTTAAGTTACTGCAAAACAACTGCACATGATGGCCACTTTCTCAACAAAATCTTTCAGCCTGGGTCGATCAATCTTTATCAAGGAAGGGCAGCTTGAAAGGGGTTTTTTTTGGTTCCATTAACTTTAGGGTTGGGCCTTTCTAGTAGGGTCTGTCAGGTTACCAGAACCACATATTTTTGTGAGGCCTTATGGAACTTGGACATTTGTTGAAACATGTTTGAAATGGATGCTCTTTCCCCTTTTGCACATAAACTCTTTTGACATCAGTTTAATTTGTTACCTGGGCATAGCGCACTTGTAATATGTAATAAATAATGCATGTCATGCTGTATTTCCAAGTTACTGTACAGTGCTGCCTCCTAGGATGTGCTTTAAAAACAAACTTCATGCTCATCACAGACTGAGATCTTTATACACTGAACACAACATCACCACAGCAACAAGACCATGGCTGTTGGCAGTGAAACATAAGCTACATTTTTATACTTCATGTGACATATTTCCCTAATATGATCACATATACAGAAAGATGGGGGCTTTTTTGGGTAGGGGGATGTATTTCCTTTAAGTTTTTCCCTTGAAACCAAACTTGGTTTTCATCATGAATTCGTATCCTACTTCTCAGAAATCAGCAGCATCATATGAAACAAAAAAATAAATAAGTAAATAAATAAACAAATAAATAAATAAATAAATAACTAAATAAATAAATAGAAAAATGCCAACACCACTGACTTGACACTTGGCATGTTGCACTTGAATTACAGCTCTTTTGAAGGAGCATTTCTGATCTTAATTCTGCATACAAATTCATGAAAATAAACGTGCAAATTCTACAAAAAAGAGGTGCTAAATTTTAATCCAGTTTAAACAAAGTAGAAGTAAACCAGGAATTGCCGTATGGATTCTTAGTAAAACCAGTCACAGCTGCTGAACATAAAACTGAACTGCACCAGCATATCTGCCCTAAAATAAATAATATTTATCATACTGTCTGCACAGGAAAACTCATTCACATTAAGGCATATGGGGAAAGATTGCCATTGAAACACTGTTCTGAAGGCATTTCCCTCCTCACTGTGGAATGACAGGTATGCTCCTCTTCTTTGTTTATTTTCACAACAGTAAGCATCTACCATTGAACACACACAACTAACAAAAATATCTCTGCGTGGACATTTCAGTCTCCAGAGCATTCAGTAGTGACGAGTTACACTGTAGTTGTTAACTCACCGGCAGTATCCACATTTGGCTATGATGAAACAGCACATCTTCCACAAGGCACTGCTTTTTTTATTTAAATGTATGTATTTTCATCACCGCACTTTTAAATTAGAAAAAATAACCATGGTCATCCAACCACAATGCCAACTTTGGTTTTACCAACATGCATAGTCCTACCTAGCTTCGTCAGCTTTCCACAAGTTAAATAAAAAAGTATAGATCGACCCATATCTTTTACATGGATTACGAAGCAGGCCAAGCCTACATTGATCACTCTCCATGACACAGATGGTGGCGTATACTTTGCACAAGTTATTGCATTGGAACCAAAAGTGCTGGAAAAAGAACAACATTACAATGACAACAAGTGGAAGAAATGGGCACAAAAACAATGTACAGCTCCCCAGTTTAACAGGAGACATAAATAGATACAAATTCCCCATAATGAAAACATTTTGACACAAATGGACAAATATGTACATGTCTATAGGGACCAGACTTTGTACCAATGGTGCTGCTTCATTAATTATATTTTGACACAATGTGACAAAGAAGTGGATAAAAAATATGAAACTCGCACTGTATTTATATTTTACAGCTTGTCATATTTACCTATAAACTAGTTGGTAAAATAAATGTGTCTTTCAGGGTTCCGGTCATGAGTTATGTCACAGACTTGTACTTACCCCTATTTAACATAAAACATTCACTCACCAAGACAGTTCCCATTAAAATCAACACTATTTTACCTTGTCAGTTTTAAGTGTTACTTGGTTCCTGGATATGCGTAATGTTCCTTTTCTTAAACAAGTATATCTCGGTACAGTTGACATTTGATCAAACAAACGCCAGTTTAGTGGACATTTAAATTTAAGACTTGTATCAGGTCTCTAACACAAGGGCTGTCTAAACAGCCCATCCTCAGCTGACTTTTAACATTCTCAAATAAATCCCACTCTCATCTGAAGGTCCGAAAAACTGTTTGTGTGCAATGTCAAAGCTGTTGGCTAAGTGACTTTATCATGTTTACAAAAGAAAATTTCTATGGTTTCCACACACTAGAGGACCGTGATGGTCCTGTGCTCAGCTGACATTACATGCAAAGACTGAAATGGTCCTGTTAATTTCACAATGAAATCCAGGTCACCTTTGTTTAAGACCTTCATCATTGTTGCTAACATGAAAATATCTCCTTTCTGATTTTTGGGAATTTTGACAATTTGTTAAAAATCAGAAAATGACAGCAATACCATGCAGCAACCATATTTGGTGGATATCAAGTCCATGTACATCCCCAATCAATCTGAAAATGATAAAACTCACCATTTGCGGGAAAGTCAAGAAAATTGAAAATGCACAAAAATTCTTTAAAAAGCAAACAATAATCGCAGCACCACCTGCTGAATAAATTAACTTCTGGAGGTCCCCTGAAGTGTCCCTATGCAATTGGCTTGGCTGCTTCAAAGAAGATTTTTAAAGATTTTTCTAAAAAATGACCATGAAAATTTGTAACAAAAATCTCCAGATCATTGGAGTATGATCGTTGGAACTAACTTGTTAGTGACCCACCTACTCAAAGGTACCTACTACCCACGACATTTGCAGTGAATACAGTTGATAGTTTTGGAGAAGTCAAAATGCGAATTTCAATTGCAATCCATAATGACTTTACACAATAATCAATAGCAATGCATGCATTAACCGACACATACCCAACTCGAAAAATGATTCTTAGTCAAAGAACAACAGAATTACAGCCCAAGCATAAAGAGTCATGTAGTTTTAGATGAATGTATCACTGTGATCCAGACACTTGACCTACTTTTGTCTCATGACACACCTTTAGGTCAAGATATGTGTGTGTGAAGTTTCATGAAACTGAAGGAATTAGTAAAGGATTTATAGCCTGGACATGATTTGACAAGAATATGTCACGGTGACCCACATGCTTGACTTAGTGGCCTACTTTTGGTATATAACACACCCTTATGTTCAGATGCACCTGTGTGTAAAGTTTCATTAAGCCAAGTTGAAGGACAAGCAAGTTACAGCCTGGACACGAATAGCATAGACCAGATATTTGACCTAGTAACCTACTTTTCTTTCATGACACACCTTTCTAGGTCAAGATATATGTGTGTGTCAAGTTTAAAGAAGCTAAGTTCAACAGTAAAGGAATAATAGCCCAGAGAGGATTTACAAGAATATGTCAATGTGACACTGATACTTGAACTTGTGACCTACTTTTGGTACATGGCACACTTTCGGGTGTAGATTTAAGTTTGTGTCAAGTTTCATGCAACTAAGTTAAATAGTAAAGGAATTAGAGCCAGGATATGATTTTACTGCGATATGTCATTGTGACCCAGATAATTCAGGGTTCATGCACTTAGACAGGTTTTAAATTCAAGGACTTTTAAAGCACTTTCCAGGGCCAAATTTCTCAAATTCAAGGACTTCTAGCAGGTATTTGGACATGCAATTTCAGCATCATGGAGACCAGGGGCCGTATTCACAAAGAAATAATTTTGGACTTAAGTTCAAAAAACCACCTTATCTTCAGAATTGAACTTAAGTTCAGTTTTGTTGGTATTCACGAAGAAATAAAGAATCGATTTTCACCTTAAGTCGTGTTTGTTGAGTTCAATTTTCAAGTCCGATTTGTACCTTGCTTAAGTCGAATTTTGAGGCGACAAAATGGCGGCCGTGCTAGGGCTCCACAGACGCTGGCGGCGTCGACTGCTAGGTCTTATGCTGGAAAGACCACTCGTAGATCATGTATGATGTAGGCCTAGATAGGACAAACCCGCTGAACATGCAAAGGCCCCACCCGGCAGTTCTACCGCTAACCGGTTCAGACCGGAAACCATTCTCCATATTGCCGGCGAAATCGAGGATGCCTTGGGACATCAGACGAAGAGATCAAATGCCCTGCCCCCACTGTTACAAATTTTAGTGCCCCTGAGGTATTTCGCATCAGCTCAGGATCTTCCCAGTAACTTGTGGGCGAGGTCCTCCACATTTCCCAAAGTTTTCTTCCCGGACAGTGACAAATTGTTCAGGATATTTTCAGTCCCTTGTCGGCAAGGTCCTCCACATTTCCCAAAGTTCTACTTCCCGAACAGTGACAATTTGTTTGGTAGCTGTAATGGATACCCATCAAATAAACTTTCCAACCGGTGGCGGTGATGAGGCCAACACAATTAAGTTGCATTTCTTCCAGATGTCAGGAGCGTTGATGGTAAACTCCTTCTCCCTGATCACACGAAACATTATTGTAATATGAAAATGATAATATGATGACCTCAATCAAAACGATTCCTTTTGTCAATCCAGTCACTGACCGCACGCACAAGTGAAGTCTGTTTTGCTTTGAAACGAGCTGTTGTTGTGACACACCCCGATTGCAGAATAGATCAACAGGGGAGTCACTCTCTGTGCAAATTCACAAAAAAAGTTTTTCGAGTCAACGCATCAGTATCCCAAATAATCCCCTTATTAAATTTTGATTTCGGAGCATTTGCTCCCCAATTCTCACGAAAATGTTCCCGCTGTCATATGCTGCCGCCATCTCTTGGTAAATTTTAATGATTATGATCAAATTGATTAACGATTTAATTCATATTTGTTAAGATTACAATCATATATTTCCCAATTGTTGGATTTTTTTTTACAGTGTCTAAATTATGATTATAATAATATAATTATTTTGTTGAAATCGCGAAGTATGACTTTTCATAAGATAATGTAAGATGTAGGCCTACCTATTTTTCGCACCTTTTAAGATTTTGAAATTGTGGATTTTAGTGATTTTTCCCTCTAATGACAGACGACTTCACCCTGTAGTGTGATAATACTCTTTTACGATATTTTACATAGTAAAAATACCCACCCGTATTCGTTTTAACTAAAAATACATAATTTTTGTAGATATGTCTACTTCTATTACGCGTCTTCTGCTAACAAGAGCAAGGCAGAGATCATGAATGTTTTGTTTTCATTTTTCCATAATGGCCAGGAAGAAAATAGGAATTACAGGACACTAACCTGTCCAATAAGATGTTTTCTTCCCTTCTTATCATGAAAATGTATATACAAAATTTCAGGTCTTGCATACATATATATATAATACAACTGTTTTATTTTTTATTTCCCTCTTAAAATGAAAATAATTATTTTAATTTTCTGCTGCGTTGGACAATAAAAATAACCAGTATTATCGAATTTTTAGCATTTATTTTCTTGTATATGAATGTATGTAGGGGCTGACCATTATTTATTGGGGTGGGTGGGGTGGGAGGATGGGAAGTCATAAAATTGGAATGACCCTTCCGTGCTTTTATGACCCCAAAACTTTTACGAGTACAGCCAGATGTGAGCATATGATATAAATGGATACAGATGTATTGTGACCCCCCCCCCCCCTTTCCCTGTTGATTTTCCTGATAAAGGCTCCTGTTGTAACCCAACCCTCTGAAAACATTTTTAATCAACAATTCAATTGACTGGATTTACAAAAGGAATCGTTTTGAAAAAATCGGTTTAAGAGAGTACTATAAGTTGACATAAAATGTCTAGCAAGTGAAAAATAAACTGCATGCAGGTAGACTTGTGACCTAGCGGATGGAGTTAAGGTCACCCATGTAATGCAATAGCATTACATTCATAGTCATACGGAGAAGTGTCCCTGTTCAATTTAAAGCAATGTGATAAACGGTTTAAGAGAGTACTATAATTTGTCCAAAAAGATCCCCTCGCAAAAAAAACTTAAAAAATCCAAACATCTTCGTTGTATTAATATTGCTAAGATTCTAATAGAGTAAAGAACGCTACAAGGTACATGCGTACCAAGTTTGAAATGGATGTTTCTAATTGTTTTGAAGATGTAAAAAAGGTGAATTGCAATCGCAATCCCTTTTGACTTACATAATAGGCCTAATCAATAGGTATGTACTGTATTCATAAAGCAATAAAGAGAGAAAGAAGGAAAGAAAGGAGAGAATGGAAGAAAGGAGAGAAAGATAGGCAAGAAAGAGGGAGAATGACAGAGAGAAAGAAAGACAGAGAGAGAGAGAGAGAGAGAGAGACAGAGAGAGAGAGAGAGAGAGACAGAGAGAGAGAGAACGCATACATCAAACATATGTGAATTGCGTGAGAAAGACAGCGCAATTATTACTAGGCCAAGGGACTTGAGAGCATGTACTTTATGCCCCGAGAATCTTTGTAAAGAACAATTAATAAATGGTGGGCAAGCCTATACATCCACAAGTTCACAACAGGCGCCGCCAGAAAGCCTGGGAGAAAGCAAACGATATTGCACAAGCATAAAACACCCACACAATTTGACAACAAACAAAACATTGCAACCTTTAAAGATATTTATCTTTAATTCAAAATTTGCATGTTAGGCCTATAGAACATATCCAGACTGACAAATTTATAACAATTGGTTAAAAACAAACTTCCACTGCTTCACCTGAAAACTGAACATATCATAGTAATAAAAGTTGAAATTTAGAAGAAAGTTTTAGGCATTATTTGCCTTTCTAAAATCGGGTCATGAGCGCGGAAGACATGTTTCGGTGCCATTAATCCCCGGACAAGTCATTCTGCTAACTGGCGGCACCATGTTTGCATTTCCAATCACAAACATCCCGAGCCGATGTGTTAAGGAATAAAGAGAAATTGACGCTCCTTTGTTAATAGGCCTACTTAAAAATGTTGCCCACATCACATAAATATAATGAAACTACTTTTATAAATAATAAGTACACACCTGACACTCATGATTAGGCCTACAAAATTGAATCATAATTATTGCATCAAAGCAAATTTCCACTTCCATTAAGAGCCTGGGTTGCTCCTCTATGGACTAGTTTACTTCCTCGCTTCTTCCCCTCCATACCCGCAAGTCAACTGCAATGTTTATTTCGCACCCGAATCATGTGGTTAGCAGACGATCTTTATTTACATTTATTGTTCATAAAGTTCCCAAGAAATGGCGCTAAAATAGTTTGCGATCTAACCGACAGATTTAATGCAGAGAAACTTAACAAACCTCAACAAAGATGTCTCAAACAGCAGTCTCGCACTAAATAGCGCTCACATTTTCGACTTGGCAAAGTTCGACTTAAGGTCGCTTCGTGAATACCGATTTCGAGGTGTTTTTGGTGAGTTCGATTTTCGGACTTGAGGTGGAAAGTTGAACTTAAGCTTAAGTCGGTTTTCGTGAATACGGCCCCTGGACTTAGAAAAGTTCAAGCATTTAGATACGTTTTGATTTGACCAATCAATTTTCCAAATTTTTTAAGGGCCTACTTTGAATTTCAAGGGCTTTCAATGGTTTTTAAGGTGCGTATGAACCCTGTTGCCCTAGTGACTTACTTTTGGTTCATGACACACCCTTATGTCTAGATGCACCTGTGTATAAATTATTTATCAATTTTCTTCAAAGTTGGCCTAGCCTTGGATAAGGACTATAATCCTGTGCAATACACAAGTATTAATAATAAAATTTTACATGGTTGGAGAGCAAGTTACCATTTTTCTCTCACTTGCAATCACTAATGGTGGGGAAAATCGCTCATGATTTTCCAACCAACAGCGATCACTCTTGAGCAAAAATTGGTAACTCACTCTCAGCCATGTAAGATTCTCTGTTTTTGTTTTAATCTTACTTGGAGCTAAATAAGGAGTTGTGCATCACAATAATATTTGCCCCACTCAACTGACTGTTTGCTATTCAAAACTGACTACATTGTATATGCTACCAAAATCTGCATTGCAAGTGTCATCTAATGTTTATCCATCACAAAAAAAAAGTAATTCTGGCTCAGTCTTTCTCCTGTCTCAACGGTTGTAAATGAATACCATAATTTTTAAAGTACATGCACACTTTCTAAAGGTAGTATTATCCCACCATATATTCAATGACATGATTAGATATTCCCTCCACGAAGAAGCAGGAAGTTTGTGACAATATATAAGCACTTAGTTGCCTGCTGGACAGACTAAGTTCGGAGTGTTCTCCACTCTGCATAATTTGCCCTGTCACTACATGAACAGTATCTAGCTTTGTAAAATAGACTCAGTCAACGATTGGTCCTATTTGCTTGCCAACGTAACTGTCAACAGTAGAATAATGATCATCAAATTGGTGGATCACTCAGATACAAGGATCCCTTGCAGTTTTATTACCCTCACTGTAAGTAGCCATTGAACCAGGGACTTTTACATTTTTTTTTGACACGAATTAACTATTTGAGGGACAAGTCAACTTACCATTGTACTTTCACCAAACCATAACATTTTGTCAATGATATAGGACTAAGTTGGATCATGTTTTCCTCAGAGTGAAAAAAATCATGAAAATTACCCTGATAGAAAACTAAAATGGCAGACAGAACGCATGTGAAGAAAAGTTAATATGGCTGTCAATGAGTTCAGCCACGTGAACCAAGTGTAACAATAACTCATTAACCCTATTAGTGTGGGGGTTCTGTCTTTCACAGAAATAAAACTCACTTTGACTGACAAATTTTTACGAGATATATACTTAATACAGGCAGGCTGTCACCTGCTAACAAATGCAACTTCACCTGGTTCATCATGTCAATGAAATTCAGCTTGATAATGACATTGTGTTTTGGTTTAAACATATTTTATTCAAAATAGCAATTGGGAAGGAGGGCATGGCCCTATGTTAATCCCTCTCGCAAGAAAAGGACGCATGAACAGTACAAACGAATCAACACGCCATAGAACAAAGTGAAGTAGACACCACAGTCACAAAGCACAGATAGGGGGCTCGCTTGAACTAGCAGATGGTAATATTGTTTACATGTAGTAAAATAATGACAATAATCGTCCTCACAATATAAATTATTTTTGTTGCAATCATAACCATTACCATAAAGCTAGTAGATCGGCGTTTCAGGTCCAAAGCGTTTGCTCTTCTCAATGAATTCCTGTACTGCTAAAAATATTATAATATTTTGGTTTAAATCACATTCACTGTTTCCAAATAATAAAGTATTGAAACAAAAGGGAGCCAAGGCATTGATAGTAGTATGTAAGACGTCAGGAGCAACGGTATATCGGGGACAGGTAAGGAAAAAATGCCACACGCTTTCAGAAGCAGCACCACATGAAGAGGCTGGTGAATTTGTAACGCCGATTTTGAACAGGTGTTCATTTAACTGACTGCGACGCATGCATAACCTGCAGTGTAAGATAGATAAATATCTTTTGCCGACAACTGAAAGCTCTGGGTATTTTTCGGGGTGCGCGCGGGGCTGGAAGAGTTTCTTTTTGAATTGTGCCAAGGTACGTAAATTACGAGTTTCTAATGGCAAGTGATTCCATAACCTAGTTGCAGATGGGAAGAAAGATTTATCGAAAAGAATTGTCCTAGTATTGAATAGTTCAGGTAATTCACGGCGTTCTCTAAGGTTGTAAGGGGGGTTATCATTGATACCTGGTGCATTTGGCAAAGCATTAAACAAATAATCAGGTGTTAATCTGTGTACAATTTTGTACATCATAATTAATTTTGATTTCTCTCGTCATTTAGACATGGGCCTCCCGGCCAGTTTCTTCATATAGTTGAGCGTTGGGAGTAGTTTTCATTGCTCCAGTCACGATACGAGCCGCAGTCAGTTGTAAGTCCTCCAATAATTTTTCATCAGCCAGTGCACAAACATCCCAGACGACACTACCATACTCCAAAACAGGTCTCAGAAAGGATTTATAAATAACTTCAAGAGTATCACGATCAAGGGTATACTGCAGAGATTTCATAATGTTTAAGTGTTTTGTAACTTTAGTAGCTATATGTTTAATATGCACGTTCCATTTCAGATCAGATTTTAAAAAGAGGCCCAGATGTTTGTGTTCACGCACGTTCTCCAATTGGTGCTCTTGAAAGATAAGAGGTGGATAGTCGGGGGGTTTCCTTTTTAAAGAGATGAGCATGGAGTCGGTTTTGAGGGCGTTAAAAGAAATGAGCCATTCTTTGGACCATTCATCTAACGAGGAAAGATCGCCATTAAGGACCGTAGCTGCGTATTCAGGATCGTCAAACGTGAGGTAGAGAGATGTATCATTGGCAAAAAGCTTTACTTCTGCATTAACAACATTTACAATGTCATTGATATAAATTAGAAACAGTAAGGGACCTAAAACAGATCCTTGTGGAACACCAGCAGTTATGTATCCCCAATCGGATGACTGCCCATTCAAAACTACTCTCTGCCTTTGGTCCTGCAAGTAGTCTCCGAACCATGACAAAAGATTATCAATAATGCCATTTTTTTTCCAACTTATATAAAAGACCGTTATGCCAAACCTTATCGAACGCCTTACTTATATCTAAAAAAACAATTCCTACATCTTCTTGCTCATCGACAGCCAAACATAATTCGTGATATAGCAAAAGTAATTGGTTTACTGTACATTCGCCAGGTATAAAACCGGACTGGTTTGCAGAAATTACCATATTATCCCGAAAGAAATTGAATACATGTTTGAAAACAACTTTTCCCAAAACTTTTCCTGTACAACTTAGAAGAGATATGGGGCGGTAATTCGTACATAAATTGTCATCACCCTTTTTGTGTAAGGGTGTCACATGAGCTTCCTTCCAGATAGAAGGGAAATGTTTTTGTTCAAAGATAGGTTAAATAACTTGGTGAGAGGTTTGTAAATAATAGGTGCAGCTTCTTTCAACAACTTAGGGCTTATTTCATCGGGACCAGTTGCTTTGGAGGTGTCAAGACTTATAAGTACGTCAAAAACTTCTTTTTCACTGATATTCAGATTTCCAATTGTTCTGATAGGGTGATCCCACCCACCCCCTTTTGTTTTTATTATTTTTTTTTTTTTTTTTGGTAGACAAAAGCTTGTCATATATATGTGTGTCATTTGACTGGGGTAAATCATTTAAAATCAGGCATGCTGACTTTGTTGAGCTGTTGAGTTCATTAGCATATTATTTTCACATAAATGAATCAATTTATATCCATGAATATGGATGACAGCACTTATGAACTGCAGATTTTATAACTTTTACAAAGCTAGTGTACATAGGTGGCAAAACATTTGAACTTCAACATACAACCACATATAATTATAAGAGTTTCAGAAAGTGAAATAAGGGGAAAAAAGTAAGCTTCCATTAAACACTTGCCTGAAAACACTTGCGCCTGATAATTGGATTGATAATTGGATGCTTATCAAATTTAAAATCAGAGCACTTGTGAATACAAATATGCATTTATGATATTGGAGTAACTGTACAAACTTTTGTCATTTTCTTTCTAATATGTGCACATACACCAGAAACCATGTCAATAAACCACAACTTAAACAGTCTACTGCAGAAAAAAAGGCATAGCACTATTGGTTTGTGGAAGCTGGATCACCCAACTGCCCTTCTAATGTTCAAACAAAGGGCGCGTTAAAATTCCATAATTTTAGCACCAAAAAACATAATTTGCTGAATACTGCTAATCTAATCTGTGACCTACTGGTCTTAAACTGTGCACTTTGATGGGCTAATAATGTTGAAACACTGAAACTGTTCCATTGTCTGCCATAATTCAGAAAATATCAGGAAAATGGAATTTTTTATTTTTAAAAAATGCTAATTGATTCTACGGTGATTGGACTATACTTTTGACAGGACCTGTTGGTCACATGACTGTCTCTGCACTCCCGTGACTTTTCTTTGTTTTTGTCTACTTCCCGCGAAATTTAAACATTCTTTGTCTTTTCACTCTGGAGTCAAGACGTGCTGATCGTCTCTTAGACTTATGTAGTTTTTCTTTTGGATCATGTGGCATATACTTTGTACATGGCTTATTCCACGCTTGTAGTTACTTTGATTTGGGCCTTGGGCCTTGTGAATTTGGTGAAGATGGATTTGAGAAACAAATCGAGGGTGGATTATCATAAATTGCACCATGGGTTACTTGACACGGAGGCGGAGGAAATTTTATACGGAGACTCTTTGCTGAGTGAAGCTAATGGCATTGAAGACTGTCTTGACAGATTACAGATCGGTACCACAGATGATATGAACAGCCTTGTTACCGATCAAAATGCTACGGACGATGTCAATGACAGTTTTAGTGAGCCAAATCTCCCAGTTGAGAAACCGGATGCGACAAAAGTTATTGAGCATGAGGATAAGTTGGACTCCGAATTGAGAGATATTGAGGCACGGATTGTGATTCAGCAGAAACGTCTTCTGTTGGCACAAAAAAGAGAGCAACTAAGAGTATTGGAGCAGGCTCTGCAGAAACCTGATCAACTCCTGCAGTCCCAACACGTCGATGTTTCCAGGCAACGCAATACAAAACCACACGTGGATGGTGCCGGAAAGCAGTCGGGGACGGTTCCGAGTGACATGCATAATCTCATGCAACTTCACTCTTTAAAGAAGAGGGCGGACCAAGTTGTGAGAAAATTACCAGGAGGCAACTTATTTGGAGTGTCACTTTGATGGGCTAATAATGTTGAAACACTGAAACTGTTCCATTGTCTGCCATAATTCAGAAAATATCAGGAAAATACTGCCATAATGACTGGTATTAGATGCTGACTTGGTGTAACTGATACTCCCTTCCTTGCTAAAATGGAGTTATGAATATAAAATACCATTATTCTATGGCGATAGGCATAAAGAAAGCGGTTGTTACATAAGCCAGCTAGCCATGCATAAAATAGGGGGTACACATGTGAGAAACACAGGGTGTTTACAGTGTGTAGACCAAAAAGGTAGTCTGGGATGGCTGTGCACAGCTCAGGCATAAACACGTAGTAACAATGACAAATAAGTTCCAAGATAGTTCCAAACAATATAAAAAAAATTACACAAAGCATATGATGCACTGACAATATACATTTCAACCACAAAGGGTCGGCATTAACATAGTAAATTAAAATGGCATAACAGATTGTTATCAATTTGTGGTAAACACAATCATGCGCACTGTGTGACCCATGTGAAAAATGAAAACACACTGACCATGCATTCATTAAGTTTACCATGAATAACATAATAGTACATGTTCCGATGCAAGAACATGCAAAGCCAGCTCCTAGGCATAGTATAAACATATTTATTTTCTCTGGATTGCCTAATAGTACACAAAGACTAATCTGGAGGTTCTCCAGTACATAAAAGGACGCACAGGAATATATACAAGGCACACTGGACGAGAACAGAAGACTAAATTCATGGCTTGTACACGAATAATACAATTGATGCCAGATAGTGGAGACTTATAATTAGATCATATACTAAATTAGTAGATGAAACATCTAGATTCTGATAAGAATGTCTGAACAGCCTCAAAGATGAATGTACATTATCAGTGTCTGGCAAGTCCTCACTACCTTTCAAGAGAATATTTAATAAAATGTCACTAGAGCACTGAACTATTAAAGTCGGATTTACACCTGGAGCGAGTAAGTGACACACAGTGTTCAGTAGACGGACCCTTTGCACAGTGAACTTGGGGCATAACAAGAGGTAATGTTTGGTATCTTCAGTGGTATGAGAGCATGCACACGTTGAGGCTGGAAGGATATTGACATGATGTAGATGGGCATTTAAAACGGAGAAGTTAAGACGTAGCTGCGTGTGGCATATGTTCAGAAAACGACTTCCATGTTTAAAGTATGTGGGCTTTTTATCAACACTTAAGAGTAATCGATTTAATTTAGATTTAAACTGCGGCAGGGAATTGGTGAGACGAGCATCAACCGGGAGGTTATTCCATAATTTGATAGCAGACGGGACAAATGAATCGCCGAAGCGATTGGTGGTGAACCTAATTTGGCGTAATTCAGTACAATTTCTCAAAAGGCGCCCAGTAGTGAATGCAACGTCACGAGGAACGAGATCATGTAGGTATTGTGGAGTTAACCTATTGTACATTTTAAAGAAAAGAATAAGTTTAAAGTATTTCCTCCGGTTTGCCAGAGTTTGCCATTCAAGCTCTTCGAGAAGTAAGACACGTGGAGTGTATCTAGTTGCGCCAAGGCAGATCCTGGCTGCCTCATACTGAACAGCTTCTATAGATTGTGAGAGGTTTTCAGTGCAATTGTCAAACAGGACACACCCATATTCGAGGATAGGACGAATCATTGTACTGTACAGCCATATGAGTGTTTGGTGGGAGAGTTTATATTTGAGTCTGCGTAAAAGAGCAAGCCGTTGGCTGGCTTTATTAACAATACGTGTTATATGCTGGTGCCATGACAAGTTACTTGAGAGTGTAACTCCAAGGTGAGTATGTAGAGTGGCCTCAGGTATCGGTGTGTTTCCAAGAAGTAGGGGAGGATGATCTGGCTTATGTTGTTTAGCTGAGAAGGTCATTGAGATGGATTTTATGGCATTAAATGTCATACGCCAGAGCTTGCCCCAACGATGAATTTGTGTAAGATTATAATCAAGGTTTTCAGCTGTGGCCATTGGTTCGTGGACAATTTCAAGAATACTGGTATCATCTGCGAATAAACGGATGTCACAGGTGATGTTGACAGTGATGTCGTTAATGTAAACGAGGAAAAGTAGGGGACCAAGGATCGAACCTTGGGGCACTCCAGCCTCTATAGGGAGCCAAGGTCAGGTCTGTCCTCCAATAGTAACACGTTGAAGTCGGTTTGAGAGATAGCTTTCTATAAATAGTAACACAGGATCTTCAAACCCCAATTGTTTCAGTTTAAAAAGTAGACCAGCGTGCCAGACTCTGTCAAAGGCCTTGGATATGTCCAGGAAAACCATATGGGCCTCATGGCCCAACTCAAGGCCACTGTAAATAGTATGAAGTATGCTAACAAGTTGATTTATGGTGGAATCGTTTTTCTTAAAGCCACAGTTTTTAGCAGAAAGTAAATTGTTAGAGGTTAGATACTCATAGAAAACGTTATAAACTAGACGCTCAAGTACTTTAGAGACATTAAAGAGGAGTGAAATAGGCCTATAATTTTCCTTTGACTGTTTGTTACTTTTCTTAAAAACGGGGCACACGTTGGATCTCTTCCAGGGATGTGGAAAATATGAGTTGGATAAGCAGAGATTGAACAGATCAGTGAGAGAACGTGAGATTGAGGGGGCACAGTATTTAAGAATGGTGTTGCCTATGCCTTCAGGACCACAAGCAGAACTGGTTTTCAGAGATTTTAAAATCTTTTCCACATCATTTACTTGCACTTGAAATATAGACAGGCGGGCCTCAGTTCGGAAGGCAAGGTCGGGCAAGGGCAAAGGATTGTCATCATGCGTAGTCTTACACTGATCAGCAAAATACTTGTTGAAGGTCACTGACTTCTCAATATCAGAAGAAATATTCCTTCCACCGTCAATAAGAGTTAGTATGTTTTGATAAAGTTTGTGACCAAGAATAGATTTGCTAAGGTTCCACCACCTTTTATAGTTTATCTCTCTTGAGTCTAGTTCAGATCGGAGTTTGGTAAAGTAAAGACGAATGGAGTTTTTAATAGCGTTGACTGTAAAGTTACGTTTCCGTTTGTATAACTGAAAGAGGCATTCAATATTTTGAGTAGTGAGGAGCGTGTGAGGCCGAGGCTTTTGTGTCTGGCATTTATATCTGTTCCATACGCGATTGCGCTGCCTTATTAGCCTCTTGATAATACAGTTGATCCAGGGCTTGTCCCTGGGTCGAATAGTGACCACGCGGAACGGAATAAACTGTTTACACGTGTCAATAAATAGGTCTAACCAGTATGACACAGTGTCACTTATGGAGTCAAAAACTATGAAACCAGTTTCCCAAGGAGCATCAGGGAGTACATTGTTCAAGTTGACAAAATCAGCCCTCTTGAAGTTCCAGACAGAGCGTTTAGAGGGGCGATCCTTTTAATGATTCACAGAAAAAGAGCAAAAGACGACAGAATGATCAGAAGAGGATATAGGAGGAAGTATGCCGGAGTTAAGGATATAACCAGGGGAGTCAGTTATCATGAGGTCTAGTAGGTTTGCAGAGTACTCCGACACACGAGTAGGTTCGGATATGAGCTGATGCAGGTTGTTTTGAGCCAAGAGATCAAAGAGGCGCTGTCCGAGTTCACTGTTGGTGTGGGGAGAATCCCAGCTTACACAGCGATCGTTAAAATCACCTGTTATTAGGAATATTTTAGGGTTAAGTTCGATAGCAGACGAAATGGAGTCAGATAAATTGTCCAGAAATAGGTCTCTCTCTGCGGCAGATTGGCCTGGTGGACGATAATAAAGTGCATAAAATGGTGAAATACATGTATAAACAAAATATCAGTTGATGCAAAGTATTACATACTCCCAACAAAAGGGCTTTTAGGACTGATATTATATAGGAAACTGTTTGGAAAGAATAAAAAGCAAAAAGGCAAATAAATCCTGATAATAGATGTTGAATTACTTGTATATAACCACCTGCGTATTGAACATTTATAAGTATTGAGGTCGACATTGAAGGGAGTACGTCATTAATATGGTGATATACAAATTGTACACCATACATACAGAAAATTTCTTAGTATCTTTAAGAGTACAACAATAAATGCACATTATCCGAAATAATTTCCGCATTGATATTGATAAGAAAATAATGAACTTTTCTGGTATGGTATGAGCAAACAAGGTAATGATATATTTACATTTGATAATAATGGTTGTAATATATTGAGTATAAAGAATAAACGTAGCAGTACGTCTAAGTAGAATATGTATACATTGGACAGCAACAACAGTATTCTTTGTAAAATACATTGAAAAATGAATACATAAAACACGGAAGCTGAAAAAGTAAATAGAACGGCAGCCGTCAAATACGGAATAGCTTATTGAGAGCAGATAATTCACGGTGGTAATAGTCAATGAAAACAATTCAAAAAAACATCCTGCAGAAAGATATATGCAAACGTTGATTAAACCTTGTAGAAAAACCATTAGACCTAAGTAAATCATATATATGTTCAAGAGCCCATACACAAAAAAGCACAGTGAGTATCCTCAACGTGCTTGCAAAGCACGTGGGATGATGAAAACATGTAACACAAAGTAGACAGAAAATATGGTAAACTGACACGGTCGACAAACAAGGTTTTGGATAAGAGAACAGCATAGATTAATGGTTAAGCAACTTTTTCATAAGTGATTTCGCCAATATATATATATACATATTCCAATTGAAAGTCATTACAATACAAACAATGTATTAGGCAACACATCGTTAAACTACGGTTCAGATGTAAGTTATTGGAGTATATCATTCGGGCATGAAATATTTCAGCACATTAGAAGGCTAACCCTTGTACTCTGAGTTTAATCTTGATCTTAAGCACTGAGGATAATCAGAATATATCAGAACATAAGATCACAATTTAGAAAAGAAAGCCTCAGAAAAGGACCAACAGGCTTAAGCTACCAAAAACTATTTTCAACATAAACAAAAACAATGTAATTAGCGATGCCGTTTTAGCATGTTAGAAATTCTACGTTTCAAGTCATTTACCCAACAAAATAAATAATTTAAATATATAAGCATGTAGGCCATACAAGCCCAATTACAGTAGGATAATAACAGAAGCATCATGGAGAACAACAAAAACAAAATGGAGCCAAAAACAACAAGTAGGTAAATCATAAGTAAATCGTGGGGTGATATCAAATGTCAAGAGGTAATGCTCAGCAGCATGATATCATGAGGTGTTGATCTGTAGATCACAGTAAATTGTCAATCACTGTCCGAGAAATATTGACATGATTCCACTGTCTATAATATTTACCTTTTGTAGACATCCAAGTCACTTTGGTCGAAGATTTGGACTACCTGTCCTTGATCAATGTTCCCTCCGCGGGCGCATTCACGGACAAACATTCGGCCATCAATGGTCCAGCAACTGTGGATCTTGTTGTCATGCTTCAATGCACAAGCCTGGTACATGATGTTAGCGCGCTTCCTCGTAAGATCTTCCGAAATGAAGATTCCGTTGTTGTTTTTCCTACCCTGATAAAGCTTTTGTCGTATGTTGTGTGATAATAATTTCATAATGATGGCACTTGGCTTGACCCCTTTCCTTCCTACTGTGAGACCGACCGATCTCCCATCGATTTAGAGGAACATTCAACTTTTCAGCGGTATTGAGAACCAAGTTGTCGGTGTTTTCATTGTCAGTCCCCGGATCTTTTGTCCAGATGTGAACCGCATTGCGCCTTCCATATTGCTCTAGCTCGTCCTGTCCACCTTCTAGGTTTTTAATCTTGTCCTCAAGGGCATTAATTGTGGCCTGCTGGACAGTCAGTTTAGCATTTGCATCTGCTAACTTGGTTTCAAGGTTGTCAACCCTTTTGGCATGGCTACCTAACTGAAATTGAACCTCGCTGTCCACAGCATCGTTAACTATTTTCTTAAAGAAAGATTTAATCCTCGGGTCAATCAAAATGCGCAAGAAATTGTTGGCCCCATCAATATCACCTTGATATCATCAGTGACACTGGGTTTAGTGACACCACCATTGGCACTATCAACCTCAGTGTGTGTTTTACCTGTAGGTGGCGAAAAACCTGTTTCACTGGGTGAATCCCAAGGACGTTTTATCCCTCCTGTCAAGTTTCGGTGTAGAAAGGGTGTCTGTACCTTGTGACCCTTTGTTTTCCTTTTGACGACCTGCCATGGTACAATGGTATATGGCGACCTGTGTGGCTATTCAACTCAAAAATAGAAGTTCCAAAAAACTCACATGTAGCCTGCCCGGCAATCCAAAACTAGTCTGCGGTGATTCTCTAGTACGTATCAGTAATGTCCAACAATGACTGAATCATATACATGTAACAGTCGAAAAAATAGTTAAAATTGATGTTCGACCAGCACCGGTGTTGATTCCACCTTGGTCGACCAGGTCATGTGACGCCACTAGTACGAGTGCCATAGCCCTGTGTTTTGTATGCTCCTCTGTACCTTGATTTTGATGTTTAAGATGTTGCTTATTGTGCACACTCATTGATCTCTTCATGAGATCAATGCTGTCTGTTTGAAGACCCTTCTACATGGGTGCTTCGGCCACGTGGCAGAAAGAGCCTGGCCTGGCTGGTTGGGAGGGAGGGACCAGGCCACCTGGTCTGGCGGTGTTACCTGGGCTATATACACTGGGCCATTACATGTATATTCAATTTGATAGAAGGGATTGTGGGTGTATACGAAACACAGGTTACCTGATTCTGGCAACCTGTTGCGTGTGATATGGCACTTTGTCCATTTCACCAATGCTGCAAAGCAAAGCCAAAGATTTCTGATGGGCTTTCATTGTGTATATTGATTACTACAATGAAACATGAAAAGAAAGAAATGTATCTCAAAACAAACATGAATACTACATTCAAGTTAACTTAGCACATGGTTTATATATGTATGAATGTACTTACTGGCAAAGTAAGTATGTGTTTGTAAATATCACTTTATTGAAGACAACAAAGAAGTAAAACACACTCAAGTCCAAGAAACCATGGGTCCTTGGAGACACCATGCAGGGCTGTGTAAAAAAAAAGAAGTAAATTGGCACACTAAAATGAGATTGGCATTGCAGGTTAAAATCTTTTTAAAAAAACTGGATTTCAACCGTAAATGTAAAGTAAAAATAGGTATATAAATTAGAATTTAGAATTTAATTGCATAGTGTCACACAGTCAGAATTCTGGTCCCTTTATGGGTTTAGTGGTGGTAAGTTCACCAAGGTTGGCTGATTTTTAGCATTGAATATGACAAATGAACAAATAATGGCAAGTTTGCTTGTGGTGTTTTTAAAACGCTTAAACCCCCCATATATGGCACATAGCCTGTAGAGGATCTCCAGTCTCTTGCTGTTATCGTGAGAATGGGACCACTGAAAAACACGTGCTGGCAAGAAAATGTATAAAGTATTGATTCAGTTTATTACATCTCATACAGAACAATATATACATGTTAGTGTCAGAAGCAAATTCATTATAGCCACATTCCTTCAAAAGTCCCCAGGTATTATGGCAGAAATACCCATATAGGAGAGTCTTAAAGCGAGTGCTGCTTCCGTTGCTTCACATTTGGTCTGCACACCAACTTTTCTTTTTTTTTTAATCATGAAAAATCTCTGGTGCATGATCGTTCAAAGGAACTTTATAGAGACTCATCCAAGGCATATCTCCTACAAGTCTGAAGTGACTTGGCTGATGGCTTTGGAAAAGGAGTAAAAAATGTGAATTGCCATTGCAATTCCCATTGACTTATACAGTTATCAATAGGAATGTATGCACTGACCAATACGTACCCAAACTGAAAATTCATTAAAAATTAGGGATAACACCACCTACTGAATACCTTTGTTTGACCCTTCGACAAGGTACCGGTGTCAACGAATATTTGGGCCCCCGAACGGATGGGCCCCCGGGCCCATCCGTTCGCCGAACCGATGGGCCCCGGGCCCAAATATTCGGGCCCCCGGGGGCCCAACCGTTCTAGAATATTTGGGCCCCTTCCGAATATTTGGGCCCCCTTTCATATTTGATTTTTGTCATACTTCATGAGACATCTTAACTATTGTTGTAATATTGATGATGTTAAAAGTGCAAAACAACAAAATTGGTCATGTTACAGTGGACTAAAGGTAAAAGGTGCTGGTCACAGTGTTTTGTCAGCTCGGCATGGCAGTAGATTCAATGCAAAATGTAAAAATATAGTCCTGAATCATGTGAATAGCATTATAGTCAATGCGGAATTATGACCAGATGATTCGATCCTAAGTTTGCTTTCTCATAGAAAATGGAAAATTTAACTTTGATGCAAGTATGTTTGGATCTGAGTAGAAGAGTTATAATTGGACCAGTAATTTTCATGAGTAGCTCAGCTAACCTAAACTACATGTACATGTACTTCTGTAAAATAATTATAAATGACTTTTAATTTCCAGTATAGATAGGGGCTGGTGGGCGGTGGCTTTTGATTGCCGAATGTTTGGGCCACTTGACCCCTGCATAGTAATGGGTAGGGGGCCCTTTGGATCCAGAATATTTGGGCCCCCAATTTGTTTGTGTCTTGAAGTAGATTTAAACGGGGAGGCGGGGGGGCCCTTTGGTTTCAGAATATTTGGGCCCCCCCCCCCCCCCCGTTTGTTTGTGTCTTGAAGTGGATATAAATGGGGAGGGGGCCCTTTAGTTCCAGATTATATGGGCCCCCTGTTTGTAAGTAAATGCCTTGCATTGAATATAAAGGGGGAGGGGGCCCTTTGGTTCCAGAATATTTGGTCCCCTACTTGTATGTAAGTGCCTTGCAGTGGATTTTTATGGGGAGGACCCTTTGGTTCCAGATCTATTTGGGCCCCCTGTTTGTTTGTGTCTTGAAGTAGATTTAAGTGGGAAGGGGGGCCCTTTGGTTCCCGAATATTTGGGCCCCCTATTTGTAAGTAAATACCTTGCAGTGAATATAAATGGGGAGGGGGCCCTTTGGTTCCAGAATATTTGGGCCCCCTATTTGTAAGTAAATAACTTGCAGTGAATATAAGTGAGGTGGGGCCTTTGGTTCCCGAATATTTGGCCCCCTGTTTGTAAGTAAATACCTTCAGTGGATATAAATGGGGAGGGGGCCCTTTGGTTCCCGAATATTTGGGCCCCCTATTTGCAAGTAAATAACCTGCAGTGAATATAAATGAGGTAGTCCCCTTCATATATATAGTTCTCAAGTTTTATAATTGATTATGTCAATGCAATTGGTCTTGTGACATTGCGACGGGGGTAAAGTCACCCTTGTAAATGTTAAGATACATATTAGAGGGGCCAGAGAGTCCCCCTCCATTTATGCATGTAATGTTATACAAGGTGCCCAAAGATTCCAGAGCACAACCTTATATATGTAAATACATATATTACAGGTACTCAAATATTTCTTAAGATACCCCCTCCATTTATATGTGAAATTTATTTATTATAGAAGGGCCCAAATATTCCAGATCAAAAAAGTGCTCCTCCTTATGTGCAGTGTTTGTTGTTGTTGTTTTGTGTGTAATTTTTCAAGCAGAATTATAGTTAAGTATACAGAGCCCCTCCCCTTTTCATTGTTCTACTGAATGCTGAGAGGGGCTGACTTTACAAGGGTGACTTTACCCCCGTCGCAATGTCACAAGACCAATTGCATTGACATAATCAATTATAAAACTTGAGAACTATGTATATGAAGGGGACTACCTCATTTATATTCACTGCAGGTTATTTACTTACAAATAGGGGGCCCAAATATTCGGGAACCAAAGGGCCCCCTCCCCATTTATATCCAATGCAAGGCTTTTACTTACAAATAGGGGGCCTAAATATTCTGGAACCAAAGGGCCCCCTCCCCATTTATATTCATTGCAAGGTATTTACTTACAAACAGGGGGCCCAAATATTTGGGAACCAAAGGGCCCCCTCCCCCTTTATATTCACTGCAAGTTATTTACTTACAAATAGGGGGCCCAAATATTCGGGAACCAAAGGGCCCCCTCCCCATTTATATCCACTGCAAGGTATTTCCTTACAAATAGGGGGCCCAAATATTCTGGAACCAAAGGGCCCCCTCCCCATTTATATTCACTGCCATGCCTTTACTTACAAATAGGGGTCCCAAATATTCTGAAACCAAAGGGCCCCTTCCCCATTTATATCCACTGCAAGGCTTTTACTTACAAATAGGGGGCCCAAATGTTCTGGAACCACAAGGCTCTCTCCCATTTATTTATCCTATGTTTGCACTTGCATGACCTAAATACTCCAAATCTCCAGAAATTCAGATAAAAGGAATCAGGCGAAAATGGAGGCTCCTGAATCTTTACATGTGGGGTAGATTTGTGATAAAATATGGGTTGGACAAATATATATGGAAAAAAAACCCACTTTGTATATACTTGGAGGATTGTGAGATAATTCCTACAAGGTATATGCACCCACATTACATGTAAAATACACAGGTATATACATGTATATATAGTGGCAAACATTAAGCCTTGCAAATGTTTCAATTGTTTGATTTACCTTTATTTTATAAAATCATAAATTCTTTTCGAAATATTTCTTTTAGAGTTTGCAAAATATCATACAGGGTGTATATATAGAGTGTACTGGGCCAAAACTAAGTTATTCCAATTTGTATTAGGGGGGGCCCAAATGTTCGTAGGGGGGCCCAAACGTTCGGCGAATGAATGGGCCCCCGGGGGCCCATCCGTTCGGGGGGCCCAAATATTCTCTGACACCGGTACATGTGCATATTTCTACCAAATTTCAGCACAATCTGAGGAATGGTTTCAGAGAGGTAGAAAATAGCTTGAACACACAAAATAATCTGTCCAACAAGAGGCCAATGGGCACAATGCTCTGCTGGCATCATGGCTATATTGCACCCGTTCATTTCAAAGCTGTGAGTCCTCAAGGTCTTGAACCAGTAAAGATGCTGCGGGTGCAGCTGTGTCATAACTTTCAGTCACGCAATGAATACAGGACTGCAGGTAACAGGCCATTGAAAATTTGGGAGTAGAGAAACTCTTATCCATTTCTTGTCATATAAAGGAAATAAATATGCCTGATTATCTGTGGATTTGGGAAGGATGTCACTTCAACATTTAATCCTTGAACTTGTTGGGCTATTATTTCGCTAAGGTTTGCTTCAGAACTGTAGCTATGGAGGTAAGCATAAACAAATGCGCGAGTAGCAAAAAAGTTAATCGATTTTGACCCCATTTTCTATTGATAATGTAAGTGTCATTGAAGTAAACTTTGAGTAAAATAACAGGTAGCAGTGTCAACGAAACTTTAAAATGTCCATGACAAGCTGACGAATATAGCCAATTTAACATGTAACTCTATTAAGTTTGATTTACTGGTCCAAGACCTAAAGGAGCAGACATGGCCTTTTTAATATGAAGACACATACTAATACACATGTATCCAAATGGTCATTTCATGTTTCTAAATGATAAGTTTTGTACTTTTATACAATTTGTGCAGGTGGGTGGGGGTGAGGGTGGGGTTGGGGGTCCAGGCATAATTATGACAAGGTCACTGATATTATAAAACATTCTACCTTGGGCCATGGTCTATATATCACATAAATTTGGAAAGTCTACTCTAATAACTTTCAGAATATGGAATTTTACATCTTAAAACACATTTTGGCTCATGATTTCTGTCAAATTATAGGTGGTACCACTAGTATCATTATCCTGAAAGTTATATTCGGCTAACTTGAAAACTGTGAACGGTTGCGCTAATGAGCAAAAGTTTGTCGGAGCAGTTGAAAATTGGAATCTACAATGCCCATTGACATACGACTGGTGCCAAAGGTTGCAGGTTCGAGTCCCACTCGTTCCGAACATGAAATATATATTTTTGGCATTTCCTTAATGCTGGTGGATTTAAGTCCCAGATTCTGGAAATAAATGCCAACTCAGTAAATATACTGCATTATATACCGTGTTGATATGGCACTCACACATAACTACCTCCATTGAACCATTCTTTTAAGGAATGGGGATTTGGTCGAGTGGATATGTGCGTTTCCCATTTCAGCTAGGCGACTGGTGCCAAAGGTTGCAGGTTCGAGTCTCGCTTGTTCCGAACATGAAATATACATAATAATCAATTGGAAAGCTGCATTTACCGATAAGTACCCAAATTGCAAAAAATCATTAACAATCAAGAATCGACAGCAGTGCCACCTAGTGAACAACTTTGTTTGACCCTTTCACAAGGAACATATCCACTAAGTTTCAGCTCAATCTGTGTCACGGTATTGCAGAGGTTGAAAATAATGAAGACACACACACAATCATATAAAAATAGAAAAAGACTGCAGCGCCAACTGGTGAAAAAAATTCAGAACTGGGAGTCCCTAGGAATGTTTCGGTGTGATATCAGAGCAATTGGGTGAGCAGTTTCATCAGATTTTTTAAGATTTGCCCCCAAAAAGAACAAAAAAATTCATTAAAATTCCAAAAATCACTGGAGCATGACCATTTGTACAAATTTGGTAGATACCTACACTAGGGATATTGCCACCAAGTTTGAAGTGAATCTAGCCAGCAGTTTCGGCGAAGAAGTCGAAAATGTGAATTAGCATTAAAATGCCAATCGACTTACATAGTAATCAATTGGAAAGGTGCATTTACCGATAAGTATCCATCTTGAAAAAATCAGGAATCCATAACAGTGCAACCCGGTGAAGAAACTTTTTTGACCCCTTTTCAAGCAACATATTCACCAAGTTTTGGCTAAATCTGTGTGAGGGTCCTGGAGAAGAAGTCGAAAAATTGTGAAAACACACAAAAATTCATTAAAAAATGGAAAAAAATCACAGCACCACCTCTTAAACAAATTAAGGTCTGTGGGTCCCCAGAAGTGTTCCTGTGCAATTTGGAAGCAATTGGCCAAGCAGTTTTTGAGAAGAAAATTTTTAAGATTTGCCCCAAAGTAATTATTCCTGTCAAACTTTAATTACAGCATAATACACGGAAGCATTCTGGAGATATCATGGTAAGAAGCCCTAACAAACATCTAATTAAGCTGCCATTTGTTCAAATTAGGTCATGGTGTCACCAATAGCTAATCAGTTCATATTGTCATTCAAGATAGTTATACTGCAAAACGGGAACAAAATACATGGTTCGCATTCTGGAGATATCATGGTAACAAGCCCCAACAAACATGTAATTAGGGTGGCATTTGCTCAAATTAGGTCATGATGACATCCAGGTGGACAACCCGAAAACAGAAAGGTTCACCCCCCATGGGGCAGACCCTTAATGACCATAAAAAAAATCATTATGTCTGTAATGTTACATACATATATATGTCAACAAGTATAGATGCCCAGACCATCTCAATTATTATTATAACTTTACAGCCTCGATGACCTTGAGAAAATAGGTCAAGGTCATCAATATTTTAAAAAATTCTTCCATCATATCTACAGTGTCTTTCATAAAATTTAGTAAGCCTGATTCAATTATTTCCTGATGGCAAAATCTGTCTGCTGCTTTACATTATGTACTGACCTTGAGAAAATCTAGGTCAATGTCACTGCTATTTTATAAGAATTTGTCCCTTTCTGTAGCACTTCTCTGGTATAAATTTGATAAGGCTCGTCATATTTGTTTTGTTTTTTTAAGTCTTATTTGTTGTCAAGATATTGAATTTAATGTATTTTTCACCTCATGGGCATAGTTTCACATTACAATCATAAGTGAAGCCACATCTCTTCCATTCTTTAGACTTTTATCACTCCAGTGTATCTGTGAAGTCACAAGCCTGTACATCACAAGTTTGTAACACAAGGCCCATTTCAATCCTATATTTTCAACTTTAAAACCTCTGTGATTTTGGGAAAATGGGTCAAGGTCTATTGTATTATATAACACCAGCCAATTTCGTAATGCTAGCTCAATTATTTTATGAGATATTAAATTTAATGTGTTTCATTATATTTTAACTCATTTTTCCTGTAATACCATAGGTGGCACCACTAGTATCCCACACCTTTAAGATTTTTGGCTCACTAACATTCCCGCCTAGTTTCTTGAAGATCCATCAAAAATTAGCTAGTGTCCACAAATTTTCATATTTTGACCTATATCTTATGTTATAATGTAGGTCATGACCTCATTATCAAATGCGACCTAGATTTTCATACATATGATACGTCCTGAAAGTTATATGGGGCTATCATCAAAACTTATCAAGGTATCACGCTCACAACCCAAAAGTTTATGAATGGACTAGGTCAGCACAGCTAAAAATCCAAAAAATCATTGTTCAAAGCAATTGAACAATTTGGTAGATACACACCTGATATATATATATATATATTTGCTAAATTTGCAGTGAATCTGATGAACGGTTTTGGACATGGAGCCACAAATGTAAATTATGCTCAGATGGACGGACGGACCGACTGATGATGTATGAAGGGCCATCATTTTACCACAGCTGGCTGACAGGTCAGCTGAGGTAAAACAGCATAATATGTACATTATATTACACAGGGTGCTGGCATGTCGGTGAATTGGACACATGACACTTTTTTGATGGGGTTATCTGGAACTTTTAAGTGCATAAAAGGACGGTTTCCGCCACTTCTAGTTACATCCCAGCTAACTAATTAATGTAATCAGCAAAAGTCACTAATTTTGACACTAATGATAACATGGGATGTTTTATGCTAGAAAACCAAGCACCATGGTGACAAAGGTACCGCATGAAGATTGATGAAGTCGACTCTTTGAGTGCAGTGGTACCTGCTGTATGTGGCCACCCCTTCTGCCAAAAAAGTGGCTACAAACAGTAGGTGGCCTGTCACCACAGGTAAATTTTACAAAATTGACTCAGAGCCTAGTAACCACAAAAAGTAATGTAGCTGCTCATGGCAGTGGCTGCATACAGCAGGTACCACTGTATAAGCCAATACCCAAGGTATGTTGTGGAAGCAGAAAAGTTCCTACCTGTGCTCAACGGCCATTCTGCCCCTGCTGCACCAGTGCCCCCCTCAACCCTTGCGTCCACGCCTTCTAGCTGCTGTCACCATTGGTCCAACTCCTCACTGCCTGTATGCACAGCTCACCATCAACCTGTGTGCCAGCCCCTGCAAACAATACTGTAGATGAGCTGCATGGAAAACTTGATAAGCCTGTTACAAACTCCAGACAAATACAATCTAACCCTGCTTGAATGCCACTGTCACACACACACAGCTACATCACCAATGCAATCAAATTTTCTTCCTTTAATTTGAGGTGATCCCCATCTTATGCCATTGTTCCACATCTTCACATTTGCCCCATTACTGTTGGTGAGCACCTATCCATTCTGATGAGTTTGTTGGAGATAGTTTGTGGTGGTTACCTTTCAACGCCTGTCAGTGATCCAAAGCTGCCCTGGTTAGATATTGACCGGCCTCCTCACCTCAGACCCCAGCCAGCACGGCAACACTCAATCATCATTCTACAACCACATTGTCCGGCCAATTTTTCATAGCGTCAGAAATACTTCCCTTTATTTGTAAGGTATTTCTCTGCATTCACCTCACACAGGCACAACCTGTACACCTTTACCAATTATACAGCTCCTAATTGGTCCTTTTCATTTTCAACATTTTCTAGGTTCCTTTCTACATATATCTCTCTCTCTCTCGCTCTTTTTTTCTTTTCTTTAATTCTGACAGGCCAACATTGGAAAGACTGGCTGGCAAGTAGACACCACAGGTCAGTTCCAGCTCACCTCAGACCACAAGAAGTTTGTCTTGGAATGGGATCGTAGGTGCAAAACCAGATCATTACGTTCTTGTCTTGCAGGCTGCAGATTCTGGAGGTCACATTCAGTGATCACTTGGCACCATGTAATAGTTCGACACCTGGCAGAGGTAGCGAGCTTTAGCGCTCCTTTTGGGGGAATCCCGCACAAAGGTGTGAAGTAGGCAACCAATATTAAAGCTATCTGACTATTTTTCTGAAGTGTTGGGAAACTTAAATGGGCATGTAGTACCCTGCTCAAGACATGTAGTACCCTGCTAAGACATGCCAGACGATCACATGATTCATATACAGAAGGAGACCTGCTCATAAATATTACAGCAATGGAAGGCCAAAGATTGGCTAACTGCCCACACATTAATCAATGCAAAGTGGGGACTTTATGGAGCATGAAATCTTTATTGCATACAGCGTCCTCCAGGGACCATGGCAGTACACTACAAAGTATTGATGGCGCTACATCAAGATGCACATATCAAACTGTCAAGGCAGAAACATATATTAAACCTACATATACAATCTATCATAACAAAAATTTCCATCAAATGGATGACTTGGACCTCCAAATTTTCAGGAATGAGTAGCTGGAGGGTGTCTAAATGAAGGACTTTAATCCTACAGTCAAGGATTTTCCGGAGGCCAATTTAGCAGGATGGGCCACCCTGCTAAACACATTCTTCAGTCATAAAAATAGGTCATATTTTTACAACAATTTCTCCAAAATAATCCCTTTTTTACCCAAGGAAACCTTTGAGGACCTTAAAGTTATTCCCAAAGTTATGTTTTGGAGTTTCAATAATATAAAGTTGTTCAATTGAAAGATTTGTTTCAAATTTGTAGCAGAAAAGGTGCATAAACTTTTTTAACTAATGCTTTTCATCCACTTTGCCGTTATATTTTGCTGTAGAGAACCCTGTAATATCATGCTTCAGTGATTTTTGATTAATAGGAGCAAGGAGGGTAGATAGGAGGTATCCAAATTAACTGGGATCCTGTGCTGCCACCTAGGCTACAGCAAGGAACTTGACAGGAAGGTGGGCAGATATTAAGTAAGACCAAATGAGCTCCTATGATAAAAGTAACAAATTGAGCAAGCAAAAAGCTTAAGAAAAGTCATTCACTTAGATTTAAAACATGCAAGATGCTGAACAAATTTAGAAAATTCCATTTGTTTGGTACAAAAATGTTATTTCTCTATGGTTAAGTTACATAATATGTACAAGTGCCCTCAACATGGCTGAAGCATAGTTCTGTTGCTTAGCAACTGAGAAGATCAGATTAGGTCTGGTGTTAATGTAGTTAAATATGAATTAAAACTCAATCAGACATTGCTAGATCTATGCCACCCCACCCCCTGGCTCTGTGACCTTGGGATTTGGGTCAAGGTAACCCATCTTCGAACTTGTCTTAGACCTTATGCAGGATTAAAACCATTTGGGGTCAGAAAGGTCTACCTAAAAACTTTTTAACTTATTGTGTGAAAACCAAATTCACTAAAAAAATGGCTCTGTGGCCTTGGGAATTTAGCCAAGGTCACCCATCTTCAAACTCATTGGAGAAATTATGCAGGCATATAAGCATGTGCAATATGAAATCCCTATGCACAAAACTTTGCAAGTTTTCACATGAAAACCAAATTCCCAAAAACGGCTCTGTGGCCTTGGGAATTTGGTCAAGGTCACCCATCTTCGAACATGCCCTAGAGCTTATGAAGGACTGTAATCACCAACAATTTTGACAAGCCTATTCCAAAACTTTCTAAGTTATCACGTGAACACCAAATTCACTACGAAGGGTCTGTGACCTTGGGAATTGGGTTAAGGTCAGCCCTCTTAAAACTCCTCCGAATCCTTATTTAGGACTATCAGCAAGAGCGATATATAAGCCCTAAGCAAAAAACTTTTCGAGTTATGGCATGAAAACCAAATTCATATGGGATGTTACTAATATTTGGAAATAAGTAATACTGAGTACAGGCAGATGGAAATTTATTCTTTTGTCCAATTTAGGATGCACTAAATGAATATAATTTGGCATTTGTAAACTTAAATTTCTTTAAAAGACACAAATTTTGTGAAAAATGGGTATCAAGTCCTGTATGTGACACTGATATGCCTGTGTGTCCTCCTGATTTGACAGGCCAAAACACCGTGTTTTGTGGCTGGAAACTAAAATGCATATCTCGTATTGAATTATTTTTCAACATACAGAATTTTTATGTCTTTCAAGACATTTTAACTCCTAATTTCCCTCAATATATAGGTGGTGCCACAGTATCATAAGCAACTGAGATTTTGACCTCTTCTACAATCTCACTAAAGTTCATGAAGATTCATAAAAAAATTAAGGATGCTAATTTTCACATTTTGACCAGTATATTACACATTACTACAGGTGTTGCCACCAACATTAACTTCAGCATATATTTTCATACACTTTATAAGTCCTAAAAGTTATGTGGGCCTAACAAAAAAACTGTGGGGTACAGAGCATTAACAAAATGACCCCTGTATTCCAACTGGCCATTTGACCTTGACCTTAAACTCGGATTAAAAAATTGCTGTGCTCAAAATGTGCACCTGCATCCAGCTTTCCATACATGGTCTGTTTGTTCAAAGCAGATAAATCAGGTGATATCTTTTTGAGATATTTAAGAAAAACAGTAAAATTGGACAAGCGCGAAAGTCCATAATCATTGGGTCACACCCTCACAGTGACCCAAAAAGAATGTCACCAAGTAGAATTTTATGGACAATGTAATCAAGTGCAATTTTGATCTGGAGGCTCAATTCTTTTTGCTATTGATATCCAAGCTACACCCTGCAATTACAAAATCTCTTTCAACTTGGTGAGCAAACAAAATGTCAAGGTAACTGATACTATATAATATACTAGCATTGGGCACGGTCCATATATATCCTATAAATTTGGCACATCTAATTCAATTACTTTTTGAGATACAGATATTTTATATCTTTCAATACATCTTGGCTCATCATTTCCGTCAAATTATAGGTGGCACCACTAGTATCATAGGCAACTGAGATTTTCATCTCCACAATCCCCCCAATTTTGTGTTCAAGATTTATCAAACATTAAAGATGCTAGAGCAGTCACAATATTTTCACATTTTGACCCATACACTACATAATACTGTTAGGGGTACCAACAATATCAAACTCAACCTTGTATTTTCATATTTTCATACACTAGATAAGTCCTGAAAGTTATATGGGGCTATCTTGAAAAACTGTGGACTGCATTGCACTCACAAGCAAAAAGTTTAGGGACGTGCAGATGGATGGACATGCAGACAAGATACCATAAGCCCTGTGACCTGACTACATGGTCAAAGCTGAAAAGGATGCTAACATGCTGCACCTCAAATTTATAAGCTTCCAAAAATTTGCATGAAAATTAAGTGAAGTTTTTAATTCTCAAAGCCCCATTTGACTGCACTCAAAACAATTTATTTGGCAATCCCAGATCTAGCATAGCACCACATGCAGTACCTCGCTTACAATGGCTGGAAGTGGAGACCACATGTTCATGCACATGGTCAAAGTGACACATGAAGAGTGCCTGCATGCAGAGTTTTTTCTCACCTATGCCATGTACAACTTTCATCCCTACAACTCAAGAACACATAACATCTACTGATCCAAACCAATATGAATTTTCATCAGTCCATGAAGAAAATGACTGGACAAAATATCAGACATTTCTGTGTCAGGAAACCAGAAGACCCATCTCCCAGACTCACCTTCACCCAGTGGTGACACCCATGTGAAGCACAGCTAGCACAAAGTAATCTGACAACCTGGTGTGAACTGGGTCAGAATGACCTCATATTCTGATCAACCATCTGAATCTCCTGTTATGTCACATCAGTATAAACAACCTTCCAATCTGAATCTCAAACCAGTGACTCAGCCACGGTGCAGTCAGTCTGGCCTCCTGCTCAAATGCCGACCCGGATGTCCATTGTCCACATCTGGCATGCAAACTGAAATGTCACAACACATTATTTGTCCCCCTTTGAAACCCACCTTCAATGTGATCCATAATATCCTATAAGTACTGGTCATGAAAAACTCCTACTGTTTCATCTACTTTGCCAGAAGATAATAAGAATCCAGATTTTTATTGAGAGAGGGGTTTAAAGGCCATACACACAAAACCATTTGTTACACAAATACATAGGGAAAAATTGCAACAGGAATACATGATTTTTTTTGGGGGGGAGGGGTCATAAATGGTCTTGAGAATGATGAGTGAGGAAGCAGATTGGCAATGCTTGGTGGGTGACAGGATGAATGGAGACAACCAACTAGCTGCCCCATGAATTCATCCCCATGTCAAGGAGATCAGAGAAGTATGGGTAAGTCACCATCCTGTATGTTTTCAGGGGGGAGGGAAGATTTCAAAGGGAATCTGCATTTCAGCCAATTAGTTCAGTTCGCTCGTCCAGCACATCTGCTTGAGCTCCCTGTACCGACAAGCAGCAGTTCTCTCTCTGCAAATCGCTGTTAATCAATTTAGGCATAGTTAACCATGGTTGAAAAATTAATTTAGCCTCCAACCTGCTGACATACTGCAAATGTGTAAGTCTTGGAGCCAGTTTCCCCTAATTATCATAAACCATTTAAAGCAGAACATTCCGATTCAAATGTGGTCAGCCAAACCTGAATTTTACAGGTTTACTGCAAGTCTGTCATTGAAGACATTGGTTCCTGAAGTAGAAGCACTTATCAGCATAGGACTCTATGTGACATTTTGATAGGGTTACCTTTAGATATTTCAAAAGGCTTGGTCTCATACTCATTAAATGGACAATTTAATTCTCCTGACAATTTAAGGAAATAACTAGATATACCTTCAATGCAAAGCGTTGACTGAAGGGTCTGCCAGGAAAAAATGCTGCCATTTGCTTCAAACTAGGTAATGGTGACATCAAAATCTAATCAGTTCATCTTGGCATGCTAGATAAGCATACTGCCAAATTTGAGCAAAATACATTGGAGCATTCTGGAGATATTGCAGTAACGAGCCCTAATGAGCATGTACTTAGGCAGCCATTTGCGCAAATTAGGTCATGTGACACCAAAATCTAATCAGTTCATCTTGCCAGGTAAGGTAAGCATATTGGCAAATTTGAGCAAAATACATGGAGGCATTCTATAGATATCATGGTAATGATGATGTGTGCATCCGGACGACATCCAGACGGATGGATGGAGGGACAACACTAAAAAAAAAAGTCCCTCCCATGCGGCGGACCCTTAAAAACAAATTGTTGCTCAGAACTCAAAACTCTAACTTTGTTTCTTTGACAACACTTACATCTGGCTTCCTGAGAATATACAAAGGAATTTGAGTTGTTAACCAGGGATCCAGTTCATGATATCAACAAAAAATACTGCACATGGTGCTACCATTTAAAATATCATCACTTATGAAGCACTGACCTTGAAAATGTTCTTAATAATCTTGAAAACTATGTCAACAGATCACTCAAAATTGTAAAAAATGACCATTGGCCTAACATATATTTGTTAATTTTGTAGCTCTATCTACAATTATCATCACAATAATGAATTTAATGTTTTTGACACCTTTACGGTTTAGTTAGTTCTAATACCACCAGTAGTAGTACCATGACTTTCCTTCATAGACTTTTGGGTCTGTACAGTGTTCTGTCATGGCATATATAAAATGCACGGTGATCAGAAAAAAAATCTGTAGCAGGGTTCTTCCCCCATGAAATCAGTAGAGGCACTGCTAAAAATAGCTGCAATGGACAAATTGAAGGCCTAGCCTCCTTTTCAATACACATGTAATGGGGAAACCAATTTAAAGCCATAAATTTTGATGCAAAGCTCTGAAATTTTATGGCTATAGGGCTTTGGGGACAACCCTGCGGAAGTACTTTCCTTTCATGAACTTGGGAAAGTACATGTATGTCAAGGTCATCCATATTATGCAATATCAAATTTCAACATATGATATACACATTTGTGGCACATTTGATATTGTAAATCTGATTCTGTCTTGACATATTGAATTTAATGTCCTTTACAAAAGTGATTATAATGACCTTGAAAATACGTTGAGGTCACCCAAAATTATATAAAGTTTGACCATTGGCCTAACGCGTATTATGTGTAAATTTTGTATTTCCCTCTCCATTTATTTTTGCGCTGATATTGAATTTAATGTGCTTTTACCCCCATAATTTTACTTCAATTAATGCCACCACTGGTGCCACCATGACTCCACACATGATAGGCCTTTGGTCTGTTCAATACTCCTGTAGTGATACAAGGATGTATGTACAGAAATTAAGACATAATGATCATATCAAAAAATGCATTCCTTCCATGACCTTGTAAAACTATGTCAAGATCACCCATATTATGCAACATCAAACTTCCACATATGATACATAGTTGTGGTATACCAGGTATCCTTAGCCTTATTCTTTCTCAAAATGTTGAATCTAATGAGGTTAAACATATTTCGGTCCAAATCTTGTGCAATACTGCAGGTGGCACCACCAAATTTTGACATTTTAACTTTTTTGTCTGATTAACATTCCCACTAGATTCCATGATGTTTCACAGAAAACTCTCCTGTATTTAACAGCATTCTCACAATTTTCCCATTTCGATTGACATATTACATAATAATGTAAGTAGCATCACAAATATCAAACTCAACCTAGATTTTCATACCTTTCATACATGCAAGTCCTGAAAGTTATATTGGGTTAACTGTAGACTGTATCTTGTTCACAAGCAAAAGTTCACAGACAGATGGAAGATCAGAAGGATGGACACGAGTGATGCTATTAGCCCTATGACCTGTGGTCAGCAGAGATAGATTTTTTTTTTTTTTCATTTCAATAAACATTCCTTAATATTTCATGTTGCAGTTTTAGTTTATGCAATGATCTGCAACTTAGCAGCAGAGGATTTCTGTGTGCCCATGTTTCAGTCACTTGTGAGGCCATAAAAAACTAGCAGCCGATCAGTGACTGAAAACCTGTAGGCCAGAACGGACGGACGTGTAGGTGATGACAATACCCGTCCGGCAGGTCAAGGTTACTTCTATTTAACCTAATGACAAAGCTTTGGTGCAAATGCAATGAGCAGAGATATCATGGCGAGGCCATTTTTCTTAAATGCAACACTGTCACCTACAATGGGACCCAGTGACCTAGTTTTCACTAGGTGTCTGAGGCATCCTTAGGACCGACTGTCGTAAATAATTGGTGCAGCTACAATGAGTAATTTAATATTTGAAGATATCGTGGCACCGCCATTTTTCTTCAATGCAGCACTGTGACGTAAATGTGACCCAGTTGAGGGCTTCATGAACTTTGTTCATCATCACTGTCCTAGTGCTTCACGCGCTTTCCCTTCTGCTGAAAATCTTTTCTCAGTGGCCCGGGTCTCTTCGGAAGCCTAGATAGCTGATTTCTGATGTGCCAATACCACTGAAATCACTGGGAGTAGAGCTGCTCGTTTGGCTTGAAACCTAACTTTTCAAGATGCAGTTTTGACATTCTGATCGCAGAGAGAGTGAGGACAGTGCCTGTCAGACAATTGTTGCTTAGCAGGGTCTACCAAATTTGTTTCTAAGCATTCCTGGGATTACGGATCGCTTAATTTGACTTTACGGATGCCTGTGGGAAGAGTGGACCCAGGACTGGTAGGTGCTGGCTCGATTCTTTTCTTTTTCCAAGATGGCATTTTGGCGGATTAAATCCTTTTCAAGCCCAGCTCACCATTTACACGGACTCATCTAGATCTGGGTGGAAAGCCCATGTAGAGAGTCAGACAGCATCAGGCCCTTGGCCAGAGTCCTTCACAGCTCACCACATAAACTGATTGGAACTGGAGGTGATACGCTTGGTGCTCCTCCACTTCTGAGACTTGGTGTAGCACAAACTTGTCCTCATATTGTCTGATAACAGGCCTGCGATAGCCTACCTCAACAGGCACGGCGGGATGCAGTCCAAGAAGCTGACTGAGTTGGCCGGACGCATCATCAGATGATGTTATGACCACTGCGTCCGCACGCACGCCAGGTACGTCCTGGGACAAACAAATGTCCTGGCCAATCATCTCTTGAGAAGAGGTCAGCCGGTAGGGACGGAGTGGTCGCTTCACCCCAGGGTCATTCAGGCCATGTGGACACATTGGGGGACTCTTCATGTGGATCTTTTTTGCGACTCGCGAGAATTCAAAACTACCAGTGTACATCTCACCTGTCCCACACCCCCAAGCCCTAGCAGTGGCTACTCTCGCCATGGACTGGAGCAACCTGTGGGCATATACGCCTTTCTGCCTTGGCCGATCTTTCAGAGGGTATTGCGCAAGGTTTGGTCCCACGATTGCAATCTGATCCTGGTCGCTCTCTGACGGCCCCGGAGCAATTGCTGAGTCGACCTGTTGGAATTGAGCGCTGAGCCTCCGCTATGTTTACCAGCACGGCCGAAGCTTCTTGTGCAACCGTGGACGAGCATGTTCCATGGGAACCCTCAAGTGCTCAACCTCCATGCTTGGTAGTTATCTCACAGCACATCCACAACAGAGGCTTCTCGGAGTAGGTCTCAGATAGAATTGCCAGAGGAAGGCTTTGATCTTCCTCTCTAGCTGTTTACATGGCTCGTTTTTAGGCGTTTTCCAAGTAATGCGCCAGTATGCGAATTCACCCTTGGGCTCTGCGTGTCGTGGACATTGCCGACTTCCTGTTGTAGCAGTGGGAAGTTTTAGGCAAGAGCTCGAGAACAGTGGAGGGGTTTCAATCAGCTATGTCATCAACCCTTGGCAATGTCTTGGATGTGCCCATTGGTGGAGATCCTTATCTGTTGGCACTCATCGCGTCCTTCTACACCAACAGGCCAGCGATGCAACAGATCCTACCTCGGTGGGACCTACCGCTGGTTTAAGTCATGTTGAAGAAGTGGCCCTTTTAGTGCCTTGAGGACTCCAGGCAGGTTTTCCTCAAGAACTGGACTTGAAAAACTTGTTTTCTATAAACACTCGCTTTGGGGGCTAGGAGAAGCGAGATCCATGCTCTAGCTTATGACTGTCTCCAATGGTCACCTGACCACTCCCAGGTAACCCTGAGGCCTCACTTGGGCTTCCTTGCAAAGAACCAAGTGGCTCGAAATCCGGCTACAGCCTTTAAGGGTTTTTGCCTACGTGCGATGGAAGCCAATCTTCCTCTCAAGGACAGAGCCCTGTGCCCAGTGAGAGCTTTTCGCTGGTACCTTTCCCGCACGGCCGGACTCAGAGGACAGAGGTCTGCCCTCCTTCTACCACTGAGTAATCCTTATAAGGAGCAAGTTTACATAAAAATGATTTCATCTTGGATTAAGCAAACAATCCTTAAGACCTCGCTGGATAGGCCAGAGGCCTTACAGCTTGTCTCTGCTAGAGCTCAGGAGGTTAGAGCCTTCAATGCCTCCTGGTGCACCCTGCGGAACGTTGAGGTTGTTGACATTCTGTGGGCCTGCTGATGGGCATCATCTATGACTTTCGCCGAGCACTACTTGCCTGACATGATAGTGCTCGAGGAGGGCATGTACACCTTGCCAGGGTAACAGGCTCCTTTGCATAGGTTCCAATACTGGTCCTTTAGGCCTTTCCAGATCCCATCAGAGCTGCCACCGTGTTCCAGTTTATGGTGCTCTTGTGGTTGATCAGATGTAGGCCCATAGGTCGGCGCATTTCTTTGTGCGTTTTCTTCGTTCCCAGTAGACCTAATCTCGGACAGTATCTGGCAGTTTATTCCAACTTCCAGCCTGTTGCCAGCTTTGACACAGGTTTATTACTGCCCCTGGAACCTATTAAACACCCCCCTCCCCCCCCCCCCCGGTCCACCAGTTTCGCGACTAGGACCTGTTAGATCTCCAGGTCCAATGGATAATAATGTCTACCCATGAGGCGGACAGTTGTCATGTTGGCTGGCTGGCTGGCTAGCACGAGGGGGGGGGGGGGTTCAGTGCGGTCCCATGCGGGTCAGTAAGGAGGGTTTCTGGTTAAGCCAGATTCTGCTGTCAGGCATCACCTTCTCACACGGACTGATGGTGCTCCCCAAGCTTCCGGTCCCGCTGGTCTATAGAGGTCAGTGTACCTGTAATGATTACCCCAACGCCAGCAGGTTTGCACATGTACATCAGCAATGGTGGTCGAGAGGTAATGTTACGTAATTAATACGGGATATTTGGAGCAATGTCAGTATTAATAAGGATACTTACCTCTCGACCACCAGAGAAGCCCACCCTAATAACCCCGTTTCCTCTTCAGCTGATGTCGACTGATCACTCTTCACATGAGGAAGTATGATACCAAGCGCATGTGCACATGACGTCACCATCAGTTCCACATAGACCAAGAGATGGTGCCACAGGACTGTCAGGTTTCCAGAATCAAGTGTGAGTAGCAAGCTTCTCATCTCGATTTCTTGGGCATCATGCCCAGACACAGAGGTCTTGGCAATGGTGGTCGAGAGGTAAGTATACTTATTAATACTGATATTACTCCAAATATCCCGTGTCGACTGATAAGTACGTACCAGACAGAAAAAAAATCATTAAAAGTCAGGAATCCACAGCAACGCCAACTGCTGAACAAATTTGTGTGACCCTTCTACAAGGAATATTTACACCAAGTTTCCGCACAATTCTCCCCTGTGAGAGAATGCATACGATTAACGCAGTCAGGTGTGCGTGGGTAACCGTAGGTTACCCACGCACACCTGACTGCGTTAATCGTGTATTGGTTGGCTATTGATCCAATATTGGTTAGTCATGATATTCCTTGTGCCAGGTTGATCTGGTTTGACAAAATTGTCCAGCTTTTTTCTGTTTTGCCAGATCAGCCAGTATAGGTAAATTACCAAAGAACGCTTCATTCCTAGAAGAAAATGATGCCGAGGCCGTTTGGCCAAGGCATCATTTCAAGGTGATGCGCCAATTTAAAATCCATTGTTTACATTCACGAAATATTGCAATGGCAATTGATTCAAAATAAAGTTTTATTTGATAAAAATGTGGCACATTCACTCCAACTCATCATTCTTGGAAAATAATGATGAGCTACAACAATATAGTGACACTACCAATGGATTTTAAAGAATAGGATGCTTCTTTAGTTCTGCCAGCATAAAAGCTAAGCATGACAGAATTGGAGTGGTCCCAATATTGTATGCCAAGCAATGCATTTCTGTACCAAATTTGAGAAAAATTCATCCAGGCATTTTGAAGATATCATGCATATGGTAACAAAGATGGACAGCAATAGGTCACAGTATGCTGTAAATAGGTCACAGTGACCTCGAATTCTAATCAGCTAAGGAGGTCTGGGTATGCATCTATGTATCAAATTGCATAATTGCATTTTGAAGATAGGGCCCTAAAAAGCTCATACATGTATGGACAGTAAAAGAGTCATGCTAAGCTGTAACTAGGTCACACTGACCTCATTTTCTAAGCACCGATTGGGGTCCAGAAAAGCATATGTGTTTGAAATTTTATAAAAATCAATCTGTCCAGTAAATAGGTTATGGTAAGCTGTGAATAGGTCAGTGACCTCAAAATTAATCAGGTAATGACAGTCAATGAATGCATCTGTACCAAATTTAGAAAAATCTATCAAGGCATTATGAAGACATTGCATTAACAAAGCTCAGACAGGCAGTAAATATGTCACAGTGAGCTGAAGATAGGTCACAGTGACCTCTAAATCCATACAGCTAATGGGAGTCCAGGAATGCACATATGTGAACCAAATTTGAGAAAAATCCATTGAGCGAATTTGAAGATATCGCTGTAATAAATGCGGATGGGCGTACCGACAGGCAGACAACCCGAAAACATTCTGAGGGCCAGGCTAGCCTGGAAATGACCCACATCATGCCCAGAATCTTTCATTACCTTCATAATAATGATGAAAACAGCATTGTGTGTAAAGTTCAATAAGTGATATATTTGCTTTTCACTTTAATTGCATGTACGAATTGTTGTTAATCAAAAAAAAAAAAAAAAAAAAAAAAAAACAGAAAAAAGTTAACTTGAATACTGACAACAGCCATGTACTTACAGACTAGGTCAGAAAGGCAGTTAGCACATGCTCATTACTAATGCTAAAAACCTTTTCATGATATCAAGAAACATACTCTGTGATCAGTGAAATGCTTAAATTCTATTAAACACTATATATGCATCCCCTGTGAGAGAATGCATAATCATTGCATCATCATCTCCTTCACAATTTTGGTGATGGTGTCTGTGGGCAACATCTATGGGTAAAAGCAAACTATTCCACACAAGACTTTTGACAACATTGCAACATGTGCACTGTAGTTAGTGCCACATACCTGCATAGTATTGGCACTTACTGACACATGGTTCCAAAGCTGGATATCCCATAATTTCATCAAAACTAAACATAATCCCACCATTTTCCAATACCTTACATCATCTTCAATCACATTACATTATGATAAAATTCCATGCAATTTTGTCTAGCCATTCTGGAGAGTAAGCTGAAAATAGCCTGAACACATGCAACTTCATGGCAAAACTAGCAGTGCCACCTGCTGGCCAAAGTGTGAATTACATGCCTCCAGGTTACCCTGCATGCAATATCAAAGCAATTGGCCAAGTAGTTTGTGAGAAAAAGAAATTTTAGAATTTTTCTCCAAAAACAGAAAAAAAAATTATCTTAGTAATCTCTTTTGTACACTTGGCAGAGGACCACCTGGGGAACATCCATGTGCAAAATCAAAACATTCCACGCAACAGTTTTTGAGAAGTTTAAATTATAAAAAGTTGGAAAGATGGCCAGATGGATAGAGCAACAGATGGATGATGGATGCAAACAGATTTTATATAGGCTCTGCTGACTGACAAGTAAGCACAGCTAAAAATTATTGCATCATCACATCCTTCATAAAGCTGGCAGAGGATCACCTGGGAACTTCTGTGTGTAAAATTAAAGCATTCCACAAAACCTATTTGAGACAATACTGCAATGTATTCACTGTATTGCTACAAGAATGTACTATTATAAGCAGCATTTACCGACACGATCCCAAAGTTCAATATCCCATAACATTGTCAAAAATTGACATGTTCTCATCATTTTTTCAAACTTTCATCACCTTTAGTCATATTATATTCTGATAAAATTGCATGCAATTATGTCTAGCTGTTCTGGATTAGAAGTCAAATGTAGCCTTAGCACACAAAACTTCATTGCCAAAATATGAGGAAAAGATCACAGCACCACCTGGTGACCAAAATGTGAGCTACATGACCTCACGTAACCCTGTATGTAATATCATCACAATTACCCATGCAGTTCTTCAGAAAAAATGTTCAATTTTTTGCAAAACATTTAAATGAAAAAAAAAATGATAATACTGAATCTTCATTTTCTTCACAAACTTGATAGCGGGCCACATGGGGGGGGGGGGCCACATGGGGAACATCTAGTGCAAAATCAAAACTTTCCATGCAACAGCTTTTGAGGAGTTGCAAATGTAAAAAGTCTAATGGACAGACAGATGATGGTTGCAAATGGATTTCATAAGGTCAACTGACTTGTCACCACCCACCCACCCACCCAAAAATCTCACGTAATCTTTTCTGATTATATGAATGCTAGGAATTCTGGTATGGTGCTGCTAACACTAACTTGTACCCTAAAGGCTAGAAGCTATCAAGTCCATCAATATTTAAGCCACTTTTTAGCTGTAAAACTGCATGATGCAGGGATTATATAGTCAAAGCACAGACCAAGTGGAGTAAAGAAAGAATAAAGATGAACTTTTGGTATGGGTTCAAAAATATGATGCATTTAATTTTGTAACTTTCACAGGCACTTAAATTCTTTATTTGTGAATGATGTGTACAAAGTCAAAGGTCAAGCTTTTTTTGCTACCTAGAGTCATAGCCTAATGGTTGCAAGTGGGCAGCACAATTGACCTCATTTTTTACTTAGTATTATTTATTTTGAAGATCAGACTTTTTCTTGACTACCAAATGATTAAGAGCCATTTGTGGCTTTGTCCAGTACACACAGTTGATTTCAAAATATACCTCAATCAGGAACACCAAGCTTCCAGACACAGGATGCCATTCCCAGACGCCTGTGTAGGGGGAGGCTTATTTTAGTTACAACCTCAAGGGTTGATTCCTTAATGCACAAAAGGCAAAAGTCTGCTGAAGAGAGTTGATACTGTGATCAAATGGCCAAACACAGCATCTGCACGTACATATACAGGAAGCATTTAGAGACAGACTGGCCAACTTGCTGTGGTCCTTACATTTGAATATCTTGTCCAGGCGCAGCTGGTAAAGACTGCCACTCAATGCAATCACAGGTGCCTATGTTTTTTGTTGTTGTTGTTGTTATTGTTGTTGTTGTTGTTTTGTTTTTTGTTTTTTTTTGTTTTGTTTTTTGTTTTCCTGTTTACCTAGTTGGACCCACATAGCATACACTCCAAAACAGCCCACTTCATTTATTTTTGGTCATAATCTGCATGCATTAAAAACAAGAGGATTATGATGACGTTGTGCTGACTGCTGAGTGGAATCTGCTGCTTGTGCAAGTACATACCCCTCTATTACATGTACTGTATTAATGCTTACTAATTGATAACCAAAAGTTTCATACAAAAAATATCAATAAGCCTGTTTGCACTTTGAAGGTCATTCAAAGTCAAGCTTAACCATGCCAACTGAAATTTCATAAGTATTTGCCTACCTACAGTTGTATGTTTAAGGTGGAGGCTATGAAGCCTGTACACAGTGAGACTGGCAACTTTGGATCAATATTACCCATTTAATTTTTTTCACAAGTACATTAAACCTATATATATATTCTGATTACTAAATATCCATAGATTTGCATCCATAGGGGTTTTTTGCAGGATTGGAAGTTTTTGAGATTTTATAGCATTCTCTGACTTGGTAGGATTTTCACATTTTTCGCGCAGAAGTTGCACAAAGTTGCCTTTTTTTTAAAGTTGAAATCAGAAGAAATTTAAAAATTTATATTCATGTCCAGGATCGAATTAAATGGGGAGTCCTGAAATAGCATAAATAAAAAGTTATAAAATTTTAAATTTAGTTCTGACAAGTTGTTCATTTTCTTGCTATAAATGGCTCCAAAAGTCACGGAATGTTTGTCAAAAGAAAAATTCTGGGAACCGCTCCTGGATGTGGTATGTTTCTTTTGATATCCACTGATTTTAATGTGATAGGGCAATTCATACATTTGTGATGCGAGATATAAATTTTAGAGGTTGAGCAAAAATCAGTTCTGAGAAAATTGCATTGAAAGAAAATGTTGCCAATTCTTACGCATTTATTACTGTAATATGACACATACTCATTTCTTCAGTCCTGTGTGTTAATTATTGTGTGAAATAAACTTGTAGCTTTACCCCTGTGATGCTGTCATTAAAAAAAAAGTATATGTTGTGGCTTAAATCTAGATTTTTTTAACTCTTGGGAACATCACACTTGGCTTGTTTGGGTGTGGGTTCACATGCAGCTTTCCATATTTGGGGCCCAGTAAGTGGATTGCACTAGTTTGTTTTTACATCAACAGAGAATTTTAAAGTAATCAGAACAATGGTAGTGATTAGTCTGAACTGGCCTATTCTTCTCTCCACGGCTAATGGTTTCCAGTTCCCTCTGAGTGACACTTGTCAATTGGTTTCCAGGGGTCATGGACTGATGACTGTGCAAACAATGACATGCTTCATTATCATGCCCATGCAAACAAACCCCATGTGCTTGGCACTGCTTTAACTTTTCAGTGTAAACAAAAGTTTTGAGATCAATTTTCTCCTATAAATTTTATGTTCACACATCTGAGTTTTTGGGAGCATGTAGTTTAAGTATCAAACTATCCCAAAAAAAAAAAAAAATGAAAAAGTGATTAGAGTTTATCCAAAGGTTCTGACTTTAGATCTTCCACCTTGATTGCACTGAAATTATATGTTTCATTTACCATAAATGTCTGGGTGCAAACCCAGACAGAGTTTTTGTAGTTCTTTAATCTTTCTTTATTTCTTAATACCTTTCTGCCACATTTTGTGACACAGTTTTCTCAGCCATTATACACGTTACAACATTGAAATTTTACATACTATGAGACCCATATAACTGAAATTGTGCACCTGGTGTGGATTTATTGATATGCTATAAATTATTAAAGTTATGGGTGAAAAAAAATCATATTGAGCTATTGGCTGAAAAAACAATGATAGTTGTATTAGCCAATCACATTGCATCGATTGACAATACACCTGTTGCCTGGTTACTCTACTACTACTGTTCAGCAGATTGTACCTGATGACCCATGATTGATGATGTCACAAAAACAGTATGGGAGGAGGTTTCAAAACAAGCTCTAATTGGCACCCAGACAGATTTGCTTGCAAAGCTATCCATTCTAGTTTTGTACTGGTTTTGTTGTTTAGTCGAAGTTCTATAGTTGACAATAACTGTTGTCAAGTACTCCGCAAGGGCATCTCCTCTCTATATTTTAGCATTCTGTATGGTCATTACATTTTGTCCATATCAATTTCATCCCTTTCTCGACAATTCCATGATAACTGATACTTCAGAGCCATTGTGACAACCCATTAAGGAAGGGTGGACTTGACTGCTCTCATGCAATTTTTGCATCTAGAAAAGCTCAAGGAGTTCTCAGGGAGATAAAGGAATGAACACAGAGTACATATAAATCTCTCTCTCTCTCTCTCTCTCTCTCTCTCTCTCTCTCTCTCTCTCTCTCTCTCTCTCTCTCTCTCTCTCTCTCTCTCTCTCTCTCTCTCTCTCTCTCTCTCTCTCTCTCTCTCTCTCTCTCTCTCTCTCTCTCTCTCTCTCTCTCTCTCTCTCTCTCTCTCTCTCTCTCTCTCTCTCTCTCTCTCTCTCTCTCTGTTTTTGTGTTCCTCAGGTGTTACTGATCAAAATTTTCCCTCCCGCTACCCTTTTTGCACCATCCAGCGGATTGCTCAAGATTGTCAGCATGTGCAGGTTTTTGCACATCCACTTGCCAAGTCATTCCATTTCAGTCTACAAGATTTCGATTAAAGCTTCGCTATCTAATTTTCTCGTGATTAAATGGCAATTGGCATTTAGAGAAAAATTGTAAAAAGATTTGCCTCCAGCCCGAAAACCAACCACAATTTTTGTGTACTTGTGAGTCTGCTCATTCCTTGGCAACCAGCTATCTCTGGTAACAAACCCCCTTGGTGTATGGTGTCTGTCTGGTTTGCTTGGCAACCAAGAATGGAAGGTGCACATAACACAATATAACCATCCAATTGACGTGTTACTGTGTGATGATCCTGGGAATGACAATGCACGACAGGTAACAAGCTGGCTGTGATTACAGGCAAGTTTGTAACTGGATGACCTGGGGTCATGACTGCAGTTAGAGTTGTGGAAATCATACTTGCTACATTGTGGCTCACAAACTCTTACAAGGATTCTTATGGCTCATTGCCAGGGAAAATAATTCTTAAGCATTTCCTGGTTACAGACCATGTGTTAGTAGGCAGATGGACTAAAACTTAAAATCTAACTAGGAAAGATGATTTGCTGCATAGCAAATCAGTGTGTGTGTCTTCAAAGCATATTGGTATGGCAATGTACAACTATTCCATAACACAGGAGCAGAAGTTGGAATGGCATCTCTATCTATTATAGCTTTGAAGTTGTTCAAGATTTAAAATTTATAATGGTGCTATTAGCATAATTTAAATGGCTACAACTTTTATTTTAATTCATAAGGTGCGCAATGGTCAACAACCCCCTAGAAGAAGTTGGAATGACATCTCTATCAATTATAGTGTTGAAGACTTTCAAGATTAAAAAATTCAAATACTGCTAATTAGCATAATTTAAATTACTACAACTTTTGTTTTAGATTCATTACATGCGCAATAGTCAACAACCCCCCTATTAAAAGTTAAAATGACATCTCTATCTATAATAGTTTTGAAGATATTCAAGTTTTAAAATTGCCAATGCTGCTAATTAGCATAATTTAAATTGCTACAACTTTTGTTTTAAATTCATTAGATACGCACTGGTCAATAACCCCTAGCAGAAGTTGGAATGACATCTCTATCTATTATGCTTTTGAAGATATTCAAAAGATTTAAAATTTCAAATGTACCTAATTTATATAATTTTAAACATCTTCACTCCTCTGTATAAAATGGTCAAAGTCCTTGTCAAAAAAAACAGAGAGAGAGAGAGAGAGATAGATGATTTGCTGCATAGCAAATCAGTGTGTGTGTGTCTTCAAAGCATATTGGTTAGGCAATCTACAACTATTCCATAACACAGCAGAGTAGAAGTTGGAATGGCATCTCTATCTGTTATAGCTTTGAAGTTATGCAAGATTTCAAATTTCATATGGTGCTGTTTAGCATAATTCAAATTAATACAACTTTTATTTTTAATTCATTAGGTGCGCAATGGTCAACAACCCCCTAGTAGAAGTTAAAATGACATCTCTATTTATAATAGTTTTGAAGATAGTCAAGTTTTAAAATTTCAAAAGCTGCTAATTAACACAATTCAAATTGCTACAACTTTTGTTTCAAATTCATTAGATGCGCAATGGTCAATAACCCCCTAGTAGAAGTTAGAATGACATCTCTATCATGCTTTTGACAATATTCAAGATTTAAAATTTCAAATGCACCTAATTTGCATAATTTTAAACATATTCATTCCTCTGTATAAAACGGTCAAAGTCCTTGTATGGAGGTACAATCATGCCAAGTTTGGAGCTTCTATGGATAATAGTGTCCGAGAAAAGTGTTGAACAAATTTGCTGGGAAGGAAGGAAGGAAGGAAGGAAGGAAGGAAGGAAGGAAGGAAGGAAAAACAGAAAAGTGTGTGTTGACACCCACTTTAATAAAGAATTTAAGGAAAAACATTAAAGTGTGTGTTGACACACACTCTTTAATTAGTATATATTTTATGTTCGGAACGAGCGGGACTCGAACCTGCAACCTTTGGCACCAGTCACCTAGCTGAAATGGGAAACGCACATATCCACTCAACCAAATCCCCATTGTTAAAAAAGAATGGTTCAATGGAGGCAGTTATGTGCGAATGCCATATCAACACGGTATATAATGCAGTATATTTACTGAGTCGACATTTATTTCCAGAATCTGGGACTTAAATCCACCAGCATTAAGGAAATGCCGAAATATATATTTTATGTTTGGAACGAGGGGGACTCGAACCTGCAACCTTTGGCATATAACTGAACAAGGAGTTCATCCACCATGAATGATGCCACATGGTTCCATGGTAAGTAGTTGATGGATCCAATGAGGTTCTCCAGCAAGCTTCAAATTGAGAATCTTGTGTAAAGTAGGGATTGTGCGCACCTGCTACAGAATTTATAGTCAAATCTGGGTTTTGGTGGTCACGTAGTCGAAAGTGTCTACCTTGAGGTTGGGTTGCATGGGGTCCGTTCGGGTAATGCAGTAGAAATGCCCACGCATTCTGTCCATTAGTGTTTGCCCAGTTTGGCCAATGTAATTGCTCATGGCACATCTTGCATGTTAAGAGGTACGTGTATATCAAATTGTTGTGTTTACAAGAGCCTCGATCCAGGTGTCATATTTATGCTCAGTTTCCGTGCTTAATTGTGATAAATGCCTTTAGTATCTATTTTGGAGCAATACCTGGATGTGGGTGTATATTACAGGGGGTTGCTTCTACCAACACCAGTGACTGCTGGCATGGTTTGCTATGGGGGGGGGGGGGGGGGGGAGGGGGGAGGCAGTAAAAAAAGTGCTTAATTGATGGTTGCCTGGTCATCATCACAGTGAAAACCATGTTCTATGTGAGAAGTGAATTGCCCAGCAATCAAGAACTTGTGCAAGTTATGAATTATGAAAAAATAGACTTCACAACTTTGTGCAAAGCAACATTATTGGAGTATGAATATCAACCCTTTCAGAGACAGTATACTAGTCCATGACTAGGAGCTTGACTGGTGCAGCATCCTGTGGTGAGGGCCGCTGCCTGAGCTGAACATGTGGACATTCCAATATATACTTTCACTTGTGTGAGCTGAGGGTCCAGGCAGGCTGCACCCTGTAACGCTGTAACTGTGAGTATGTGATACTGGACTGGAGACCCAAGCTGAGGGCAGACAGCTGTTATTCAGCATCAAGGGACCATTCCACTTGCTTGGAACTTTCCATGCTGTTATTTCCTGCAAGCCAACACACTGACTGCCACACATTATGTCTATGCCCATATATGGACTGGTACATTTCTCCAGCTAAATCTGAGTTTCTTTCTCACCACCTCTGTCTTGAGTGATTTTGAGATTTTAACTGTTTTCACAAGATAAGTGTCCTTTCTATAAGTTGGCAAAATTTCAAGCTCCTTACTAAAGTAGAAATATGAGAAAAACACAAAAGAACACACAGGCATGTGGACAGCTGAACGTCTATGTGTCATTCTTTTGGGGTTTTTTGGTTTAAGCAGAACAATGCCACCCGTCCATCATCTCACATGGCTATGGGTAGCAATGGCCCATGGCAAAATGAGAGTGGTATCACGGCGGCGCAGCAAAATAAGGTGGCATGCCAAAAGTGTGTCTGTGGACAGGGAAATGATGCGAACATGTAAACATATCACAGCCTCAGTGGTATACTTTATAGTTATCTTGCTTGTTTTGCGTTCAAGTGAAGAAAGACCTGAAATGTTCAGGAGCAGCAGGAATGGTCATACGATGTCCCTTCAAAGGCCGTGCCGCCATGGATTACCCCAGCGGCCCTGCATACGAAAGTCTGGCCTAAAAAAACTGGCACTTTAATCAAAAATACCCATGTACAAAATATTAATATTTTATCAAAACCCAAGGATGAGGAAAGAGAAGCACAAATAAATACATCGAAAAGCAGCAGCACAAACGTCTGGGTGCCTTTATAATGAGAACAGTTTGAAATACAACATTTTGCCATTGTTCAACATAATCTAAATTTTGTGTATTAGGCTAATTTGCATAAATTAGATAATATTTGCCTAATCTGTATAAATCAAAATGCTACAACTTTGGTTCTTGGTATATTGGATGTGGCCATGTCACAATCTTATAAACTGAAGTTTGACTGACACCACGATCTACAGCAGTTATGAAGCTATTCAAGATTTTAATTTGGTGCATTGCATAATATGCATAAATTAAAAGCCTACAACTTTGGTTCAGGTTCATCGGATGCACCTATGTCCCAAACCTACAAATTTAAGTTACAGTGGTACCTCAATGTAAAATAGTTTTGAAGTTATTCAAGATCTAGATTTTGTGAATTTGCCTTCTTCACATAAATGAAAATCCTACACCTTTGGTTCATGATTCATTGGATGCACCTGTGTCACAAACATATAGAGTAAAGTTGAAAGGGTACGTCTCTGATAGTTATATAAAGCTATTCAAGATTTAAATTTTGTGTATTCACCTTAGTTGCATAAATTACAATTCTGCAACTTTGGTTCATGGTTCATTAGATGCACCTATGTCATGAACCTACAAATTGAAGTTGGAATGGCAGCTCTATGTATAATACTTTCGAAGTTGTTTAAGATTTAAATTTGTGTTATTCACCTAATTTTCATAAATTAAACTTCTACATTTTTGTTTTATTGGACGCGTGTATCTTACAACCCTTTGAATTGAAGTTATGATGGCACCTCTTTCTATAATAGTTTTGAATTTATTCAAAAAAACTTAAATTTTGTGTATTTACCTTATTTGCATAAATTAAAATTTTACAACTTTGGTTTATGGTTCATTAGATTCGGCTATGTCACGAACCTCTAAATTGATGTTCGAATGACACCTATATATCTATAATACTTTTAAGCTCTTCAAAGATTTTAATTTTGAATTTTGACCTAATTTGCATAAATTAAAATCCTACAACTTTGGTTTATAGTTCATTGGATGAGGTTTTGCCACAAATCTATAATTTAAAGATGGAATGGCTACTCTATAATAGTTTTGGGGATATTCAACTTTCAAATTTTTTCAATGCCCCTAATTAGCATAAATTGAAATTCCGTAACTTTCATTTAGTGTTCATTGTATTGGCAGGTGTCACAAACCTATACATGCACATTGAAATTTTGTGTCTATCTGCAACATTTTGGAAGATATGGAGTTTTTAAAATATTAATTGCCCCTAATTTGCATAATTTTAAACATCATGACAATTCCAAATGAGATGCACAATTTCACTGGTTAGATCAGTCACCATAACAAGTTTGGTGGTTTTCGAAAAAATAATGCTTGAGAAAATCTCCAGACCAACTTGGTCGTGAAGAAGAAAGAAAAAGAAAGAAATTCACAATTCCAGTGTTTACTTATACAGTGAAACCTCTCTGCCGTGGGCCCCCTTGGGACCAGAGAAAAAGTGCCCACTCATGAGAGGGACAGCCCTTCTGGGCAGTAGGGATGAGTATGTGTGCATGCACGTGTACAATATTCATACATGCACGTAGACATGTACAGTGTATGTATATTACCATTCAAGGGGAGATGTATACATGCAATACAAAACTGTCTTTCTCCCTTTATTACATAAGCAAATCTTAACAGAAGCTGTCAAGAAACTAAATGAACGTGTATCTGTGAACCGAGACAAGCACTATACTGTCTCAGTATTGGCTATGAAGAACAGGCTTCATCTCACTGGTTACAAGAAAACAAAGACATGAAGGTGTCCAGTGAGATGACACAAATCCACACAATGTTTCAAAATTCACAAAGCTGTGAAAACAATCATTGAGGACTGGAAGACCATACTTTAACGAGTCTGGCCATGTAGTCTATTTTTAACAGAGGGTACACTCAGGCTTGTTCTGCCCAGAAGTCCAGAGCCCTGGTTCCCTTGGGACTGATAAACTCAGCACACTCACATAGCCTCAGGTAAAAACAGACCAGCTAGAATACAAGTCTCAGTCATGGTAGAATACCAGTCTCAGTCATGGTGCACTGACAGCTGACATATGGCAGCATGGAGCAGATCTGTTCCTGCATGAACAGAAAGAAATTCTCTGTATTTTATTGAGAACCTCATTACATAGTTGTTGGGAGTCCCCCCCCCCCCCCCCCAGTTTGCTACAAGACCCACACCTTCCAAATCATACACCTGCCAAGCATGCATGGCTTGAAGGCTGCCTATCAAACAGGTTCAAGCTCATTTATCATGAATGCAAAATGGTTGCCTAGCACCATGAAGGTCCATGAAGCAGTAGAAGCCCTGGGTACTTGTGTATTCAGTTAATTTAGCACATTAAAATTCACAAACTTTTGTTTGCATGCTAGTGCAAAGTATTGGATTTGCCAGATGTCTCAAACCTACATGTGTAAGTTAAAACTTTGTGTCGATGTACAGTAGTTTGGAAGATATTTTTGAGCTTTTAAAATTTTAATTGCCCCTCATTTGGATGATTTTAAAATCATGACTATTCCAAACCAAATGGCAAAATTTCATTGGTAGGTCAGTCACCATGGCATGTTTGGTGGTTTTGGGAAAAATAGTGACTGAGAAAAACTGCGGACAAATTTAGGTGTCATGGAACACGAGGAAAAATAATATATCTAGGTTGGCACCCAGACATAAAGAAGGAAAGAAAAAAAGAATTCTTGGAAAAACAAAATGTCTGGGTTGGCACCCAAACATAAAAAAGACAGAAAGAAAGAATGAACGAACGAATGAAAGAAAGAAAAATCAGAAAAGTGTGTGTGTTGACACACACACCTTAATCTGCAGTACCATATCTATTAAACAATTAATGTCTGTGGGTCTCCAGAAGTGTGCTTGTGCAATTTTAAAGCAATTGGAGAGGCAGTTTCAGAGAACATTTTTTAAGATTTGGACAAAAAAGTAATGAAAAAAAAAAAAGCATTCAGAGAAGGGATTGCCCTCAGCACTCACAATTTTTTTTCCTCAATTCTGCATTTTTCTTTGAGACTTCACAGTAGAACAGTTTCCATATTGTTGTGTATGAAATGAAAGAGCACTTTTGAATGTGTTCTTCTAAAGGGCGAGTTCTAATGACTGAGACCACTGTGCTGTGCATCACTCAGACGGCCATCAAATAAACACTTCAAAAGTTTCATAACAAGTTTAAAAATAATAAGAGGAAGTTGGTTTTCAATGGGAGTGTGGTCCACTATAATGTGCATCTCTGAAAAAAAAACATTGATGAAGCTGCGCTGAATCCTTGTTGAGATATTATGGTAACGTCGTCCCCTTGTGCATCACTCAGACAGCCTTGAAGATAAATACTTTAAAGTTTCATAAAAAGTTTATAAATACAAAGAGGTACCTGGTTTATGATAGGATTCTGGTCCTTTATAAGCTGCATCTCTCACATAAATTTGGTAAAGCTGTGGTCAATATTTTTTTAGATATATCGCTGTAATGTCATTAGGGTTGAGGCCAATCAGACAGCTTTTAAATAAATACAGTAAAAGTTTCATGAAAAGTTTATAAACAATCAGAGGATACTGGTTTTAAAACAGATCCTGGTCCATAAAGATACATCTCTGACAAAAATTTGGTACAGCTGCGGTAAATATTTTTTGGGATATCAAGGTAACATCGCAAGAGTTGACGCAACTCAGCCAGAGTTCAAGTAAATACATTAAAAGTTTTATAAAAAGTTAAAAATAATCAGAGGAAGCTGGTTTTCTATAGGAAGCTAGTCCACTGTAACGTTCTTCTCTGACAAAAATTTGGTACAGCTATTGTGAATATTTTTTGAGATATTGCGGTAACATCAACAAGACAGATGGACAATGCAGGGGATGACAATACCTTCCTGCACTTTATGTGCGGAGAGTAATAAAATCATAAAAAATATAAAAATCATTGGATCTTGACCATTTTAACAATTTGGTGGAGACCCTTTTTGGAGAAACAGTAGCACCAAGTTTGAAGCAAGTGATGAAGCCTGAACAGCAGTTTTGGAGAAGTTGAAAATATAATTTGTGCATGATGCTGATGGTTAGACATGATAGAGGAATTGACAACAGATGCCTAGTCATAACATAAGTGCAGCTGACTGATAAGTCAGCTGTGCTGAAGACCCATCCCAAAACCACATGCACACTGTATCCCTTCACACAAATATCCCAAACCAGCCTGGTCAAATGCACAGAAGCTGCTATTTCTTTCAATGCTGAGAAAAATCCAACTGCTGTCAGATGCTAACTGTCAAAGCCATTTATCTCTTACATGTCAAAGATACATCAAACAATATATTGGTACAATTTAAAGAACTGTTCATGACAGATATAACATAATCAGAACACAAATGCTAAGTTCACTTAGAAAAACCAACATTAATTTTTTTGCATCAGAATTCCGCAGACCAGCAAAAAGTCGGACATCATTTTCCTTCAAATTCTTGAGGTCATTCATCACCACTAGGATGTTAGCACTAGCAGTATCCAAAATAGCCAAAAGATACCAAAACTTAAAAAGTTAAATGTAGCAGATTATAAGTAATATTTCTCCAAAATTCTTTATATTTTATTGCTGTGCAGAAATTTAACAGATTTCAAGTCATTGTGAATTTTTTGTTAAAAAATTGGAATTTTGGCTACTAATTTAAAATCCTAATGCTAACTTGAGCCTCCCAATTTCAATTCTACCACAGTTTACAGACACATACATATATATGGGAAATATTCTGGAGCTACAACTTCGCTAGATTCAGTTAGCCTCCACACTCTTGGTTGAGGGTTTAACGATTCTCTTCGAGTCCAGAATTGTATTTCCCTTTTTGGCAGACAAGTTACATTGCTTTATATAAGCCTTCTTTAGCAGGTTTAATGTTCGTGACAAATGGCCCCAGAATACAAGGATATCATATATGGTGTTTTGTTGCAATTCACTTTTGTGCTCATAAAATATCAATAAATGCAACCAAGGCTCAGCACCATAACCAACTTCATTTGCAAGCAATACGGCATTTTGCCTCATCCTACAGCTGCAAAAAATTGTTGACTCAGTTGATTCTAACTTTACTTTAAATACTTGGCGAAATTTGCAGGTCTGATTCACTATCAGGGCTGTCATCTTGATTGACCAGTCTCTCAAGCCCTGCTGGACACCAGGTATAGCAGAATACAACTTGAAAATAGACTATGTAACCACTGTAATTTATTGGAAATAGAGGATGAAATGCACTTAATGCTCCATTGTGTTAGGTACAACACTCATAGAACAGTATTGTTCAACAGACTTGAAATATGCTGTAATCTAACATCTTTCACAGATGAGGAACAATTCACCTTTCTGATGTCAAGCCCTAAGAATGATCACTATGTCATAAAACATGCAATTAATGTTGTCAATGCCTGCTTTGAAGCTCACACATGGGCCCCCTTCTAGTGCCAAATGGACCAGCAACTTCAGTGCTAGTGGTAGAAAAACCATAAAATATTCACTTCGGGGAACAAAGAACAATAAGTTTGCACCTGTAAATGTGCCTCAATTTATATCAAACTAAACTTGTATTGTCACTGAAGATGTGATAAAAGATGATAATTTATATCAGGGTCAGAAACAGATTTATTGAAAATACCAACATGCACCTCCAACACAAGAGAGTACCAGACAATTTAACATCAGGGGCCATGTGTGGCTCGTAAATAACCCGAGCAAAGTGACCCAAGGACTGTCTTGTATTATAACTGTACATTTAAAGCATATCTCTATTACATACATACACATGTACATATTTTTATCTTTCTCTATTATATTCACAAGTTTTTGTATGTCTTAATGTAATTTATTGACTTGTATTATTAATTTTTTATTGGTACCATATTGATGTATGTTGATGAATGTACAATTAAAGATTTGTAGAGTTGATGCGGGTAATTCCGTCCACCTTTGGACGCGACCGGTACCTGTGCAGTACAGATAGACCGTAACCTACCGCCCGGTGTAACGTCTTCCAGGTTCTCATTTCAGCTTTCAAATTTAACGTTCAAATTGATAGCTAGTGACATCTATCGGTAAATATAACCAATACAATACCAGCATGTCACTTCGGGGAACTCCGTCCATGCTGCGGGTAAAGCCGTCTAGGCCAAGGTACAGGTGCGACTTTCACCCATGCATGGCCACAGTGTACTATTGGGGTGCACATGACAATATCAAATTCATCGTTTACATTCATTTATTTAAACAAATTAATAATCTGACAGATTCTGACGCTAGCATATTCTAAATATCAATAATTATTCATCAAGGCCCACTTAGGCCTAGGTAGGGTCAAAGCGAAGGGCGTGATATCACTCTCAGTTTCAAACGAGACCATACAGGCTATTACTGGGTGATACTCGAGTGAGAGGAAGGTATGCACTATGGTATCTTATTACGGTTTAATAATGGCTTTCTTTTCCTATGTAGGTATCGGGGGGGGGGGGGGGGGGTCAACATGAGTGTTTGAAATAAAATCAAGCAATGCCAATGTCGGCTACAAAACATTTAAACTTAACGTACATGACATAATACACATATAAGCTGCCAAGCTACGCACACACACACACAAACGATAACTTCAAAGAAATCTGTACACACAATCAATATGCATATTCAAAAAGTCAATGCCTTTTATTTGACTTGTTACAAGCATGCAGGATTTTTTCTTCCTGGTGTTGCGCCATCCCCAACTACATCTGTGACATAGTCCCTGACAGATGATTTGGGAACACCATATTCTCGGGCTGCAGTTCTGTATGACAGTTTGCCAGACTTTACAGCAGCAACGGCTGTACTTAGTTGTTTTGGGTCATATTGGACATTGGTGCCCTTTAACACACGACGTGGCATGACACTACAAAGTTAATCAAAAAGAACAAATGCCATGGACTGGGTTTGTATATTTATTTGTTAGGCGTACTATCTAAGACTGTTTGCCTGCTTGGCAGACTCATATATAGCCTATAGGCCTAATAATAGATCCCGATAGGGCACCATACCAGTAGACTTTTAAAATAGCCTATCTATATCAGCACAACAGAGTCTGCTAAGGTCTAGAACTATTAGTATTAGGCCTAAGCATTGTGCAACTTAATGACATTTTTTTAATGTACGTTTCCTATTTCATGGCAAAAAAAAAATCAAGGTAGGCAGATCTGAACCTTCACAGTGGGAGTGAATTTTTACTATAAATGATTATGTGTTCAGGCAAAAAATAAAATGTTTTTCAAAAAAAAAAAAAGAAAGAAAGAAAGAAAGAAAGAAAGAAAGAAAGAAAAAGAAACTTTTGTACTGGTCCACCCCATTAAAATCGAGATGGGCAGGTTTTGAAGCAGGTATGTAAGGAAACCTGAAACACACATACATTTTTTTTTTTTTGGTATAAACAGGATATCTAGGCCCATAGGGAAAGAGTAGGCTCATGCAGGCTCAGGTTTCTTGACTATTTTCTATCTATAAACTTTCATAGGCCTCGGCAGAAAATATTACAATAGATCTAAACCTTTTTTGAAAATTTTATTGACTGTAGGTCAATATCTTGCTTTCTTGGCATGTTTTGTTTAAAAGACTGCATTCAAAAATGACTGAATGAGTAAATTAGGGGCCTATTGGGAAAATAACATAAAACTACTTGAAAAAAAGTTATTTTCATGTATTTGAAGTTCAAAATATGACATTCAAGCATTATCATTAAAATGACATAGGTCCACTCCTGTCAAAATTTTTGTCATGGACTGGTTTGGGCAAATGCCGATCTTAGAAAATTAGATTAGGCCTAGGTGGACGGAGATACCCGCTCGCAATTTTTTGAAAAAAAATTACTGAAGGGTAGTTCCGTCCAGTTAAAAAAAAAAAAATTCTGCAATGTTTTCATAGTTCTTATGCCAAATTTTTAAATTAATTTTAACAATTTCACAAACTGATTCGTCACTAGATAACTATATACGCCCCAGATAAACACCTACGCCGCCACAATATGCTGAACAGAGAGAGGGTGCGCTTGCGTGTCGTCTGCCTACGACCGGTGGAAATTGGCAGTGGACTGACTTCATAATTTATGTACATCATATTGACTGATCATAAAATGAAACAGCGGTGGGTGCTGCTTTGCAACGGGTGTCAGAAACATGGAAAAGACTACGAGGAACACAATGGACCTCACGTTGATGACTTTATTAAATTCTGATGATGCAATGATACAGTTGCAAATGCAAAGTGGACGGAATTGGCCGCATGGACGGATTTACCCGCATCTACTCTATTGTATTGTGTGTATCACTGTTCAAATAAAATTTGTGTATTTTAATGGGAACACTTGTGACTATAAAGTTGTCTTGTCATTGTAATGACCTACCTGAAACAAAGACCAAGAACTGTATTAAGTTGATGCAGTTGTTGATCTTGGTTTAAAGTAGCCCGTTTTAAGAGTGACTCCATTGGCTTCTTTTCTCTGGAAGTTTGGGGGAAAGGTGGGGGCTTCCCCCCCCCCCCCCACCCCCTCTTTTTTTTTTTTTTTTTTTTAAGCAACTGTACTTCTCTACCATTTCTTAGTCACTGACCGATGTGTCAAAATTACCTTGAAATAAATTATTTTCTAACTGAACACAAGTGTGTGGCTTTAAGGACGAACTGTCATCAGTTTATGGTGTACGTAGTGCACATGTACATTTTTACACTACATCATGGTACATCATTGCCAGATGGCAGCGGGGTCCTGGCTTTCCAGACACGTACGCTCCTTTACAAATACCATGTTTACAATTACATGCCATGGCTTTCTTTTTCAGTCGGTCAGCCAAGACCACAGACATATTTCCAAGAATGCGTTCAGTGCATGTCGTGTGTATTTAAAAACAAATATCACGGATGGCTGGACACTAGCCGGGTCACCGGTCAGTGAAACTGACAACCACGTGCATATGTTTTTTTCATGGAAGTTTGAATGAAAACAGCAACAAATGTCTTGTGACATCGTTCAGTACTTACCAGAAAGTGTTGCATGAGGTCATGGATCACATATGTGTGTTGACAAATTCACAACTTTTGTCTGAAGGCAATGCTTCAAAATGTAGTATGGTCCCCATACCTGGTCAGGCCACACAAAATGAATCAACTCCCGCGTGAAAGAGAGAGCGAAACTACCTTGACCTCTGACCGACTGTGCGACGCAGATGTTCGCTGCTCGCTGGCTTCTGGCACATCACAGCGTGGATATTCTGGCACATCAGAGAATAGGGACCGTTTATTAACCAGAAAACGGGAACGGGGAGCATCAGTTACACTAGGTGGGAACTTTTCCTGCTGGCACCGGTTGATTTATTGATTAAATTTATTTCTTTCATAATACCGGAGACATGCTCCTCAGTCTGAATAACACGTCCCTGATAATACATCTATAATAGCAAGACTGTAAGGGCCTACTTTGGATCAAGATTAGTGTGGCTGCATACACGGTAAATCTGTGATTCACAAAGACAACCTAACTCTTTTTTTTTTTTTTTTTTACTTTCAAAGTAAATGAAATGTTGTGTTCAGCCTTGATTCAGCCTGGTCTTCAGTACGGCTGCATTTGATGGTTCGGAAATTTGTAATCCGTTTTTTTGTTTTTTGTTTTTTTTGTTTTTAATTGAAGATGGCTCAAAACAAGGTTACGAGGTTGATTTGAGGTGCTCCTCCCGGCATTTTCATATTGGTCACAGTGGGTCCAGAAATTTAAATGGTTTTATATTCAGAACAAAGTTATTTATTTGAAAGATTCACACATGAATTTTTTTGTATGATGAATGTGACGCGAATTTCAGACGTTCAAAGCCATCAGACTTGAGACAGTGAAATGAACTTTTTATTGTACCGCAGGGGAAGTCATAGAAATAGCCTACAAGACTCCCATAAATTGTACTCGAGCTCAATTACGGCTCTTTTTCCCTTGTGGGATGTGCACTTCTATCCTTCGACTTTGACAATACCAGCTCCCAAAGACCCCCCCCCCCCCCGCCCCTATTTTCTTATTGTCACATCCTATTAGGTCTGGGTTTCATACCCTCAGTGGAGCATACCCACCCTAAAATATGGGTAGTGCCCCCACCCCCACCCCCGACTGTCGGTCATCCATGTGCTGGAGACCCTCTTGATAAGTAGGCCTACCTGTTGTAATAGTATTAGGCCATCCAGAATAAATAAATATGTTTAAATCAAAATTAGTATACCGATGTATGGCGGAAAAAGCGGGGTCGGCCCATTTTTCCGAAGGTTCACGAATCCGAAGGTCCGTACGTCCGAAGTGCCACGGATCCGAAGGTCCACAAGTCCGATGAATAAGCTAATTAATGCCAGGAACGATAAACAACGGTTGTTCAGTCTTTAATTGGTCTCACCCAGATTATGAAACTGGACAATGGTTTATTCCATCGGCCTATTTATGAAAAAATATTCATCTGCATGTTTGTATAGGCCCTACCTAATCACACTTTTTGTTTCACGATATACATAATGCGGATGAATTTGTTGGCGAGCCAGTCAATTTGTTATTAATCTTAATTTAATTCAAACATTTATTTATTCTGGATCACCTAATAGTATACATCGAGATACTAAAAAAACAGGCTCTCCAGACATAGAGAGACACACAGAATATATACAACACACAGGACAATACAATTCACGAAATGCTTTGTATGTACCACTCATTGTTACAATAATATTGAAAAATACACTTTCCTGAATGCTATGAAATAAATACCCACAAGCAGAGACATGTCGATTAAAGAATGAGTACAAGTTATTGATCCAGAAAGATCCACTATGTCACTAGCTCGGTAACCAAAGAAGTGGTGATAGTCTTAGCCATAAACTGTCTATGGACAGAATCAACTGGTAATCAAAATATGAATCATCTGGAGTCAGAAACAAATTTTTGGACAGCATCAAAGAATTTAATGTTTAGGTTTGCAGAAAGGTCAGTGTTACCATGTGTAAGATACTGGATAAGTTTATCACTTGCTAGATAGACTACAAGACTAGGATTCACACCGGGAGCTAGAATGTAACAAACCGTTTTTAAAAGGGATTTCCTGGGAACTGAACAATAGGGAAATTCTAGAAAAAAAATTAAGAACACTTTCGTCAGGTTTTAGACATTTACAAGCAGGAGACGGTATTATATTAAATCTGTGTAGGTGGGAATTTAGTCCGGATAAGCCCAAGCGTAAACGAGTGTGTATAATATTTGAAAATCGACTGCCGTGTGAGTGATAAACAGGAACAGGATCTACAGACAATAAAATGTTTTTCAAAGTAGATTTAAATTTGGATCAAGTTGCAGAATGTCTTATGTCGTCGGGGAGATCGTTCCATAGTTGAATAGAGGAAGGAATGAACGAATTTCCGAATCGTAAGGAATTAAACCTGATTTGTGTTTGGCTGCGTCGCTTTCTTAACTGGACTATTCAACCAACAAATTTCTCAAACAGCTAGTTTATAAATAATCAACAAATAAATCGATGTACATATGTTGGTATCTGTATATATATATATACAACTTACCTACCTACCTACCTACCTACCTACCTACCTACCTACCTACCTACCTATACCTACCTCATTAATTCCAATTCGGATTCACACATTTGACTAAATTTGCAGCGTTCACGTAATTGTTCCCGAAAATTTCACTTGCTCGCCCAAGTTTATCATCAAGTACTATTCTATTAAGAATAGTGAATTGATCGGGTACCCGGGTAGCCGGCTACCCACCCGGTTTAGTGGTATAAATCGGGTACCCGATTCCAGTTTCTTGGACCCGGTTACTTGTAAAATAAACTACGTGTTTTTCCGTTAAAGTGTCGTAGACATGAATCTTGTTTGAGGTACCATTGCAAGCGTGACAGAGTCTGTGTTTTTCTTTTGCGCCTTATAACACTTTCCAGTCTGAGTCAACAGCTTTCCTCGGCGCGCTCTGGGCGCCGAGGAAAGCTGTTGACTTACCGCTAATGGTCGATACATGCATGACATGTTGGTATTCGTTGGAAACGCCTTTTCATGAGGAATACAAATATGAAATCGTTATATTAATATTATCTCATCTGTGTGAGTCCGTATATATGCAGACTCAGACTGAAAAGTTTTAACGATGGATAAATGGCTGTCACTCCTTATGGATTAAATGAACAATGGGAGCTAATCGGTTTGTGCTGCGTGTTTGCCGCCAACCGGACAAACACATGAGTGAAAAAACTTGCCAAACACATGAAAATTGTTGTCACCACGGGTTTGAATAGCAAGTATCTTATGTCTAATCTTATATTCGGTACCCGATGCGGTGTTTACCTGACGGGTACCCGACTCGGGTACCCGGTTCCAACTAAAGAGCCGACTTGGGTACCCGGTTCCAATATTTTCGCCTAAGTCAATTTACTAATTAAGAACACGCATAATATTTTGAAATGTATCAATGTGTGACTTGTTTTTTAAATTTGGGAAAGAATTTATGTGCGTGACGGATTCACCAGAATTTGGACACGTGTTTCTCGCAAGAGAGAAACATTGGAGAAACTCTGCTCTCCATTTCCACGAACATGGTCGACCTATACATGTTTAAAATCTGTGGATTCTACCCTTTGCGATGAAACAAGGCACGTTTAATAACGTGGATGTAAATAAAAATCTGGCTGAAATATTTTTTGCTTGACGGACTCACCAAACTCATGACGGATTCACCCGTGCACCAATTTATTTCAATACAAATGCAGGCGAACCCAGTGACTAAGCGGTCTGAACATATGAAAAATAATCAAGTGTTGTGAAAACAGTGGTACCCAAATTCAACAAATTTGGTCTATCCAAGCCTTTACGGCCAATTTATTCATTACATGGACTTGCCCAATCTACCATTTGACGTAGGGAGTTCACCTGTGACGGATTCACCATTTTATACAATAATTTTGGTTTCCCAAGGAATTTACACCAAAAACATTTCTTTTTTCATTCCTTACATATGATAACCCTATATATTTTAAAATGTACAGTTAACCACTTTCAGATTTTCTGAAATATGTGGACTACTTTAGATGTCAAGTTAGAAACAATGAAAATGTAAACTTTGCGTGACGGACTCACAACACCATGTAAGATTTTGCACGTAACCAGTTATTTCCAATATAGATAAAGCCCTTTGCCTCCAGATCATCATTGATACAAGACATCACTTCATTATTCAATATCTTCCAATTTAAATCCAACAACATCCGCCTATGTTCATGACCTACGTAAAGATTTCTTAACATCTTAATTAGTGTTTTATCCGGAATTTCTTGTGAAAAAGTGACAGCTTCACCTACTACATGCATGAATAGGTCAGGTGAGTAAGGACTGTGAATCAACCACACAAATCTTTGATGCCAATTTGGAAAAGAAAATCAATGATTTTGTCACAGCTATCCTTATCTAAAAATTGCAGAGTCAAATGTTTATGCAAACCAAACGTTTGTCTTTGCAGAATACAGATTAATTATGAAGCGGACGTTTTAATCAGTGACGGATTCACTCACGCGTGAATCCGTCACGTGAATATGTAATTGTAAATCCATCACATGAAACTGTGAATCTATCACGCAGATTTCGTAAATATTAAGCATCGTATGAAAAACTGTCTGTGTAATATTTATTTGTTGGGTTGCACCATTGATAAAAAAATTTCTATTAACCACATAGTATGAATATTTTAATAGCAAGATTAAAATCATCTTCGCAGCGTGACGGATTCTTATTTGGCCACTTTTCATCTTTCTCTAGACTTGCATCACACCATTGTTTCCCGCAAAGCATACCATTCTCAAATATGGTGACTTGTATGTGTTTCTAAAAAAAACATATATTCTACTTTTGAATTATATCAACTTTCATCTATATGGTTAAGAATTCGACATGTTAAACAGAGTTGAAATACGCTAATAGGCCTAATTGCTGCGTTTTAACGCAATGCATTGAGGTGACATTGATCTATGACATGACCACGCGTTAGGTGTAAAAAAAAGGGTTAAAAATAGGAATTGTAAATTAAAAACTTAGCTAGATTTAGAGAAACTATGGGTCTGGAGAAATGCGTAAACCCAAAATTCCTAGTGTGTATCGATAATTCGAAAATTCACCCTCATGGACCTTTTTACGTGGAATTCATTTATGTGTAGCGCAAGTCGCTCACGAATTCAATTTAGTTTATGGGGCAAAGCCTTTCATCTTCCGTCTGTTTGTATGCATGCATGTGCGGCCTATGTTGCTGCCATTGTAATTAACCCTCTTGGAGGAACGTACTGTATCTATCTGGACTTTCGGACTTATGAACCTTCGGACTTGTGGACCTTCGGACTTGTGAACCTTCGGACTAGCGGTACTTCGGACATGTTGACCTTCGAACTTATGGCCCTTCGGACTCGTGGACCTTCGGAAAAATGACATTGACATTACAACAATACAGTGACGCCACCAACGGATTTTAACGAGCAACAAAACTACCAGGGTTTATTTAAATGTTTTGTCCCATTCTTACATTAATAAGTTACAATCATACCACAGTGCTGCAGCTGACGTTTCTTCATCGGAAATGCATAAGAATTGAAAGTACGAAAAGACATGACGACCTGACCGGCAAACCTTTATGCTGAAATGAAAAAATATTTTGATACCAGAGAATTGAGAGATGGTGAGAAATATACCTCAGAATGCGCCATTTTGCATGTCTTAAATTCAAAATATTTCCAGGGAAGCATACAATGCCCCCCCCCCCCCCCAGCATGGCTACTCGCACCCGCAACCACCACATTATACAGTAACCAGACCCTCCTGTCCCCCCTTCCCCCGCCACTATGAGGTTTTAAAAAATGGCTATAGGGCCTGGTCCATGCCTTCTCGTTTAAAGACTAGGTCTCAAAATGCAAAACCGACCATATTTCGCCTAATATGACTCCGCCCTAATCTCTATACTATAACATTTCCGTGAAGCAGCGTCTTAGCCAATAGAGAATCATTGCCCAGTCACATTTGGCGCGAAAAAAATAAACTAAAATATTACTTTGTCTTTTAAATCAATAATATTATGGTTTGATAAAATTGCACACGTTGCATCTCGGCATTTGCATAAATACGAAAAAAAACCTACTTCGACAAGAAAGAATTTTAATGGGCGAATTATATTTAAATTTCGTCGTATTAGATACTTCCAAATGCTAATCTAAAATCCTAAAATCTACATACACACAATGGGGCCATTTAAAAATCAGATATACATTAATTATGTGGCAAGAATTCATCAAGTGAATAATTCTTCAGAGAAAACTTGTGATCTTATTTCAATTCAAACGGCCCGTCTACGTGGATTACTTCATCTGAATGCAAATGGTGGTGATCAATGAATTGCACATCCGAAACACGTTTACAAAATAAACAGTGTTTACTAACAGTAAAATGCCCAATACAGGAGCAGCCATTGCTTTCTTAGTTTTAAAATGGCAATTCTTGTTTGTATTTTAACACCATTGGCTTAAAAAACGAAATTATCATAAAAATTCAATATTTTAAATATACTTCATTCCGTTGCATAAAAAAGGTTAAATTTCGATGATGCCAAAACTGTGACAATACTTGTCGGGACGAGTGCAGAGTAGGCCAACATGTATGTATTGATATATGTACACACACACACACACACACACACACACACACACACACACACACGTGTGTGTGTGTGTGTGTGTGTGTGTGTGTGTGTGTGTGTGTGTGTGTGTGTGTGTATAGTAATCACAAACCAGTATAAATTTATTTTCACGGTGACAGGAAATACACCAAATGTTGAATTAAACAGAATTTATCACATAGTCGCCTCAAAATATTAATTAGTCTAATAAATATGCAGAGGTTGGCCAGTTCAGTCTGATCATTAGATCACACAAGTCTTTTGTACTTATAACAATTTGGTCTGATTTCAAGTCGTTTGTGAAGAAACTCACTTCCCATCGGCCCCAAAGAACTGAAAATTGCACAAAACATGAAATGTAGTCTATCACAATTGTTAAATACTCTTTTTTTTCTGCTTGATATGTGCTCTTGTTACATTTGGATAGCTGGTAATTTGTGATTACCGGTTCTGAAGTACACACGTTTGGAGGATGACATCTTGGTAGATCAATAGTAAGATACGATACCACAGACTCTAACCCTCTCGACTTGAGCGGGAAATCTCCCGCATTCTTATATTCGTCTCACTAGCACACTCCTAATACTATAGCTTATAGTTTGAAAGCGACAATTTTAAAAACATGGGGCCTTTAGGATCGATGGTTTGAAAACGGGGGGTCTTTGAGAGCGACAAGTGGTCAAAAATGGGGGTCTTTCCCGCGGAGTCTACCCGTAATGCAAAGTAATGGGAGTACCCCCATGCACCCACCCACAGTATGTATTTATTTATTTAAATATATTTATTCTGGGTAACCCAGTCAGTCAGACTGTTCTTCCCTGGGGCCCAGTACAAAGGGTACAAAGTAAATACAATAAACATAGTAAATCAGCACAGTAAATTGTATACACATAATAAAATAATACGGAATGTGATATATGCAGATACATAATATACTGAAAGTGAAATATGACTTCAAGTTTGTAGCGGGGGCAAGGTTAACACATTGTTTATATGCCTGTTTGAAGGCCTGAGCAGACTCCGAGTTACGGAGGTCGGATGGTAAGGTGTTCCAGGTTTTAGCACCACGTTAGCTGAGGGACTGTTTATACTTTTCGGTACGGGGGCGAGGAACGCGTAAGTCATCTGAAGTGCTACTGCGAGTATTTTTGTCATGCAAAGAATTGGCATATTGGATTTTTTTCAGATAGATACTTAGGGGCTAGGCTATTTAAACATTTATACATGAGTACTGAAAGGCGAAAAGTTCTCCTGTCGTTAAGACGTTGCCATCCAAGTTCGCTAATGAGTGTACGAGGGCTGATGTTATAGTCCAAATTGCCAGTTATTATCCGTGCTGCTCTATTCTGAAGCCTTTGTAAAATATCTTGATATTTTTTACAGCAACCCCCCCCCCAAAAAAAATGGTATCGCAATAATCGAAATGCGGTTGGATGATGGCTTTGTATACTGTGTTTAAAAGATGTTTAGGGAGAGTGTGTCGGAGTCTGCTCAGCAAACCTATTTTAGGTGCTACTTTCGAGACTATATGTTGAACATGGGAACACCAAATGAGTTTGTCATCGATTACGATACCTAGTAGCTTAAACTCGTTTTCTGAACATAAATCATGATCGTGGAGCCTTAGGTTGTTAGTAGAATGGTTATCTGAACGTCTGGATGAACCCATGGTCATATAGCAGATATATACAAAATGCACAGTACAATACAACTAATAAGACAATATAGGACACTAAGATTACTGGCAGGAAATAATGAAACACTCAACCACTGAATAAAATTGACAACCATGTACACAATCGCTATGGATATAAGCTATGTGTAACAGGGTCAAATAAAGTGAAAACAAACAATTCTGTGGCCCTGAGAGAGAGAGAGGAGATAATATAATTTTAAGAATACAAACCTATACGACTCTCCAAAATATACTTATAAATGAACCGCATCGAATATTTTTTATTAATTACCAAAGGGAGGTCGGGATTTCCCTTTTAGAAAATAAGACAGTAGATTGTAGTTCGACAAATGTTTAATCAGGCTAGGATTTACTCCCGGAGCCAGTAGATGACCCACAGTATTCCAGACTTTTGCTCTGTATTCTGCATACCGCGGGGGCACTGGAGGAAATAATGAAAAGTCTCTTGGGGGTGAGGTCCTGAACAGGTACAACCGGAGGACCATACAATGTCAAATCTGAACAAATGTGACTTTAAACTGGAAAAATTCAGTCGTAATTGAATGTCGTAAATTTGTGGAAGGCGTTTTCCATGAGTTAATACCAGTATGCCAATATGGTCTACAGTTGGTAACTGCAATTTTATTGATGAGCCAGTTCTTTATTTGATAGAAAAGTTTCCTCTTCAGTCTGTAAATAATTTTGAAATATTGGGTGTTACCTTTTCTAGTGACATGGAATCAGATGTACATGTCGCTAATAGAATATCAAAAGCTATAGGAGCCATGTACATATTATCAGGTGTCCGGGTATGTTACCCTGTCATCCGACGTTAAATCTTACATCTGGAATACTTTTGGTATACCATCTTTAACTTATGATGTTAACTGTTTAGATTTGAGTAACCCATCATTGCGCCATCTCAAGGTAATGGAGTTAAAATGTTAATGGGCCTCAGTAAACGGACACTAACTACTTCTTTACTTGCAGCATTGAATATTTGTAAGGTCAGTGACATTACTACTATCGACACAATATCATTAGAAAACACCGTTCGAGAAATTACATCTGTTTTTTTTTTTTTTATTTGAGATATTGCTTACGAGTCAATAGAAAAGCCTGTAACATAGCATTACTAAGTGAAACAGGCCTATACCCTTACTCTTTGGTGATCCTCAGTCGTGTGTGTAAAAGAACTGGCACCGTATTATAAATTTAGATTCCGAATCACTTTGCATGATGCCTTCAAATCTAACCAAGAATTAATGATAACAGGAAAATCTCAATGGTTAACAACTGTAAGAGACATTTTGGATCTTATTGGGTGTACAGATATTTGGGATAATTATGGAGTTAATTTTGAGGATTACCCGACAAAAATGATAAATAAACTGTTCAAAGAAAAATTCTTATGCAATGGGAAAGTGAATTCAAAATACAATTACAACCGGATAAAAAATTGAGAACGTACGCTAAATTTAAAGAAAATTTCGAATTAGAACAATATTTATATGTAAGTAAAAATGCTATAGTAAAGAAAAGTCTTACACGACTGATAATCAGTGAGCATAATCTCCCCATTGAAATTGGCAGACACAAGCGACCGATAAAAAGACCACCTGATCAACGACTTTGTGATACATGCTCTTCTATTGGAAATTAATTTCATTACCTCCTTGAATGTACAAAATTTTCTAGTCCACGTAAAAAATTGATAGATTTGGCCGATGAAATATTTACAAATTTTAAAGAGTTAGACGACAATGAGAAATTTCTATTTCAAGCTGTAGCTTGGTAAGTATTTGCCCCACAATATCAAATGAGGTGTCATTATTCTAGAAAATCCGCTCTCTTTGCAGAAGGGCATGTCGCTGAAATGTAAACAACATTTCGTTGATCCGAAAGCAATGAAAATGTGCCCTGTTTCTGTTGCTGAACTATTGGTTGTGGTGAATACGTCACCCATAAAACACAATAATGCATCTGGCGTCTACAAAACCCATGGAATATTATATTTATTATTGGTTTCATTAATGAATTTAGCTACCTAAAATACACGAGGCATCACATTTTCCGAATGCTTCCAAATTTTGCAGCAATTGCCGTGACAATTTCACGTGTTTTTGTGACGTATTCACGTGACTTATTCACCAAGCCTGTAAGTACGTAACGTGAATACATCACATGATGTGAGAATACTCTAAAGTTAATTTGCAGAGAAATGTTACTGAGTTACTATAGTGTGTTGTCCGCAACAGAAAATTTGAAATCTTATCAAATCAATGGGAATATTAGACTGGTGGTACCAAATTGATCACTTAAATACTAATTTAATCAATACATTGATGAAAGTGACGTATTCACAGGTGACAAACTGAAATGAGAAACGTTCGGGCTACAGTGAATACGTCACAATTTGCATTAGAGCTTTAATAACATGTTTGGAAAATATTCTGGTGTGTGGGGTTATATTATTATATAAAATTGACATCTTGGGTAGATATAGACAAACACATTCCATTTTTAATGAATCAAAAGTTTAGTCATTTGAAGGGATGCGGCATGATATCCTTTATAATAGCTGTGATGTATTCATGTGCATGACGTTTTCACCAGCAGATCATCAACTTTTTAAAGCACAAATTTCGAGACTGAGTCAACAGCCTTCCTTTGGACACTTTGTACACATTACACGCAAATTGCTCCTAGGAAAGCTGTTAACCAAGACTTGACCTTTAGAGAAAACCAGGCCTCCTGGTATTTGAATAAAAGGTCCGTTCTTAAGGATTTTGAATCCTGAATCGCTTTTAGTGGTCTTCTAATAAGTACACAATCATAGTCTTGATTAGCATTAAGAATTAAAATTGGAAATCCCCGTATCTGCAATTTGTTGAATTTTACTTTGTCCTTCCATCTGTATTTATGTATTTCATAATATACATAGACTGAGTGAGATTAATGTGACATTAACTTCTTTCATTTCGTATTTATAGTAAGCTCACACTTTTCATCATATATATTTGTGAACAAAATGTTAAATTGACTAGCAGGTGTAGCAGGTGATAGAAATGTCAGACTGTTTCCTCCTTACTCATGAGATTTGTTTGGTCCAGTAAGTATATAATATGATACATTTTTTCCCGGTATTGGGCCAACATGCCGTGCAAGACAGCAGCGGAGAGACAAAAAGACAGGAGGGCCAGACTCAGGGCAAATCCTGAATTGTTCCAGCAATACAAAAATTAGGCAAAGACAGTTTAGAGTATCCCTGAGTGAAGATGAACGGGCACGCTACCGAAAACTGGTACGATTATCAACTAGAGTGACATAGAGCAAGGTTGCCGGGACAGCCTGAGCCAGAAGAATACCCCGCACCTGACACTGCGCCAAATACTAGTAACGCATTTAAGAGTCCTAATGCTTATGTTAGAGCAAAACGACGAGTATTGAGAGTCTTACCAAAAATTCCCAGAAAATGCAAAGCAGTAGTGAGAGGGTTGACAGAAACAGTGCTAAAGATCAAGTCGTTTGATTCAGTGCCACAAAAACCAAGCAGGCTAAATCTACCGCCAGAAACTATACAAAACAAAAAGTCATTTTATCAAAGTGACAGTGTGTCAAGGATCATGCCTGGCAAGGCAAATTACGAAACTGTGAGAGAAAAAGATGGAACAAAACACAAATCCAAAAAAGACACATGTTGATGTCGTTAGGAGAGGCCCACAAGCTTTTTCTTCAAGAACACCCAGATGAGTCTGTGGGTAATCAAAGTTCGCCGAGTTAAGGCAAGGAAGTGTACTTCTGTCCAAGGCCCCACATAATGTTTGTGGATGCATTTATCATAATAATGTCATCTTACTTTTGGACACACCACACAGAGAAAATTCAGCCATGCCATTGTACACTAAATCAGATTTCTTCTCATTGGCTGTTTGTCACCTCGACTCTGAGGATTGTATGTCAAACGTGTGCAACATATGCCAAGATGGCCAACTGCTTTACAAGAACATTACTGAAATTTTCACAACTACTAGCATGACAAAACATATGTCATACTATCAGTGGGGAGAAGACGACAATGGATACGTAGTGAAAGTGTTGAAGAAGAGTACTGTTATGGACGTGGCCATAAAATTGAAGGAGCAGCTACCTTGCTTTGCTTGGCATGTTTTTATAAAGAACAAGCAGGCAGCGTCGTATGATCATCACAAATAAGATGCTGGTAAAACACTCAGACAGTACAACATGTGTGTTACACATAGACTTTGCCGAGAACTACTCAGCCATGTTCCAAGCCGAAATCCAGCAGGCTCCCTGGCGAAGGAAGCCAATAACCATCTATACAGCAACAATCTGGTTCCGGGAAAATATTGTTTCTTGTGTTCTGGTGTCTGATGTTCTGGACCATGAGAAGAGAGCCGTGTCTGCTTACATTAGTATTTTACTAGATTCGATAGTTGAGAGATTTCCACAAGCTAAAACCGTCCACATCTGGTCAGACGGTCCATCCAGCCAATATAAGAACAAGTTCATTTTCTCAATGATACATCAGTTGGAGCAACAGACAAAACTGTCCATGACTTGGAACTCCTTCTGCACCAGTCACGGGAAAGGCACATGTGATGCCCTCTGTGGCAATTCCAAACGTCTGGTGCATCGACGTATTTTGGCTGGGTCTGCCGTAACGGTTGTGAGGGATGCTTCAAGTTTTGCAGCAGTTTTGAAGTCAGCTGATGGGCACATTGAGATGACTCATGTCACTTTGGAGGAGATTGGACGTCAGTGTATCCATCTAGATGCCGACCGTGTTTGGGCAAATCTCCCTTCACAGGTACCAGGTACTATTAACACACATTGTGTGTCCTCTCTGGGCCAAGGAAGGGTGGCATGTCGTTTCTACACCTCGTAACAAGTCATCAATGTCAAAGTTTTGTCAAAATCTGTGAACAGGACATTTGACCAGGCAGAGGATCATGGACGTGACACCACAAGCCATGTAGTAGAGGCCCGGGAGCAGAGGTTGAATATACCTCGGACGTTTCTGACTCTTCAGATGGACAAGGAGCACAAACTTTACAAGATCCTCCTGTTGGACTGGCTGCTGTTTCACACGATGACCCACAGCAAGGCATATCTGTTTCAGAGATAGAGGCCATAGTGCAAGATACAGAGATTGCCGTGTCACAAGAGGTCGTTTTTCCCCGGTAATCCTGCTTCCGAGACGTCAGTAACAAAGTTAGACGATTTAGGTATCAATATGGACAACACTGAGGTTGCAAATTGTGAAATACTGCTTATTAGTACCAGTAATGCAAAGGAAAAACAAACAAACAGAAGAAAACAGAGGATGCCAATAGTGAAATACTGCCAAGTACCAGTGATGCAAAGGAGAAAACAAGCAAACGGAAAAAACCTGAGGTTGCCAATAGTAAAATACTGCCTGGTACCAGTGATGCCAAGCAGAAAACAAACAAAGGGAAAAAATCTGCAACAAAGAAAGACAGCAAGACCAACAAAGAAACAAAAAGTAAATCAAACAAGAAAAAAAAGACAACAAAAACGAGCAACAGTTATAAAGCGTCAAACATTGCAAAAATTGGTAACCAGTGGACTTGCAGCTATTGTAGATGGACCTATGGAGGCTGACAAGACCCACAGAGACAGGCGCCTTGGATTGTGTGCAATGAGTGCCAGTCCCGTTTTCATGAACCATGTGCTGATGCTTACGGCCTGCTTGGCGAGAAGTACTTGACATGCAAGGATTGTTTGTGAATACAACCATACCTGACATAACTTTGAATTGTTTGAAACGCAACTTTAATGTTGACAGATTTGGCCAATTTGCATTTCTCTTTCATATTAGATTTAAAATATGATGCTGCATAACGACAGTTTAAAATGTTTATGGCATATATATATATATATATATATATATATATATATATATATATATATATATATATATATATATATATGTATATATATATATGTATATATATATATATATATATATATATATATATATATATATATATATATATATATATATCAGAGAGTTTCTTGTTTATGTTAAAATTAAATGAACAAGAACTTGTGGGTTTTGTAATATGCAGCAAGGAGTGACTGCTGCGAAAAGATAAGATTAAGTAGCAAAACAGGCAAGTCTAAAATCTCTATAAAGTTAAAGCCAAACTTGCGACCATTTTTTGCATATTTACAGGAAAATTTGTAGAAATATTTGATCAAAAGTACATATTTGAATCCTCTTGACTCAAGATTATTGTAAATAAATTTGGTTCTAGATGCAAAGTCCTGAAATTTTGAACAAATTCGACCAAATATCAAAATTTGTGACAAAAATCTATTAAATCCAATAGCTTTCGAAATATTACTGTGAGGGGAATAACAATTAACTACTTCAAAATTAAACTCGTCAATTTTGTGACAGACTTTAAAGCAAAACCTGTCATTAGTGACCGTACTGAAACAAATCATTTAGTGGAATGCAGTTAAGGCGCATTCGCGTATATATATATACATATATATATATATATATATATAATCTATTTTTGCCATAAAAATAAGATGAGACATGCTTTATGGTAACATTCAGCTTATTCCTCCCTGATACAATCAAACTTTGGAAAAACCTACTAACGGATATCAAAGATTCTATCTCGCTCCAAATCTTCAAATCAAAACTCAAGGCAACCCTGCTGGTGCTGAACGATGTCCTCGACTTCTTTTCCTACGTGCATCGTTTTTCTGATATCTGCCAAACCCAGCTACGGCTAGGTTTCTCCAGGCGAAACTTTGACCTGTACAAAGTGAATCTAATTCCATGTGCTACTTGTTCTTGCTCTTGCTCTTTCCCGACTGAAGATTTTACTCATTTCTTTCTTTTTTGTCGAAAATATGGCTTCCGTAGAAAGAGACTTTTCGACAATACAATACCTCTCTTATCTGCGGGCATTCACACTCACCTCATAATCCACATAGCTAGGGAAAGATTGATTCATATTTTATTCTTTGGCCGGAGAGAACTACCAGAGCTTCTTAACATACAGATATCTCACGACAGTTCAAAATTATGTACCTGAAAGCAGACGGTTTGTTTTCCAACCCGTTCTAAATCATGCAGTATTATTCTCCCTTCACTTTTAAGTCAATGAGACCTACAGACATAAGTATATTAAAAAACACTCTCCGTGCTGTCTATCTTATGATGTATAGCTATAAATGGACCAAAATTAAATATATATACATACATACATACATATATATATATATATATATATATATATATATATATATATATATATATATATATATATATATATATATATATATAAATATATATATTGACTTACTTGCCATAATTACTTTCAGAGTCTACTGTCATTGGTGAATAGTATGCGTAGTATCATTACGTTTTACTTTAATCTCAATGTGATTTTTCTATGCCCTTTTGACTACTGATATTTGTATTTGATGATAACACTATTGCCCCATGTATACAATTTGTATGGTAACATAGTTTGTAATGTCTTGTGCGTATTGTAGATATATTGCGAGTCTCTGCGTGTCTGGAGAACCCATTGTTATTTGTAATTTTTGTACTATAGGGTGATCCAGTATAACTTCATATGTTTAAACTAAACAGATCACAGTCGAGAATACGACCCGGGGAATCTGTAATTGTAAGATCAAGTAAACTCTGACATTATTTGGTTGTTCTGGTTGGTTCCTTAAGAAGCTGAAATGAATTATTTTGTGCTATGTTATTCAATAAGTTGCCTCCCAGGTCGCTGTTTCTGTGATCAAAATCCCACTCCTTGCACTGGTCATTAAAATCACCAGTAGTTATTAGGGAAAGAGGATTTCTTTCTACTGCCAAAGAAACTGAATTTGAGAACTAGAAAAGAAGATTTGCTTCACAGCAAATCTGTCTGGGTGCCTTCAAAATGAGAACAGTTTGGAACGATACACTTTGACATTGTTCAACATAATCAAAATTTTGCGTATTACCTTGATTTTTTAAAAATAAAATGCTAAGCTTTGGTTCTTGGTTCATGGGATGTGGCCATGTCCCAAACTTATAAAGTGAAGTTTGAATGAAACTGGATGCGGCTTTGTCACAAACCTATAAATTGAAGTTGGAATGGCATTTCTATGTACAATAGTTTTGGAGATATTCAACTTTTAAATTTTTCAATGCCCCTTATTAGCATTATTTGAAATTCTACAACTGTACTGTCAATTATAGTGCAAGTGCCACAAAGTCATATATGCACATTGAAATTTTGAGTCCATCTGCAATAGTTTGGAAGATATGACGCTTTTAAAATTTTTGTTGCCTCTAAAATTTGCATAATTCTAAACATCATGACTTTTCCAAATGAGATGCACAATTTCACTGGTTATGTCAGTCACCATAGCAAGTTTGGTGGTTGAAAAAAACTCTGGACCAACTTGGTCGTAAAGAAAGAAAGAAAGAAAGAAAGAATGAAAGAAAGAAAGAATGAAAGAAAGAATGAAAGAAGGAAGGAAGAAAGAAAGAAAGAAATAAAGAAAAGACATTCGCCTTTTATTTCTTTGCTAATTTATCTGACATGAAAGACCACCTGTCCTATGTGACCACTTTTGTCTGGCATTAGGGGTGGTCTTAAATTGCAGGTATCACTGTACAGTGAAACCTCTCTACAGTGAGCACCCTTGTGACCAGAGAAAAGTGCCCACTCCTGAGAGGGTCAGCCCTTCTGGAGAGTATTAATAAGTATATGTGCATGTACAGTGTATACATATTATAATTCAGAGGGGTGTGTATGCATGCAATACAAAACTGTCTTTGTTCCTTTATTACATCAACAAATTTAAACAGATGCTGTAACAAAACTTAATGTACATGTACCTGTGAACTGAGACATGCACTATACTGACTCAGTATTGGCTATGGAGAACAGGCTTCATCTCACTGGTTACAAGAAAACAAAGACATCAAAGTGTCCAGTGAAACAACACAAATCCACACACTTTTTCAAAATTCATCAAGTTGTGAAAACAGTCATTGAGGACTGTAAGCTCTGTATGTAGTCTATTTTTACAGAGGGTACACTCTGCCAGGCTTGTTCTGCCTGGAAGTCCAGACCCTCTGATCCCTTGGGACTGATAAGCCCTGCAGACTCCTTGCCTCAGGCAAAAACAGACCTGCTACCAGCTACCACACTGGTCAGTCTCAGTCATGGTGTACTTACAGCTCTGCCCAGCATTAGTGTGAACATTGAGTAGATATGATTCTTGCATGAATAGAAAGAGATTCTCTGTATATTATTGTGAACCTCATTACACAGTTGTTGGGAGCCCCCCCCCCCCCCCCACCTCCAATTTGCCATAAGACCCACACCTTTCAAGCCATACACCTAGCAGGTATGGCTAGAAGGCTGCCTATGAGACAGGTTCAAGTATCATGAATGCAAAATGGTTGCCTAAGCACCATGGAGGCTTGTAATATGCAGTACAGCAGAAGCCCCAGTCAAAATGTGGATTGTTGGGAAATTCACTGAATTTAGCACACGTTAAAATTCCCCAACTTTTGTATCCATGCTATTGGATTTCCAGATGTCTCAAACCTATATGTGTAAGTTAGAACTTTGTGTCTATCTATAATATTTTTGAAGATATAAAGCTTTTAAAATGTTAATCGCCCATAATTTGCATAATTTTAAACATCATGATTATTCCAAGTCAGGTGCCTAATTTCACTGGTGGGTCAGTCATAATGGCAAGTTTGGTGGTTTTCGGAATAATAGTGTCCGAGAAAAACTCCGGACAAATTTGGTCGTAAAGAGAGAGAGAGAGAGAGAGAGAGAGAGAGAGAGAGAGAGAGAGAGAGAGAGAGAGAGAGAGAGAGAGAGAGAGAGAAAGAAAGAAAGAAAGAATTCTTGGAAAAACAAAATGTCTGGGTTGGCACCCAGACATAATGACTGCGCGGATGAATCGCGCGGTAGTTTGGCCAGGTGGACGATAACAGACGCTCGTGATAATTTTCCCTTGGCGAGTTTGGATCTCAATCCAAATGCATTCAGATACAAACAGTTTTATTTCACAAGGACCAGAGAACAATTTTGACGTTTGGACCATGTATAGTATTAACCTTTAATGGGCTTTCGTAGTTTAACATTCATTTTTCACATTATAGGCTATGGTTTTATGTGCCTTAATTTTACGTATGTCGTGGATCTGATCATGTTTCTTTTATGGACCACTTTTCATACTATGTATATTTTTGTATAAGATTTTTACTGGGCCCGATTGAAAAAACAGCATTTCTGCTGAATCGGATTCCCAGAATAAATATGTTCTATTATTATTATTATTATTATTATTATTATTATTATTATTATTATTATTATTATTATTATTATTATTATTATCATTATTATTATTATTATTGTTGTTGTTGTTGTTGTTGTTGTTGTTATTATAATTATTATTATTATTATTTTTTTTATTTTTCAGTGTTTTCGTCCTTCAGCGTGATACATTTACAACAAGGCAATGTGTCACGTACATACACTGACACATTCCCCGTGACCCGATCGCCCGTGTTTCCGGATTGGACGTTGGGAACCTTCCCAACATAAGTCGGGATAATTGTCCAGCCAAGCTTAAGATGACATAACGACATCGAAGTGGTCTGTCTGAGCTAAAAGGGATAGTTCCTCTCATGTGTTGTCACTTCTGAGACTTCGGATGTTAACACGACAAAGTGCCATTATATGTCTTGAACAGGAAAAAGCTTTACGAGCCAAAACGACAAAGACAAACCCAAGAAAACTTATTGCCAAAGTTACATCATCGTGTGAACTAGAACTAAATGCAACTTTCAAGAGCCCTGTGGCCGCCCTATATTGATCTAAGTTACTGCCCATGTTGGTTTGCCTCTCACTTAGCCTACATCATAGAAGACAGGTTACCGTAGTAACTTGGAATAACGGGGGAAGTATCAGTACCAAGACGTCTAAGTAAATTTTTATCGAAGCCAGTTTTCGACACCAATGTTTTAAATTAACCAATATACCCTGTATCGAATATGGTCAAGGTCACATGTTCAGAAAAAGGATTGAAAAAAGCATCAAGACTGTAAAATGCTGCTGCGAGAATCATTAGTGGAAATTATGATTGTATTAATGTCAGAGGCGGAGACATCGCAAAAAGTTGGAGACGTTCTTATGTGGCTACAATAATGTTCAAATTTCAAAAAGATTAGCCCAATTTACCTGTGTGATCAAGTCAACTTTTTAAATTTTAATTTAATTCGAATCATTTTATTATTAATACTATAACCCTTGGGGGGGGGGGCACCCTGAGAAAGGTAGAACTCACGGGGCGTCAAACACATAACAAATAAAAGAAATAGAGCCTGTAAAAACACGAGTAAATGTTATAGAACATGTGCGCGACTTTGTCAACTGGTTTGAAAAGTGCAACGCGGAGCGGTGATTCAGCCAGCATTGCCACCCAGTGCCTCCTCGATCCAACCCCGGGCAATGTAATAAAATTTCATCCGACAAGATTCACAGGTGGTACGCATTTTCATATACCTTATCTTAGAAAAGAATTTTATAAACGATCGTTTGTATATGATGGCGTTACTTTCTCTTAAAGCCCTCCACACTTTTTACTAGATTCATGGACCTACTATCAGATAGTATGTCCATGCTGGAATATGGCAATTTCACACACTTCAAAAGACTGTAAAAGATCTTCTTTAAGCGAGTTTTGATTGCACGTATTGCTTACGTCTTATTTAACAGCTTTCTATCCTCTGTGGTTTTCATTAATATACATTTGATTCTTTATAGTTTTTTTTTCCATTTCTTCTTTTATACTTTAAGTTCATTGTACTCTGTACCAACTTTTTATTGCATTTTACACACTATTTTATACTTTGTTTCACATGCTTTGTACTGTATTGTATGACACAGGGCCCCGTGGAAGAACAGTCTGCGACTAAACGGGTCATCCTGTTAAAATATATGCAAATAATAAATAAAAATATCTTGATCTGAACTTATGATCTCTTAAAGTCATCTGTATTTAAACACCAGATATATTCGTTCAATTTAATACATCTTGTATTCAACATTAGATATCTTCATTTCATAATTTGATATCTTAAATTTAAAACTGATTTACGTTATCTTATATTGAATTCGAGATAGCTTAATTGTGAATAGGTCATGAACGTAATTCTCAAATAAAGATATGTGAAATCAAATTTAAGATATCTTAGATAAACACGGTTTAAAAGACCTTAAATTGAATTACAGATATATCTTGATTTAATTGTGGATGTGTTCATATCCGTAAATCAAATTCAAGATACCTAAAACTTGACTAAAGGTACCTTTATTTCAAGCTACCTTTAAAGGAAGGTTAAATTGCTAAACGGCTCGCCATATTCGCTTTGGCCGTTGCCCAAGTAAACTATTGACTTGGTGTCTACACTCGAAAACTGATTGTTCCAAATATATACTTAAGGGACCAATTGACTTGCGGAACATTGGATTTTGGGAACATTGGATTTTCGGAACCTTGAACTTTTGGAACTTCGAACCTTCGGAATACCGACATACAAACCGCATTATGCAGTATGGAACTTCTACATGATGCATATTTGTGTACATTTAGGAAAGTTATAGCCTTATTCTTTCTCAACATAATTATTGAATTTAGTGTCCCTCACTGAAGTGCTGAATGATATTGAGAAATACATCATGGTCACCAATAATTTAACGTTTGACCACTGACCTAATACATTTTAGATGTGAATTTTATCCAGTAGTTATAGCTGTATCATCCAGAAAAGGTGGAAGATACAGACTGGGTGATAACCCTGTCCATATCACCACAGTGCAAAGGTCACTGAGAACTACTTTCCTTCTAAATTCTTGTAGTAGACGCACGTCAAGCATGTAGTTTTCAAATGACCCAATTACTGGATCCTGCGTTACAGTTATTCATACGCAAAACTATGCAAAGCCTTGTTTGATGAAATAAACGTTGAAACTGTTTTTAATTGTCTTTTTTGTGTTTAACGATGAAAATATAATTACAGCTATAATTACTGGATAAAAGTAAAACCAGCCGCGTGGAGGAGACTCGTCAGCAGACTGGCCTCGTTCCCGCGGCGGATCACTCCTCGTGCAAGCACTTGGAGTGATCCGCCGCGGGAACGAGGCCAGTCTGTTGACTCGTCTCCTCCGCTTGGCTGGTTTTACTATTTTATCATCCTATCTCACCGTATTATGGCAATAACGAATTTATTTCGTTTTTTGATACCTAATTAGTTCCAATCAACACCACCAGGGGGCTCTCAGTTCACGAAACGGTTTTAAAAACTCTTAGACCAAGCTCTGCTACTTCCTTCATCTACTATTTCATAGACTTGTGAAACAGGAATATTCGAAAATAATCGTTTCTGAAGTTTCTGGGTAACTATAAAAATTTAATATGTAGATGTCTGATTTGAGATGTTACATAAATAATGTAGTGAATATGTAAACTTCACTATTGTAACCGCCTGTAGGACGCGTGTATGAGGCAAGATAGCCCCAAGGGACCTCCCCTCGCTCTGTTAAGCCACCCGCAAGCTTAACAGAGCGAGGGGAGGTCCCTTGGGGCTAGAGGCAAGATATTTCTTAGCTCAGAGTTGCTAGCATCAAGTTGATTTAAATTACTACTTTTGTTGGTAACTGTCTCAAGTCAGGAGAGAGATATGTTTTTCTTCATAGGCCAGCTGCATTTCGTATTTGTTGACTGATATATAAAAATATCATAAAGTTGTTGGTATGTCTACCTTGCCACGTGTACCTTGCAGCATAGAGCTACCACAAGAGTAGCTCTATGCTTGCAGTGAACTTGTGGATTTCGACATGGCTTGTTTGATGACTGAAGAGTTTTCAACATGGATAGTTTTAGTTTGCTCGGATTTTCAGTGCAGCTTCTGTAACATTGTTGAAAACTGTTGAAATCCAGATAGCTAATTTAGCAGTTGTTCCACGGCCATAGGAATCGGATGAAGCCTTGAAGGTCAACCAAATGCAATCATAACCTAGTTTCTATGGAGCATCCTCATATGTCCAGAAATCCTTGAAGAGTTCTCGCATGAACAATATAATTCACAAAAATGGTCGATTTTTCTTCATACGAGCTACAGCATGTTCCTCTGAGTTGGCAAGGCGATTGAATATGCATATACGACAACTGTGAATCTGTTTGTTTTCGTTTTGGACTATTAGTGATTACTATTGCTGAAAGGGGCACCTCCAATGACCAAAAACAGGACTAGATACTCTCTTCAATAAACCTTGGTAAACTTGATGTTACATGTATCTGCATTTTAATCACATGATGACTGTCATGTGTCACTTTAATTCAATTTAATGAGACATTTTGTGATTTTCAGTTGTTAAATGAAACTTGCTTTTCCAACTTTCTCTAGGCAACCCACAAAGTGTACGTCATGCGTGCACACCTGCGACTTTTGGGCCATTCTAAAGGCAATAAAGTGAACTTACACGAGCACAGTTCAACAGGTGGCACTTGGTAACTTCAGGCTTATGTGAATGAGAAATTAACGTATGATCTCACTGCTCATGATCGATATGCCCCAGCCCCCCTGCCCAAACAATGGTAGTTAGAAGAATGTACTCAATTGTTCATTCTGCAAGACTAGCTGTGCAAAATAAGCGTTTCCTGTTACAACTTGGGACCCTATGTGCATTATCCTTGAGAAATTTTGGAATATTCTGCATGTGACTGGGATTTTGTATTGTGTAGGCACTCATGTGCTATGTGATTCGTCCCATTCAAGCACTACTTCCAGGCCTCTTTCCCAGACGCAGGACCCGCTTACAAATTCATGCCCTTGCCATCTCGGACTGAAGAGACTGTATGTGGTCATTCTATATGAATAAACATTATCTACATATAGCATGGTCACAAGAGACAGGGTGGTTACAAAACATCATGTTCGTCTGTGATATGAAAACTTTATGTCCAGGCACACACGTTAGTCAAGGGCAACTCAATGAGAGGTTTGATCAGTCATGTCAAGTGTTGACAGGTGCTGCCATCTCAGTTACATCCAAGTAAGCTTTCATTTTGAACCCGGTGGTGCAAAAACATCAGAAACTTGTTTAAGCTCAGCATTTTTTCAGCATAAATTGGCACAAAAATAGTTTACATGTAGTAAGTGCATACATCAGCATTCAATCCCATTGTTTTTGGTTGTACATGTAATAAAATGCTAATCCTGCCAGCGACATCCCTTCAAAACTTGTAACTGTGCTTTTTATATGCAATAATTAATTCCCTGTGGACTCTCACATTGCTGATAAATGTTTAAATGAGGCATACACCTGTATTGTGTCCACAATGTGACCAAACACCGCATTTTGATTGTACATCAGATGTGTCACAGCAACCAAGAGGCCCCCACTTAGGAAATGACTTTCCCTATCAGATTAATTAACATTAATGAACACAAGGGAAAAGACTCTATCCTACAGCCAGCTGACCTTTGAAGTACTCAATATGAGACTTGTATCCCCTTTCAACTTGCTGAAATCATCATGATTAGGACTTACGGTTGTGAAAATCTGAATTATAGTACAGAGGTCCCCCTCTTGTACAGCTCCTCTCTCCAGAGGCCACCTCTCTTAAAAGGCCATCATACTTATATACCATGTGGGGCATTCCCTTTATAGTGACTACTTTTAGGCCGCATTTGGGAGGGGGGGCTTATAGGGGGGGACACCATATTACAATAAGTCCATTTTAACTCTTTTTTTCTAATTTCCACTGCAGTTCCTGCATGCCTGCATTTCCCATGAAAATGAAAATCCTCATATCAACAGCTTTCCTCAGCACGTTTTGGGCACATGAATACACCCAAAGTGCACCTGAAAAGCTGTTGACTTGTGCCTTATTTTCTCAGAAAAAAAAAAACAATGGCTTGGGTCTAAAGCTTTCTTCTGTGTGCTTTGAACACAGGGCCAAACCCCCCAAGCCAAGCTTTAACTCATTCAAAAACATATCCCTTAAGCCATTAATTGCAACTTTGAAGTCATGGACATTCATTGCAAAAGAACACCCAACACCCCCAGTCATAAATATATATGTGAAAGTGATTATCAAGGACCCCAACTCACTTCAATGCTTTTATGATGTGATAAAAAAAAATCAAACATAATGCAAAATTTTAATCAGGATTTACAATGTAACCCAAACATTAACTACAATAAACTTGACACCATAACAAGGCAAGCAAAAGAAACATATCTTCCAATCAGAACTGTTAAATTTAATGAATAAAGGCACAAAAAATCCTGTGGGTTAAAGCTGGTAGTCTTGCTTCCATGAAATACTGTAACACACTGTGCCAAAGGCTAGAGGGTACTTCAAAAGACATTATCTCAAACACGAGACTCTAAAACACAATGTCAAGGTTTATGACAACATTCTCAATAGAAATATATATATATATACATATATGTACAGTGGTCCCTGTCTTGAGAGACTGCCCCTAGGTCAGGTCAAAATGTGGTCTCTCAAAACAGTTGGTCTTTCATTAGAGGTATAATAACATGGAAAAGATAACACAGTGTTCTAAGACAGCGGTCTTAAAAAGATATCCGGTCTCTCATTGGAGGGGTCTCTCAAAACAGGTACCACTGTATATATATATATATATATGATATCAAGAAGACATAGATGTAATCAGTTCTGTATCAATAACAAAACAGAAATTTCACTTTTTCATTGATCATTATAGACAACTAAAGGGTAACAAGCAAATATATTATTGAATTTTTCACAAATATTGACTGCAAACTAACAGCACAGAGAGACTCCACAAACAAGCCACTGTTACTATTCCTATTTACCCCCCCCCCCCCCCCCCAGCACAGATTCTCTTTCACCCCAGTTGACCTAGAAGAAACCATTCATATTGTACAAACATTTAAATCTAAAACCAGTGCCAGACAGGACAATCTATCAGTGAAGCAACTAATCTCTTTCATTTCAAAAGTACTATCTGTTTATTAATAAATCTTTAACCATTGGTATATTCCCCCTAAAAAACTAAAAATTGCAAAAAGGGATGGTAATTCCTATTTAGATAACCATATTACAATTTCCTTATGTCCGTCCATGCCTCAAGTTTTTTTACCTACCAACTATGCCACTAAAAAACCCCTCCTTCATCACTGATAAATTGTACACACTCATTCATATTCTGGTCTTTCAAGGTATTTCAAAAACTATTATGTAAGTTCATACTCAACTGTGTGCACAATACCCAATTACTACATTTGTAACTCATAAATTTTACTTATATGATAACATCTATGTCAAAAGTATCACTCTTTGAGTGTGGTTATTTAATCAACTACTTTCTCTCCCAGGTGGTTCTTGCAATAGCGGAAACTTATTTCCTTAGTAATTAAGAGTCAACTTGATACACTTAATTGTACAACTTCCTAAATCTTGTTACTACTCTTGTAGCAGAGTGTATGAAACTTGTCTTGAATGTATTCATTTTTGTGTGTCAAATAAATGTTATGCGAGTCTGCGTTCATTAGTCCGAGACTGAATCTGAGTCTGTGTCCAAGTGTTATATTTTGCCACAGCTTACAGACTTTCCTGAGTGTAGTAATGATCATTAGCTTCCATCTTGATACAGCAATTACAAGAGCATATAGATGTAATGCCACTATTTCTGCTAAATGTTACATACACGTACACATACTTTTACACTTTTATATATTTTGACTTCAGACATGTGGCAGTATAAGAATATAATGTAAATGAAGGGGGAGAGAGAGAGAGAGAGAGAGAGAGAGAGAGAGAGAGAGAGAGAGAGAGAGAGAGAGAGGGGAGGGGAGAGAGAGAGAGAAGAGAGAGAGAGAGAGGAGAGAGAGAGAGAGAGAAGAGAAGAGAGAGAGAGAGAGAGAGAGAGAGAGAGAGAGAGAGAGAGAGAGAGAGAGAGAGAGAGAGAGAGAGAGAGAGAGAGAGAGAGAGAGAGAGAGAGAGTTAATTTCAGATTTTTTATGTTTGGTGTTGGGTCTAACTTATTGGTATTAAAAGTTATAAATGACTGGGCATCAAACCCAGACTAACTGTAAGAGACTTTGATGTTCTTCTCATTCATCAATTTGACAAGATGTGCCCAAGGTTGCTGCTCAGACTATGGCCCCGCATTAAGCAGTACAGTAGTCCCTCCTTTGAGAGACTGCCCCTAGTGCCATCCAAAAGGTGGTCACATAAAGCAGGTGGTCCCTCAAAGGAGGTATAAATAACATGAAAAGTACTACAGAAAGACCTGACAACTGTGGTCTCTCAAAGGAGGTGGTCTCCAAAAAGAGTGGTCTTTCAAAGTAGGGACTACTGTAATAAACATGAACAGGAGGGTTGTATGCAGAGCCATGCTCAGCTCACTGAGGCCTCTTGGACACTGTGACACAATCAAATTGCTGTATTCAATCAGTTTCTGATCATTACATACCTCATTATCTTAATGTTTATCACTGAAGAGAGAATCCCACAGGTTATTCAATATTGAATATGAAACATATAGTTGCTGTTCCAAGTAATATAGGGATCTAACCATCAGGATTCCAAAACAAGCTGCACCCTGACCTGACCTGAACCAAGCTGAACTGTTGAACTGGTAGTATATAGCTATCACTGACTTACATACTGGACATACGAAATCAAATGTGTGTGTGTGTGTGTGTGCGTGTGTGTGTGTGTGTGTGTGTGTGTGTGTGTGTGTGTGTGTGTGTGTGTGTGTGTGTGTGTGTAGGGAAGGATATTCTCAGTCTCATTAAAGCATTTTCCCTGAAATGGGCTGTACTGAGCTCACTCTTACAAATCTTGAGGTTGACAGTTTGAATGGTATTTTAGACATGGCACTAGAACCAAAGGATTTGAATGATTCTTCTGAAAATGATGGAGATAGGAAAAAGTGTAGTAAACGCAGTAAAATTGAGGAGAAAAATGCCAGCAAAAGTACCAGTAAAGCAAAATGCAGAAAAACCGAGGAAAACCAAGATGTCAATCTAAATAGTGAGAGAAAACATACTGATTCAAACGCTTTCAATAACTGGGGCAAGTGGTTTTAATATGCATTGCAGTAAAGCCCTCAGCATACAAGAGATTTACACACGCACTTCCATTTTTATTATAACAACCACAATGATAATAGGTGAGTATGCTGATTTTTTTGTCACATAAGTTCTACATGTGCTTTTTATCTGCAGAATATTTCTTTTCAAATTCATTTTTCAAAGTTCCACTGCACAAAGGTATGTGTTTTTTTGGAAAATATTACCAACTTAAATGTCTGAAAGTTTCTCATAATAACTGTTGCATGCCACTGTCTTTGTTTTGCCCTCTCATTTGACATCCATTAAGTTACCATCTGTGTTTATGTATCATGTTTGGAACCAGCATGGGTATGGGCATTGCTATCCTGCAGGTTTCCTTCTCATAGATATCATTTTCAAGTGTTTAAATTTTGTTGATGCCCCTTGATTTGGACCTTTTAAAATAAACATCTGTGTGGAATTTGTCAACGTCTCCCACTCAGCTTCAGACGACCTAGCTGTGTACAAAAATTGAGTGAGTAACAGTTGTAATTTCATTCTGTTGAAAGTAACTGTTGTGACAACATCAACATGAGCATCACCATAAACATCACACTAAATGATGTTCCGCCAATACAGCAGCAGCAGGACTGTTATATCATGCATGTGACAGTAAGCATTTTAATTATCTTAAGTAAATTTGCACAAGTGAGAAATGAACTGCATTTATGTGAGGAATAGGTGACGATTAGGAGACAATTTATATGTGTGAACATATATATACATTTATATGTATTTTGTTTTCTTATAGCCTCCCAAGGGCAAAAACAACAGCAGACAAGGCAGCATGTCTGGAGGCAACAGCACAGACAGCAGCCTGGGCAGCAACAGCAATATTAAAACAGTAAGGGTATATTTGGATTATATTAGCTTAGAACTTGCATGGTTCATAACATTTTTTCCCCTAAAATTTCATATAATTGGTGTGAATGTCAATATTTGTGTATATAGACTGGCTACATTTAAATTGTATGAATCTGAACAGTGTCTACAATGCTTTATATGTAAAAGAGTAATATACAATATACATTAGCATGAAGATAGGGCACTTGATCTTGGATTAGATGAAGATATTATAATTTTGGACTGTTATTTTAATCTGTACACTGCTTGCATTTCTTTTCAGTACACCACAATAGAGCAACAGTTGAGAGACTTCAACAGGGTAAGTACATTCTTTCTTTCTTTCTTTCTTTCTTTCTTTCTTTCTTTCTTTCTTTCTTTCTTTCTTTCTTTCTTTCTTTCTTTATCTATTGATTGATAGAATGTATATGGATCTCCGAATGACTAATTACGGACTGATAAGATTCCATGTAACAGAAAGTATTTGCATTGTAATATATTTCATGAAGATGAAAATTGTATATTTAATCATTTCAATGTGGTCCAATAAATTTTGGACCTGAAACCTCTTAAGCTCCTTTTTATTACTTTTTGCAAGGTCGGGAATATGATCCTGAATCGCCTACGATTTGACCAACCTGTGATCCAAATATCTCCTACCTACTAGCCTGCTAGCGGTTGTATTAATAATAAAAATTTCAAAAAAAACAAAAAACAAAAAAACAAAAACAAAACAAAACAAAACAAAACAAAACAAAACAAAACAAAACAAAACAAAAAAAACCCCTCCGGGGGCCCCAATTGACTCCAAAATAGCATACTTGGGTCCACAGTTTGCGTGATTTTCAATTTTGCGGCTTCGGCCAGGTGCCAGATGCGGCTGTTGTGAGATTTGTATCGGAAACAAGCCGAGGAAACACAGATTTTCAGGTATGAACATGATACTATACTATTTTGATCTCCTTGAATCCTCTGATGCACCAAATGTGGTCTCGTGATCCCTCTCGACCAATCAGAAGCCTGGATTTGGCCTCATTTGCATAAAATTGCGAATCAAACTCTCCTGACAACACTACTAAAATACACTTTTTTACATTAAAAATATTTGAAAAATTACAGCGCCCCCTGTTGAACAAATGAAGGTCAAAGGATCTCCAGAAATCTCTTTGTGCAATTTTGAAAACGATTGGCCAAGCAGCAGAATTTTTTAAAGATTTGGGCAAAAAAGAACAAAAAAATTCAGAAAAAATCCAAAAATCAATGAACTGTGACCATTTGAACATACTTAGTAGAGACCCACCCAAGGTACATTCCCACCAGGTTTGAGGTAAATCTTGCTATTGGTTTTAGAGAAGTCAAAAACATGAATTGAGGATGCCTACAGACAGACGATGGACAGATGGATGACGGATGCCTTACCACCACATAAGCTCAGATCCACATCAGTGCCACCTAGTTAACAACTTTTTTGACCCCTTGACAAGGAACATATCCACCAAGTGTCAGCTTAATCTGAGTGACGGTTCTGGAGAAATCGAAAATAGCAAAAATACAAACACACACACACACACACACACACACACACACACACACACACACACACACACACACACACACACACAAATGCAGCACCACCTGGTGAACAAATGAAGAACTAAGAGTCCCTCGGAGTGTTCCAATGTGATGTCAAAGAAATTGGGTCAGTAGTTTTAGAGAAAAGGATCTTTTAAGATTTGCCCCCAAAATGAACAAAAAAGTTCATAAACTAAAAAAACTGTCCTAAGGATATGGATGCCCCCACCTGCCATTGCCCCCCTCAGCATTGGAAAGAGTAGCATGTAACTGATGTACGACTTCAAACACACTGTGAAATCTTCACATGGATGATAATTATACAGCCATAACTTTTCATATATTGATTGAAATTCCTATCGAATTCCATCACTATACGTGAAACACTTCATGAGCTACACATGGCACAAGTTTGACAGGAACCAATATTCATTTTCCTGGAATTGTCATTTGCACTGAGTTAGTTAATGATTATCAACAAAGGATAATTAACCTAACAGACAAACAGAACACCAGGGGTGCATCTTCACATATTGATTAATGTTCCTATCAAGTTTCATAGCTGCACCTCAATCACTGTGAAATACACAAGTTTGACATCAGCCAACAAGTTCACTGAACAGAAATCTTCACTAAGTTAATTAAGGAAAAATAAACACTTGTTAATTAACCCAAAAGACAAACAAAATCCCAGGCACACATCTTCACACATTGATGAAATAATCTAATAGGTTTCATAACCGGATATGAAAAACTTCTTGAGATATGTGCAACCCAAATCTGACGTCCAACATCAAATCAGTATTTTCACTAATTAATGATTAATCATCACAGGAAAATTAATCCAGGAGTCAATCAAAACCCCAGGTGCACATCTTCATATCTTGATTAATGTTCTCACCCAGGTTCATAGGTGTACCGCAAATACTTAATGGGATACATGTGGCACAAGTCGACAAGTCGAGCATCCAATGAACATTTTCCCCAAGTTAATTAATGATTAATTTACACAGAATAATAAATTCAAGAGACAAACAAAACCCCAGGTACACACCTGCATATATTGATAGATGTTTTCACAGAGTTTCATGGTTGAACCTCAAATACTTTTTGAGATACATGCGACACAATTGTGACCAGTCTAAAGTCCAATCAAGATTTTCCCTAAGTTAATTAATGATTAATTAACACAAGATAATTACTCCAAGAGAGAAACAAAACCCCATATGAACCCCTTCATATTAATAGATGTTTCCACCACATTTCATGGTTGAAGCTCAAATACTTTTTGAGATACATGTTACACAAATGTGACGAGTCTAACATTGAATCAAAATTTTCCCTAAGTTAAGTAATGATTAATTAAGACAGTATAATAAACCCAAGAGACAAACAAAACCCCAGATGCAGGCCTTCATATATTGATAGATGTTTCCACAAAGTTTCATGGTAGTTCCTCACATGCTTTTGGAGATACACGTGACACAAATGTGACAATTTAATGTCGGACAGAGGAATGGACAAGGGCAAATCTATATGCTCCCTCCCCAGTGGGGTCATAAAAATTCAAAAATCACTGAAGCATGACCAGTTGAACAAAATTGGTAGACACACACCCAAGGTACACCTTGACCAAGTTTGAAGTGAATCTGGCCGACAGTTTTGGAGAAGTTAAAAATGTGAATTGTTGACGGACAACGGAGGGACAACGGATGGAGGACCATTAGATCAGCTCAGCTGACTGACAGTCAGCTGAGCTGATCTAAAAATTGGATGGCTACCTGTTGAACAAATTCAGGTATGAGGATCCCTTTAAGTGTTCCAATGCAATTTTGAAGCAATTGGCCTAGTGGTTTTGGAAATTTTTTAAGATTTTCCAAAAAAAAAATGAACAAAAATATTCACATAAAATCCAAAAATCATTGGAGCAGGACCAATTGTGGTAGAGACTCACCCATAGAAAATTTTCACCAAGTTTAAAGAGGATCTGGCCAACGGTTTCGGAGAAGTTGAAAATGTGAAACATGCACTGACAATGATGATGACAGATGGATGAATGGCCATCCAATAAGCTCAGCTGACTGGTCAGCTGAGCTAACAAATTTTGAAAAATCCAAACAATAATGGAGCAGGACCATTTGAATAAACTTAGCAGAGACCAACCCAAATTACATTTCCACCAAGTTTGAAGTGAATTTGGCAGTCAGTTTTGGAGAAGTCACAAACGTCAATTGTAGATGACGGACAACAGTCAAAGATCCACCACATGACATCAGCTGACCGACAAGCCAGCGGAGGTAAAAATGACTAAAACGCTCATACACAAATCCAAAGTCACTAAAGCATAAGCTATTTAATACACTTGATAGAGGTCCATCAGAAGTACATCCCCACACCACAAACTTGAAGTGGATCTGGTCTCTGAGTTTGAAGAGAACCACTTAATTAATCATGCATCATTGAAATGGGGGTATTCTAAGAGGGGCCTTACACTAGGGGGAGTAAACCTATCCTGTTACATTCTGTCATTGTATTTGTTTGTCAGCATGTTGAAGGTCATCATGCACCTGGTAGTTCATGACAGGGTCAAAAAATGCTATTTCTGAACAGAGCTACTTGGACTGGTCACAAATGGAATATTAATTAGCATTTCTCACTAATGCTAACCTGTCAAGTCTCCCTGGGAGTCTCTCGTCTGTTTGTCTTGTCCTGTTCCTGGACTTTACCGATGAAATTACAGATGAAATTTCACCTTTCTATTTTTTTTTTACTTTTTGTCAGTTCTGAACTATAAAATCTCCCCATGGAAGCAAAACCACCCCCAGTTTCTTGGGAAAAAATGTTGACAGGTATGCCAATGGCCTACACCATACATGTGTTGGTCTCACACCTGTGTTCCACGGCAGCCTTTCCAGGCAACAGGTGTAATCAATGTTGATCACGTACACAGACACATGCTATGACATAAGTATCACAGAACACTGACATTCCACAGAGTCAACTTGTATACTCCAAAATTACATTCAAATTTCCAACTGAACCATATTTTACATGATGTTACAGTGACAGAAATGAAGAATTTCAACCAAAAAAATCTGCGACTAGGAAAAACGCGTACTGAGAAACATTAATCAGACATTTTTAAAAAAAATTCACTGCAGTGCATCTGCCAATGTGTCATCTTCTATATAAATGGTGACACTTCATTTCTCTGCCAGTTTTGTAGAAAGCACAAATTCATGCTTTAGGTCTTTTCTGAAAACATCGTGCAAATTTAGCCGGAGTGGGAAATTTTGGTTGCAAATTGTACAGCTTTAGTATTCAGGTGGCATGGTATTATTTTCATCTGAATGGTCCAAATATGATTTGTGTAATATAGACTAAAAAAGCGCCAGTTGTGTAATTTTTCATTGGGGCAATGAAATATTCTTGATCTCAACATTTAGTGCCTCAGAATTTTTTCTAAAAGCAACATAACAAGTATACAAAGTGTGGTAACTGACCCGCCAGTGTACCATTCTGACCTATGGTTGTGGCGTAATGTCCCTTTTATTCCGGCCACATGTGTACATTTTGAGCATTTATTCACAAAAGTATGATGAAAATGGTCGGAATATCGAAAACTCACTCAGTCTGTATATGTGGCACCCAGTGCTCATTGATATTCTTCATATCGACAACAAACCATGCAATTATCTATACATATATATGTACATATATATACATACACACACACACACACACACACACACATATGAAAACAGACATTTAGATAAAACTTTCCTTCTTTAGAGGACAGAACGTTGTTATCATCGTTCTGTTCATTGTAACTTTATATCTGTTGTCATAACCTTCTAATCCAGCACCATGGGACACATTTACTATCGTAATGCATCCATTTTATCATAAAAGACCCAACATTTTTTCAGTATATAGCTATAAAGCCGGAATAATTTGAAAGTTTGGGGTTCCAAAAGAGTGCATGTTTGCCAATAATTACTTCATTGACATTTCATTTTATGTGTCCCAAAAAGTCAAAACCGAAAAAAGACACAAAACAAACAAATTTGCTCGAATTTGCTAGATTTTTTCATATTTTTTACATGAAGGAGTCAAACAATGTAACTGGTATAAATCATGCAGATTTTCTGATTAATTTACTTTGCTTTCAACAATGTTTGGTGTTTCCTGAACATATTTTGGATCCGTTATTCTCCAAAAATCAGTTTTTGAATTTTAGACAATAAACACTGGCCAATTCTTCTTATTTGTGGCTATCAAACATGCCTACCCCCAAAATGAAAGATCACAACCATCATTTCTAATGTCAAATTGACTTATCTTTAAAGAAAAAAAAAGATTGTGGCTTGTGCTACCGTTGGGAGGGGTACCCAAACAGTTTGGGGCCTTGGCCACTAGCCTAATTTTTGTTTTAACAGATGCAAGATTTGATTTCTATTAAAACTAGGTTGTCCAAATAAAAAGGCCCATGTTAATGGCAGCTTCAGGCATGTGGTCTTCTGTCAGGATAGACATAATTTTTTAAAAACTGGATACAAAGCTTTGATGTAGCAGTGGTACAGCTTAACTCAGTTTCTGAGAGAGCACATTTCTAAGCTTAATCGACAATACCAGATTAAATTGCAGCACGCGTATGAAAGCATAGGATATTAGAAGGCGAGTGGGTTTGACCCAAGCTAGAATGTTAATATTTACAGTTCATTTGAACACTTACCTGCTGATTTATTACCGTGAATGGTTTGTATGCAAGTCTTCACTGGTTAATGACGGATGTTTTTTCTTTTTATGTTTGGATTGTGACCTAAATGGTGGCCGAGACCAAGGTTGATTTGAGCCAATGTCCCCTGTCCACAGCTTTTCCTTTTATTTACTTCTGGCACGAATGTAATTCAAACCAAATCAGCTCAAATACACTCCATTCCTACTTATTCAATTCAAGAATTTCATTTAAGTCAGTTTGAAATTTTTTAAAACCTGAACAAGTGGTCTTTCTACGGTGACTGTAGTCACATGATCTGTGAAATAATACATATTTCTATGACGCCCTGTATGAAAATGCTGAGTGGTGTTAGCTCTCACGGGATCCACTCAGACAAAAGTGCACAGATGGAACTTCTCATCTGTCTTGAAGCAATGTTGCTCATCAAACTGTTTCAAATAAAAAAATTTACACAACACCTGTTGAGATAACATGCTTCAAATCAGCAGTTTGTCCATGCGCTGATTAGGTAAAATGGGCGGGATCTGAGTCTTGGAAAAGTGTGGACTGGGTAATCAAAGGAGAGTTAAAACAGAGGCAAGAGAACTGAAATACTGCAAAATGTCAGTAGAAACTCAGTTGTTTGATGTTATTGTTGGTTTAATAATACTCTCCCTGTGGTGTGCCGCTTGTTCAGTGCGGTCCTACAAAGAGGAAGCCTTTAAATGAGTCATGGGAGCTCTTACAAAGACTACCTTCTGCCTTCTCTCCCTTCAGTTGCCCGCTCTGGCTTCGGTCTCCCTAAAACCCAGAACACCACATCTCCCTTCCCCAGCACTCTAGCAGGAAGCCCTTCCTATTAAGTCTACCCCCATTCTACTTCCTGACATTTCCCCCCTTCAGCCCCATAATGCATGCTAATCCGTCACTTTCTGCCACATTTCAAACTTGTTCTATGTTCTTACATGCCTCATCTTTTTCAGCCCAACCCTCAAACAGTCTATCTCGGAAGACCTGGTATTCTGAACACCATAAAAGCACATGATCCACAGTTTAGTCTACATCTTCCCTGCATATTTTGCACTTCCTATCACTTCCCTCTGTCCACTTTTGCTTCCGCTTCTCAAGATTACCTACCCCTGGTCCTGAGCTCCCTTGGAACAGTAATCTTGAACCCTTACTTCCATCCCAACACTTCCCTTCACTGGCTTCTTTTATGCTTGGTAAGCTTCAATGTGCTCTTCGAAAATTCTCTTCAACCTCTCTTTTCCACTCCTCCTCATGCTTTCCTGCCACAGCCAGCATTTGTCTCTCGTTGCGTCAACCTCATCTGGCCCCTTCAGGTCATACCTTTCTGCTGGCTTGTCTGTCTAGCACCCAATTTGTCCATTCTTCAACTGCCTCAAGATACATCTTCCTGCACCACATATCATCTCCTCCAAGTAGCCCCAATAGCTGGACTTTGCCTTTGCTTATCTATCCCGGACATTCAACCAGCCAAGTTCCCCTAATACTGCTTCTGCTGCCATTAATGGCGAGGCCCTGGTATACTTTTCCTCAACTCTCTCTGTGCCCTTTCCTACCATTCCAGATCTTTCTCACTCATTGCGTCGAACCCATACAGCAAGCCTGGGACTGCTACCCTCTCCCAAAGCACCCTTCTTATGTATGCTCTATTGAAATTATTTGTTGCTGTTATTGTAATCATACTTATTGTTGTATTGACCTTCTGCCTGATATTATTGACACAATATCGAGACACTCATTCACCTGTAGCTTTCATCCTTGAACACCCAAATATTCATAATCATCTACCTGTCCTACCTTAATGACTACTCCTGCCCCTCTGGAACCTCAAATTTTCCAACCATCCACTTCTCTCCCTGCCTGTGCTTCTGACCCAGAATCACCACCTTACTCCTTTTGTCCCCAGCCACCAAAGGTGGCATAGGGGGACATAGATTAAGTGAGGATAGGGATTCGTCTTTCTGGGAGCATATCTCTAGAGCCCTAAGAGATAGAATAATGAAATTTATACCAGAGATGCATCATACCAATGGCATGTGCGCCATGTATTGCTTTTGACCTTGACGTATTTTCAAGGTCACCGGGCCCAAGAACATATCATTTTTTGTGCATCCAGACATGCTGTATACATGGTACAGCTTTCTTCTGTCTTCTCATGCTTTGAATGCTTGCTTGTAGTGGCACCCGAACTATGGTCATGGAAAGAGATGGGGGTCATAGAGTTAGTGAGGATAAAGGGCCGCAAGTCCATTTGTGCGTCTATCCTGGAGCATATCTCTAAACCCCTAAGAAATCCATGATATCTGAATCTTTGCTGAAAACTGAATTTTGCTGAATTATGGCTGAATTTGGCTGTAACACAAAAAAGTTGGCTGAATCTGGTCTGAAAGTTTATGGGGGCTTTCTGAATTCTGTCTGAATATGGCTGAATTCAAGCTGGATTACTTCAGCAAAATTCAGATAGGCTGAATATAGTCTAAATCGCTTCAGCAATATTCAAATGTATCTGAATTTTGTCTGAATCAGTTCAGCAATATTCAGAGCTTTCTGAATCTTGTCTGAATCTCTTCAGCAATGTTGAGATCTTTCTGAATTTTGTCTGAATCACTTCAGCAACATTCAGATATTTCTGAATTTTGTCTGAATCTCTTCAGCAATATTCAGAGGTACCTGAATTTTGCCTGAATCACTACATCAATATACAAATCTTCCTGAATTTTATCTGAATCACTTCAAATCTTTTTGAATTTTGTCTGAATCACTTCAGCAATATTCAGATCTTTGTGAATTTCATCTGAATCGCTTCAGCAATATCCAGATCACCTGATATTTGTCTAAATCACTTCAGAAAAAAACAGAAGTTACTGAATTTTAATTGCCTACCATAGTTTGGAGTAAACAGGAACACTTCTAGGGGTTTTCGTGCTGCACCTCTATATCTTTTTTTTTTTGTGAACAGTGGAAAACTGTGGAGAATTGATGGACAGCTTTTTGTTTGTAAATTGTAAAATTGAATAAACATGGGGATTGTTTAAAACCGGATGATGAATTTTACAAAGTTATATTCAAATCAGAATATTCTTTTAATACAAAGTTATATTCAAAACAGAAAGTTCTTTTATTACAAAAGTATATTCAACTCAGAATGTTCTTTTAAAGAATTCCTTTACACAGAAAGCAGGTGTATACCATTAACTAAGTTGTATAATTTTATAAAACCATTTTTATAATGACAAATACTAATTTTATGTACCACAAAATCTTGCAATTTTGCAACCATGATATAATTTTCTATGAAGCACATAACGGGAACATCTGTCAAGGATTATCTCATGCACTTATATGAAGTCCTGCCCACATAGGTGCTTCACTGGAACTGTCTCGTATGCCTTCTCCAATCTCCAAAAAATTTAAGAATCAATTTTTTTTAACCTAGAAGCCATAATAGCTTCCACTGTATTCGCTCAGGAATTTTGGGAATTCTGGCTGAAGTTATCTGAATTATAGCTGAATGTTACCTGAATACTGGCTGAAGCTTTCTGAATCCAGGCAGAATCATGTCTGAATTCTGGCTGAAGCTGTAGAATTGTGACTGAAGTTGTCTGAATATTGGCTGAAACTATATGAATACTGCCTGAAACTATCTAAATACTAGCTGAAGCCTACTGAAATCTGGCTGTATCTTCTGAATCCTAGCTGAAGCACTCTGAATTCTTGTTGAATCTGAAATCTTGCTGAAATGGACTGAATAGTGGCTGAAAAGACTGAATTTCAGACAATATTCAGATAAGGATGTTTCAGAATTCAGATTTGATTCAGACTAATTCAGACAGAAATTTTCCATAAGCGAGAATAATTAGAGGTTATTGCCTGGCTAAATCAGTATCCTACCCAGTTCAGTTCCCCGACAGCCTGTAGGGTCGAGGGAGGATAGAGCTCGAGGAGGAACTGTACAGGGTAGGAGACTGATTTAGATCTTTGTATCCTAAATGTATTGACCATGATTAGACGAAAAGGCAAGTGCAGCTCTTCCTGAGATTATGCAAGATGCTACATCCCAACCTTGCAGCCAAAACGTACAATTTCTAGTTGATAATTTTTTGTGAGAAAAACCCACTTCCCCCTTCAGGAAGAAATAAGCCCACACAACTCTCCTGTCAGGTCATGCATCTTGTGCGGCAGGCACCCTTGTAACGTGAGTGACATCATGGCGCATAACATCATTAGAGTCACTGTTTGCGCAAATATAGAACGTGAGGGATATACCGACTTTCAATGTTATTTAAATGGGGTGATCGTATTTTTCCTAGGGAAGATACTGGCTGTTGCTAGTTTGACATTATAAATGTGTTCCAATTGGACAGTTTCAGTATCCTCCCTTATTTTGGTGTCGGTATGTCCCCTGAAAGACACTGTATGCTACAGGACTAAAATTGCAGTGTGAGGGCAGTTTTGACACTACATTTAGGATACTGAAATTTATACCAGAGATGCATCATACCATGAACATGTGCACTGCTTATTATTTTTGACCTTGACTTATTTTCAAGGTCACAGGGCCCAAGACCATATCCATTTTTGTGTGTCTGGCAGCATATCTAGAATCCTTCAAGATAGAATAATGAAATTCATACCACAGATGCATCATACCAAGGGCATGTGCACCATGTACACGGAATATTTTGAGTTATATCAGAATAAGTGAGTATATTTACCTCTTGACCACCATTGCCAAGACCTCTGCGTCTGGGCATGATGCCCAAGAAATCAAGATGAGAAGCTTGCAACTCATGCTTGATTCAAAACTTGACAGTCCCGTGGGGCTATCTCTCAGTCATGTGGAACTGATGTTGACGTGTGCACATGCGCCCTGTATCATCCTTCCTCTTTTGAAGAGTGGTCAGTTGACATGAGCTGTAAGAGGAAGCGGGGTTAGTCGGGTGGGCTTCTCTGCTGGCCTGAGTGGTAAGAATACTCATTAATACTGATATTACTCCAAATATCCTGTATTAATTATGTAACATTACCTCTCGACCACCATTGCCAATATACAAATGTACTGGCAGTGGGGGAATCGATACAGGTACACTGACCTCTATACACCAGAGGGACCGGCAGCTCAGGGGAAACCATTAGTTCGTGTGCGGAGGTGATGTCTGAAGGGAAAACCTCAGAGCTATGTGGAGATGAGGCCACTGAAAGCAGAATCTGGCTAAACCACACACCCTCCTTACCGACCCGCATTGGACCATACTGAACCCCCTGCTGCTCGCCCTGCCAACTTGACAACTGTAAGCCTTGTGGGTAGACGTTATCAGTTTCAGCTCCATTGGACCTGGAGATCTAACAGGTCCTAGTCGTGAAACTGGAGGGTGCGGGGGGGGGGGCGGTTATGAGGTTCCGGGGGCAGTTATAACTCGCATCAAAAACGGCAACAGGCCAGAAGTTGGGATAACTGTCGTTCTGAGATTAGGTCTACCAGGCACAAATCCCTACAAAGCCCACTAAGAAATGCGCTGACCTATAGGCCTACATCTGATGAACCACAAGAGTGCCATAAACTGGAACATGGTGGCAGCTCTGATGGGATCTGGAAAAGCCTAACAGAGCAGTATCGGAACCTATGCAAAGGAGCCTGTTACACCTGCAAAGGTGTACATGCCCTTCTCAAGCGCTATCATGTCGTGCAAGTAGTGCTCAACAAAAGTAGTAGATGATTGCCATCGGCAGGCCCGCAGAATGTCAACAACCGCAACGTTCCCCAGGGCGTGCCAGGAAGCATTGAAGGCTCTAACCTCATGAGCTCTCGCAGAGACAAGCTGTAAGGCCTCCAGCCTATCCAGTGAAGTCTCATAGGCCTTAAGGATTGGTTGCTTAATCCACGATGAAATCCTATTTCTGCAAACTTGCTCCTTCCATGGGTTACTCAATGGTAGAAGGAGGGCAGACCTCCGTCCTCTGAGCCCGTCCCTATGGGAAAGGATCAGCGAAAAGCGCTCATTGGGCACAAGGCTCTCTCCTCGAGAGGGAGAGCGGCATCCATCACACATAGGGTAAGGCCTTAAAGGCCATGGCCGGATCTCGAGCCACTTGGTTCTTTACAAGGATACCCAAGTGAGGCCTCAGAGTCACCTGGCAGTGGTCAGGTGACCATTGGAGATGGTCATAAGCTAGAACATGGATCTCGCTGCTCCTAGCCCCAGATGCTAGTGTTAATACAAAACAAGTTTTCCACGTCCAGTATTTGAGGGAAACCCGCCTGGGGTCCTCAAGGCACTCAAAGGGCCACTTCTTCAACATGACTAAAACCAGCAGTAGATCCCACAGAGGTAGGACCTTCAATCTCCCTCAGACTCACTGAACTTTTCACATTCGGACATAAAGCTCTCAACACTTCTAAAAACCTCCCCCCCCCCCCAAGGTTTAAAATGCAGGTATGTATTTCTGTTGCAGTGGCTCAAATGATAGGTAATTATAAGATATGTACTGTGGCTCACTAATGGTCACTACTCTCGTGTGTTTAAGGCAGAAATGTATTATAAGAATGCAATAGGAAGTCTTGTTAATCCATATCAAGTCATGTGTTTAAATGCCATAACTTATGGGATGTTTATCAGAACCAGGGAGGTGGATTGAGACATGCATGTCCCAGTCAGAACCAAAACCTTCTACATATAAATATACATGTACTAATTTATTTTTTTAAAACATTGTTAGTTATCAAGATGTTTTGACTTATATACACATTTTATATGCAAATATTGTATAATTTATATATCTTTACATTTATATTCAATTTATATGGCTGTGAGCAACACAATGAAATTATCACGGGATAAATCTTTTATAGAATTTCCACCATCGACAATACTCGTAGTTGGATTACACGTCATTTCCATAAACCTACTTGGAAAAATTGTTAACGTTATATGGAGAGAATTGGTTTCCAATTCAGCTTTGAAGCCTGTACAGGTAACTAGACTATGGCACAGGACAGAGGCATAGTACGTTTTTTTGCCAGGATTACTATTTTTTTAATGCGAAAGGCCCTTATATATGATTTCATGGTGAGAGAATGATGAATTACATTAAAATCATTCTGTGCCAATCAGATATAAAGGCGACAGTGTATTTTATTTGAGAGTGACATCATATTTTGTAATTTTTGGTTTGAGGAAGTATATATATCATGTGTAAATCACAGAAAATTGAGAACAGGGTTAAAAAAAAATAGAAATTAAGCAAAATGAAAATGGGGGGGGGGGGTAATATATTTTCATCATATTCCAATTTAATGGAATGTAAAGTTGTTTCCCTTTCATATATAATATCCCTGGACCTTTGGGCAGTTTTGGGGTACATAAAGCAAACATATAGTGCAAAAATATGGAAACTTGTGACACATTTTATGTCTAGATCTGGGTAATGCTCTCAGCGTTTGTTGCTAAAATTTGGTAATTAATATGAATTTTTGCATATTTTAACAACTGCAACCAGACTTTTTATCATTTGCTCACTTCACTCAATGCATTCTGCATACTAAAGGCCAGATTTTGGTTCTCTCAGTTAAATTTTGTAGAACCTATGAGCTAAAGCTCCACTTCTGAAAAATTCTCCAAACTTAATTGCCAATTTTTGCATTTGTGGCAATATTAAAATTAGTCCTGTTACCAAAATAGGCAACCACAATCATCATTTTGTGATGTAAAATATGTTAGTCTTCCATAAAGAAACAGGTTGTGCCTTGTTCTATGGGGATGGGGGGTGGGGGTGTATCTCCTTTACTAAGCCTCTTTTGGGGGTGTTTGCCGCCATACTACACACATGATTGTGGGCTTCAGTGGCTACACAAACGTGCACAAAATGTCAAAACACACTCTCGTTGTCTGACTGGGATTCAACTTTGACCCTTTCACAAGGAACATATCCACGAAGCTGCAGCTTAATCTGAGTGAAGGTTCTGGAGAAGAAGTCGAAAATAGAGAAAACACACAAAAAAGCATAAAAATGAAAAAAAAAAGAAAACAGAAAAAAATTGCAGCCCGACCTGGTAAACAATTTAAGAACTACGAGTCCCTGGGAGTGCAATATCAAAGAGCAATTGGGTGAGCTGTTTCGGAGAAGATTTTTGAAAAATTTGCCCCAAATGAGAACAAAAATATCATAAAAAGTCCAAAAATCGCTGGGGTGTGACCATTTGAACAAACTTGGTAGAGACCCACCCAAAGCACATTGCCACCAAGTTGGAAGTCTATCTGGCAGGCGGCTTTGGAGCATAAGTCGAAAATATGAATTAGCATTTAAATGTCCACTGACTTGCAAGTGATCGAATGGAAAGGTGCATTTACCGATAAGTACCCGAATAGAACAAAATCATGAAAAAACAGGAATCCACAGCAGTGTAAAATGCTGAACAACTTTGTTTAATGTTTTCACTAGGAGCATATCCACCAAGTTTCAGCTTACATAAAAATTGTTTGAAGGTTTTTTTAAGATTTACCCCAAAAAAGAGCACAAAAATTCATCAAAAAATCCAAAAATCAATGGAGCATGACCATTTGAATAAACTTGGTAGAGACCCTCAAGGTACTTTGCCACCAAGTTTGAAATGAATCTGGCTGATGGTTTTGGAGAAGTTGAAAAAGATAACTGTGAACAGACAGACCAACCAGCCTGAATAGCAATTCAGCTGAGCTTAACAAAACTACAAAATTGCAAAAAAATTGCAGCACCACCTGGTGAACAATTAACAATTAGGGGTGCCTAGGAGTGTCCCAGTGTGATTTCGAAGCAATTGGATGAGATGTTTCAGAGATTTTTTTTTCAGATTGGGACAAAAAAGGAACAAAAAATTCATAAAAAATACAAAAATCATTGGAGCGTGACCAGTTGAACAAACTTGGTGGAGACCGAGCAGAGGAACATTGCCACCAAGTTTACATTGAATCTGGATGATGGTTTCAGAGAAGAAGTCAAAAATAGCAAAAGCACACAAAAGTTCATAAAAAATATATACAAATCACAGTGCCACCTTTTGAACAAATTAAGGTCTATGGGCCCCCATAAGTGTCGCTATGCAATTTTGAAGCAATTGGCCTAGCTGTTTTGGAGAAGATATTTTAAGATTTGACCAAAAAATGAGCAAAAAATGAGTGACAAAAAAAATCATAAAAAATCCAAAAAATAATGGAGCTGAGCCATTTGAAAAACCTCGGTAGATACCCACCCAAACTATATTTCCACCAAATTTGACATCAATCTGCCCAGTGGTTTTGGAAAGGAAGTCAAAAATGTGAATTGTTGCTGACAGACGAAGGACAAGATAAGTTCAGCTACTGACAATTCAGCTGCGCTAAAAAAAGTCACCGGCATGAAGTATATTACTGACATAATGTTTGAAGTATCAGAAAGTAAGTATCTTTCCTTGAGTTTATTATATCACATATCTGAGACCATCATGCACTTTATGTGGTAAAACCGTGAAAATTTATACAAATACAATGTCATCATAGCTTGAAAATAAAAATTTTGTCCAAAATATTTCATTTAAAAATAAGTTCTCAAGAAAAAACACAAATATATTGCAAATACACATAAAGAACAGAAAGGAATATATGATTTATTAGGAATTGCATTTATTAACCCGCTAATATTTTTCCGTATGATCATGACTCCTTTTTTCTCTTCTTCTTTTGTTCTGAAAATAGAAACATAACACACCATTAGACTTACAATTCCTATTTTCAAAACAGGAAGACCATGGGATTGTCTAATGCTGTAGAGGATTCTTGGATATATCCATGACCAATGTTCAGTGTCAAGGTGATGGACTGGTTGACATGCCTAGCACTTAGCACAAACTACTCACCTGAAAGGTTCCACTGAATCAGGTGAAAAAAACACACGCAATGGCAATGATTAAGCTATAAACGATTATAAAACCAAAAAAGGCCTAGGGCAATTCAAGGTAGAAAGAAGGAAAAAAGAATTGACTCTCTTGGAATCATGGGGTCACACTTGTTCTAAATTAGATAAGCTTGACAATGACACAAAGAAGACTAAATAATTATGGGTTCTTGGTAACATGTACTATTAATATTTACAATACTGTACAATAGTTCAAGTCAAGGAGATGGAAGAATCATCTACAGTCACTCTCAGTTGGCAGGGCAATTGTACATGTATATACAATCACAAGTTGTATTTACCGGGTAAATAAGTTTTTTTGTCTACGTTCCTTTATGAAAGTGATTACTGATGCCAAAAGGGGTACCTCTGATGACATATATAGCCCCACATACTATCCTCATGAAAACTTAGTGCACCAATTTGAACCTGATTATTTGCCACATGATGATGAACTGACAAGTAGACACATATGCACATCTGCTACTTCAAAGCAAAAAAAAGCATTCAGAGGACGGATTACCCTCGACACCCACAATCTTTTTTTCCTCAAGTCTGCTTTTTTTTGTGTGTGTGAGACTTCGGAGTAGAATACTTTACATACAATTTCCATATTTTTGTCTCTGAAATGAAAGAGCACTTTTGGATGTGTTCTCGGGGTAGGTCCTGGTGACAGAGACCACTGTACTACGCGTGGGAAAACAAAATCAAAACTACACATCTTCGATCACAAGCGATCAGTGAGAGGAAGCCTCCCCCCCACCCAAGCTCCCACTTCAGTCATCCCAGGTTATAGCCCATTGATCTCGGTGACCTTTAAAGGTCACATTGAACTACAAAATTATACAGTGTTACAATAGCTACAACTTGAGCCCAACATGCTACAAATTGGCTGAAACTTTATTGAGTTATGGCTCAATGAAAATTTCAAAGTGCAAAATGACCTTGACCTTTGACCTGCAGAGGTCACATGTAAATTAAAAAAATGTGCAGTGTGATAATAGCTACTTTGACCCCTAACATGATCCAAGTGGGATTAAAATTGACCCAGTTATGCCTCAATGAAAATTTCAAAATGCCAAATGACCTTGAAATTTGACCTTAAGAGGTCACATGCAAAATAGTGCAGTGTGACAATAACTACAATTAGGCCCCACGATGGTCCAAATCATATGTAAATTGATAGATTTATGGCTCAATGAATACTTCAAAGGGCCAAATGACCATGACCGTTGACCTCTAGAGGTTACATGTATATTACAAAATTGTGCAGTGTTATAATAGCTACAATTTAGCCCCAAAATGGTCCAAATCAGATTAAAATTGACCTTGTTATGGCTCAATGAAACTTTCAAAGGGTCAAATGATCTTGACTTTTGACCTTTTGTAGTCACATGTAAATTATAAAATTGTGTGGCGATACATTTCACACATTTTGAGCCCAACATGAACAAAACTGGATAAAAAGTGATCAAATTATGGCAAAATGAAGGATTTTGAGGGTAAATGGCCTTGACTCTGAAAGGTCATATATATATGTGGCCATTATGGCACTCCCTATGCATTGAGCCCAACCTGATCAAAATCGGATGAAAATTGACCAAGTTATGGCCACTTGAATATTTCAAGATGGCAGAAGACCTTGACCTTAAAGTCTTAATGGTCAAATTTTGTGTACAAGAAATGTGTGCTGTTTAAATTCCTACATTTTGAGCCAAGCATGGTGAAAATTCAATGAAAAGTGATGTTAGTTCAGTACGTTATGTCAGGTTGAAAATCTTCAGATCACTAAATGACCTTTACCTTTGATCTTTCAAGGTCATATGTAGATTTTTCTAGTTATGTCTAGAGTTGAGCTATGCAATAAACTTAACATCGCTCAAATCCATTAAGAGCTTTTCGAGATATAGACATGTTTCCATAAGTAGGTCATGGTGTCCTTAAAAATTAGGTCAAGGTCACAAATCGAATGCATCACCTTAAAGGGTATTAGTAGGTGTTTTAAAATTGGCCAATAGTGTTTCAAAGGTCATTGGCAACTCCGAGTTATTACCTTCCAAATATTGACATAAAACAAAACTGGAAAAGGTCATGACCTTGAAAATATAGGTCAAAGTGACAGATCACATATCAAGTGCAAAACTTCAGTACACAGGTTTATTCCTGCTAGAATGACATCTTGTAGGCCCCACCTCTCTCTCTGAGATTTTGCACATATAAATTTTTTTCGCATAAAAACGTGGGTTTTTTCAAGCGGCCATATGACCAGATGATCACCGGGAGGAATACAGTTCATGTACTCACTGTCACGTGAAGGCTGATGCCTGCTGTGTCTGTGCTTTGTGGTGGGGGTCCCACCCTTCCCCTGTTCTGTACCACTTGTTTCTGCTTTCCTCTTATGTGTTTTATGTCCCACTGTCTCCATTTTGCTCCACATCTCATCGTCATCGAGGTCTTCATCCGACTGCTGGAGCTGTTCTGTGTGTGGCTGTGTGACCCGTTGGTCTGAGTCGCTGCTGCTGGCTGACAGCTCAGCAGAGAACAGCAGGCAGTTCAGCCGGGACTTGAGATAAAACTGCCAACAAAAGATGGAGTCAAAATTTTCAATAAGACAATATCTTCAAAGAGCACAAAGCATGTCATCTAAATATGCACTGGCACATTGAAATCTGTCTTGAAATATCGCTCCAAGGGATGATTGACTTATGCTTTCCAAAGACAGATTGTCTTTCCAAGCAGTCCCTCATGAGAGGGGCTGTTGAATGCTGATAAACCTTCAAAGTTGGCTCTTTTTTTTTTTATTGGCCGCAATGGGCGGCCGATACTAGATCAAACGAAGGAAGTTCAGCCATGGGTGGCAATGCTACATCTGCACATGCCATACTGCCAGAAATCCTATTTCACAACAGTAGCATCATTTTTACCCAAATTTGGGGTTCAATAAGAATTTTACATCAGGGTCATTTGGATTTATGTGCTTAACTTTTCCTATATATAAGTATGCATGCATTCACAAGGTGAGCTTCAGTCTACGACATTCCTCACTCGTGTACACTGTGGCCAATAGTACGTGGACCCTGTTCAATAGTAATCTTTCACAACAGACAGTCCATCAATAGAGGTATATCCCACAATGTCTTAATATGTTGTAGGCATAGCCTAAGATGTCCGTGTCAGTATTACAAAGTATCAATAATGATGTCCATGGATCAGGCAGTAGCACCTGGTGACTGGGTCCCTCTAACAGCCATTTACTAAACCAGTCTTGAAGGAGGAGGCCTTTATAGTACCTCGAGCAGCTGAACGAACCCATATTCTGTCACATTGCCTTTCTTTTTGTTAGACGCTGTTCCACAAATTGAAAGTACTGTGCCCTAGATCTCTATATCCCCATTCAAATAGTGTCATAACCTGTGGCAGAGACATAGTGAGTACAGAGACGATTGTTGGAATCTTGCTTGACAATACCAAATCTGAGTGTTCATTGGTAACATAGCACTTGAGGGCTTCTGAGGGACGTGTGTGAGTTGCGATGTGGAAGGCTTCCAGAAATGACCTGGTTACTGGTGACTCCAGGCATTAATTAAGGTATCATGCAACATGCACAACAAATGTTACATACTTCACGATATTTATTTAGGCTACCCTCACACCTGTTAAGTTTTTCTATTCCGTGGAAACCCGTTTCCAGCCCCAGAAGCGTGTTTGCCAGGCCCAGGTTCCATCGAAGTGTCAACAATGCCAGTTGTTGAATCCTTATCATTTATACCACTTTATTGACAATGTTTTCTAAACAGACATGAATTATTGACATAATTTCCATAGAGCCATGTAGGTTTGAGACTTTGGGGTGAATAAAACTGCAGAAATTATCCTGGATGAATAAATAAGGCAATGACTGCACCAATGTGCAGTTAGGGGTGACAAAGAAAATCGATTCCATTGATTAGATGCTGAGTAGTCTTCAGATTGGATAATTTATTGTTCTGTTATGTCCTGTGTTCACATGTGTTTATGGTAAGAGCTCACTGACACTCGTTATAATAGTAATCTTTAAAAAATATGCAATCTCTCAGAGGTGATGTTTGTAACAACGCCACTGTGCCGCTTTATTACTCTGTTAAATTTCAGAACACACTTCCTTATGAACTTGGAAATTTATCTTCACCTTAGGGCAATTTCCTTTTTAAAGGAGACTTGTTTGTGTGTGTGTGTGTGTGTGTGTATGAACTAACAACATCTGCAATGCTTCTCATTGTCAGAGATATTCTAGGTGGCACCACTGTATACATAGGGGATAAGAGTTTCATTTGAGCCGCTGTATACAAAGGGTATCAGGATCATGTATTATGAAAAGGGAGCACCAAAAGCCTGGCTGGAGTCAAATGCTTATTTCTATAGTGTACCACTTCAAAAGATACAGTCATGTACATTATTATGATATAGCATAAAAGCTCAATTATTAACAAACACACCAGGCAAAATATATAATAAAAGTCATAAAATATGATAAATATGGCAATGGCATATTTTACATAAAATGTTCACAACATACTATGTGTTCACTTATCAACTTCATTTACTAACAGTAAATCAAGGAATGGAACATACCAAAGACAGGATAGTTGGGCAACTGTAAGTCAATGTCAAACTAGTTTCTTTCAGGACATTAGAATCAATCATATGCTTAAATTGTGCAATGACAACAAATTGAAATCTTCTTGTGTCATCCATATAGTATTCACCAGTCAGAAAAATCAGTTTATTATTTTCAAAACTACAAACAGTGGAACCTGATGGTAGAGATTCCAGTGTACAAGAGCAGAGTTAATAACAGTTGTATTATGTGATCTGTAATGAGGGACGATATATAGAGCACACGGAAACAAGATGTTTGATCTGTTTACCAGTGCCACATGCCAAATAAGATAACTCTTTTTTATACCAACTTGAAATGAATGTGACTTCAGCTTATGGGGCACATTTATCAAGCATGTAAAACAATGGGTTTTCTTTTACCAAGGTACATTGTAATAAAGTGAAGGATGTTTGACCAGCGTACAGATGGAATCTGTACACCAAATTTTTTGCTTTAAAAAATGTTGCTGAACATTCTTTTTTTTTCTTTTTTAAAATGAAGATAATAGCTTTAGCGGTAAACTACAACATGGAAGCTTCATATGATTGCACACTTTGAATCACAAATTTGCACTTTCAGCTGATGTGTGTGTACTCTTAAACTTTATGGGAACTGAGCAAACTGTTGTTTTTTTTCTCAGTGCGTTGATGAAAGTGATTGACTAATGGCCCATTACTTTCTTGATCACAAAAACATAAAGCAATAAAAAAAGATCAAAAGTGAGAAGTTAATGACAATTACTATATCAAATGCTCTCTGGCACTTTAATAGGAACAAGAGGGCTGTGTGAACAGCCCGTGCCTCAGCTGATCTTGACATTCACCACACTTGCAGCTCTATGAACTTGGGAAAGGATCAAGGACACAATGTTCTGAGTAAGTCTGAACTTTATAGAACAACACTTACATGTGCAACATCAAAGTTCAAGTAGTTCTCAAGTTATAATGCAGAGTAAAATTCATGTATGTTGCACTGTGACCCAACAAACGAGGTCAAGGTCATTCATGTACTGTCTCAGCATGACCTTCATACAGAATAATTAACATGTGTAGCTAACTCAAAACAGATCTCAAGTTATCAAGTAAACAGTAAATTTCGTGTCAGTTGTCCTGTGAATTAGCATTAGAATGCCCATTGACTTACAAGATCTTTTAAGATTTGTCCAAAAAAAGAACAAAAAAATTCATTAAAAATACAAAAAATCACTGGAGCATGAACATTTGAACAAAATTGGTAGAAATCCACCCAACGTACATTGCCACCAAGTTTGAAGTTAATCTGGATGACGGTTTTGGAGAAGAAGTCGAAAATGTGAATTAGCATTAGAATGCCCATAGACTTCCATAGTAATCGACAGGAAAACAGAATTGAAAAAATCGTTAAAAATCAGGAATCCGCAGCATTCCCACATAGTGTACAACTTTGTTTGACCCTTCTACAAGGAACACATCCACCATGTTTCAGCTTAATCTGAGTGACGGTTCTGGAGAAGAAGTCGAAAATAGCTACAACACACAAAAATTCATAAAAAATTAGGAAAAAATTGCAGCGCCACCTGGTGAACAAATTAAGAACTAGGAGTCCCAGGAAGTGTTCCTGTGTGATATCAAAGCAATTGGGTGAGCACTTTCGGAGAAGAAGATTTTTTAAGATTTACCCAAAAACGAGCAAAAAAATTCATTAAAAATCCAAAAATCACTGGACCGTGACCATTTGAACAAACTTGGTAGAGACCCAAGCAAGGCACATCTCCACCAAGTTTGAAGTGAATCTGGCTGGCGGTTTTTGTGGACGACGGACGGACGACGGACCCTCAAAAAAACCTCAGCTGACTGACAAGTCAGCTGAGGTAAAAAGGTGCTTGCCTACATTTTACCATTAGATTCCCCTTGGTTATATACACAAAATTCACCTTGTGAATCAGTTGTCGAGACTGAATGTCATGAACACGCAAAAAACGGTCTAAACCACAGGAAGCCACCAGGGGCATTGTGGGATGGCACTGGATACACCGGATACTTCCAGCAAAACCTTTGTAACGTTGCACCAGCTGACCTGGAAACATAACATAAAAGGATTCAAAGATGTATATTTGATCAAATATTTTTACAAATTTTGCTATAAATATCCAGAGATGGTTAGAAAGTTTGGCTTCAATAATTTTAGAGATTTTAGACTTGCCTGTTTTGCTACTTAATTTTGCCTTTTGGCATCATTCTGTTTTAATATTCACCTTTCAGGCATTTTAAGCTAGCTTTTTTTCTGTTAGGTTACACCCCAAGGGGCTATTAGTAGCAAGCAATGGCCTACAACAGTTACAAGCTTGCCTAATTGTACTTGACATCTGGTTAAAAGAATTATATTTTGATTGCATTTTCTTGATTGAAATACTAATGACTTTCATTCTTTTCTGACTTGCCCTACAAATTTTGCTGTTACTATCCAAAGTTTGGCTACAGTAATTTTACAGATTTTAGATTTGCCTGTTTTGCTACTTAATTCTATCCTTTGGCATCATTCTGTTTTAATGTTCCCTTTCAAGCATTTTAGGCTGACAAGTTTCCTGTCAGGTTAAACCCCCAGGGGCTATGGGTAGCAAGCAGTAGCCGATGACACAAGTTTGCCTAATTGTACCTCAAATTGTGTGTTTTCTTTTGTTCCCCCCCCCCCCCTTTTTTTTTGTTTTTGTTTGTTTTTTTGTTTGTTTTTTTTTTTGGTTAAATTGCCTTTATGATGATACAAGTATAGTGTTGAAGATCCTCCTCTGACAGATCACAAACAAGAGGCCCATGGGCCTTATGCTGTGCTGGCACTGTGGCTATATTTCACCTGTTCATTCAAAGTTGCAAGTCCTCAAGTGGCTTCTGCACATATCAAGCTTATGTACATTTAGTATATAAAATGTCCACCAGATGGCACTTCACTCCACATGTAATCATAGCTTATTTGTGCAATTCCTGTGATGGATATTCTTGCATGTGCCAAGACAACAATGAGTAAGTCCTAAACATTATGTCCTCAGTGACCTTGGGACAGAAGATCAAGGTCACCCACATTATATAATACAAGAGGCCCATAGGCCCGATGCTGTGTTGACATTGCCATTGCCATTGATGTCCAAGATACACCCTGCCATTACAAAATCACCTCTTTCAACTTTACAGGCATGGTGGCCTCACAAAAATATGTCAAGGTCACTGATAATAAATGAAATTCTAGCTTTGGACATTGTCTATATATCCTATAAATTTAGCAAGTCTAATCCAATTATTTGTCAGGATATGGAATTTTATATCTTAAAACACATTTTGGCTCATAATTTTCCGTCAAATTATAGGTGGCACCACTAGTATCATTACCAACTTACAATTTGATCTCACACACAATCACACTGAATTTGGTGAAGATCTGCCACAAATTAAAAAATGCTAGAGTGTTCACAAGATTTTCATATTTTGACTCCTATATTGAATAATATTGTAGGTGGCACCACCACTATTGAAATGAACCTAGATAAGTACACACCCTATAAGTCCTGAAAGTTATATTGGGCTGACTTGAAAACTGTGGAGGGTATTGCGGTCACAATGTTTTCACATTTTGACCTGTACATTACATAATACTATAAGTGGCGCCACCAACATTGATGTCCAGATAGATTTTTATACCTTTAATGACTCCTAAGCGTTATATAGGCCTATCTCAAAAATTGTGGGGTCCAGAGCATTCACGAGATGACCCCCTAGTTTCAAACTCGCCATTTGACCTTGACCTTCAACTTTGATTAAAAAATTGTTATGTTCAAAATATGCGCCCCAAATCCAGCTTTCCATATATACTCTGTTCAAATCGGGTAATAACTTTTCGAGTTATTGACAAAAAATAATAAACTTGGGCAAGCGCCAAACTCCATAATTAATGGGTCACAGTGACCCATCCCAAAAGTTGGTCAACAAGTACAGTTTTATGTATCATGTAACCAAGTGCAATTTTGATCTGGAGGCTCAATTCTCTTTGCCATTGATGTCCAAGCTACACCCGGCCATTACAAAATCACTTCTTTTAACTTTACAGGCACGATGACTTCACAAAAATAGGTCAAGGTCACTGCTAATACATAATATTCTAGCTTTGGCCATGGCTTATATATCCTATAAATTTGGCAAGTCTAATCCAATTACTTTCCCAAATATGGAATTTCACAGCTTAAAACATATTTTGTCATATATACTTTCCATCAAATTATAGTGGTGTCACTAGTATCACTATTACTAGCAACTTAGACTTTGATCTTCCCCATAATCCCATCACATTTCATGAAGATCCATTAGAAATTAAAGATGCTAGAGCATTCACAAGATTTTCATATTATGAACCATATATTGCATAATACTGTAGGTAGTGCCACCACCTTTGAAAGGAACATAGATTTTCATACACCCTATAAGTCCTGAAAGTTATACTGGGTCAACTTGAAAACTGTGGATGGTATCATGATGACGAGCAAAAGTTTATGGATGGATGGCAAGACAGACATGAGCGGTCACATAAGCTGTGCAACCTCAGGTCACCAGAGTTAAGAACAATAGGCCACACATAATTTATTGTCAATTTCTGAATGCACTTTTTTAAAATGATAAAGGTAGCAGGGTTTTTTGTTTGCCTTACTTTTTACTGGAAAAAAGGCAGGGAGTTCTTTTCTCCAGACATTGTGTTGAATTAAGTCCACACTCATGGCAGAACTGGATTTGTTTATTATGTTAAATAGTATTTTATGAATAAGTACACTGTTACTTGCACTATAGCTAATTGTTATGTCTGTAATGTCCATAACTATCACAAAACCTCCTAACAGATGAATGTTTATATGGCAAAAGTAATGATTTACGAGTACATAACTATTCAAACATTGAAACTAATTTTTAAAAAAATGCTGCATCTATCCTTTATACATTATATGATGATACTTTACATCACATAGTGTTTTTAAGGTGGATGTCATGCTAACAGCTATAATAGCCTTAATGAGAGTCTCCTGGCCAATACCTGTTGTATATTATGCTTTGTACAATTTTATTTTTCATGGTGAAATAAAAGAATTTGAGTCTTGACTCTTTCTTATACTCAAGTACAAAGATATCGTTTGCAACCAAAATTTGTTTCATATATGTTAATCTCAAAAAAACAACACAGTTTGGTATATGATCCTTGCAATGTAATACTTATTACTAAGCAGCAGTCGCAATCTCAGATTGTTTGCAAATGATCTTAATATTGAGTCTTGTTTTGCAGGGTTTTCCATAAATAGAACAAGAAGAGTGTTAGAAGCTAAAATTAAACCCAGCCTTCTCTTCCCGCAAAATGTCAACAAGTGAGAACAAGGGAATTTCACATCATGTCCAGAAATGTTCCGGAAAACAACGATTATGTTTCACATATACAGGACCATGGACAGATGTAAATTGATTGTTCAAAGACAGAATCAAGGGTGCTATTCAGTATCATTGTGAACAACGACCCTGAATCATGCAAAATTTTAGGAATCAAACTCATGGGTAGACCATCACATAAAATGCCCATGGCCATTGAGGCCTCCTTGAAGTTCCAGCATGATTGTGTTAAGTATTTTTACAGTTTTGCAAGGACTCCCTTTGATCTGCGTGACACCAAGTGGCACACCCTTTTTTCAGACCGTGGATGTGAGAAAGTATTTAGTCACAGGGCTTGCTTTTGTAGTATCAAAAAAAGATTCACAAAAACATGTTTGGAGGTTTCTCACTGATGACCCGTTTATAAATTCCTTCTGCTGGTATGGCTTTGAATTATTAAAATTTTGAATCATACATGAATACATGATACTATTTATTAATCAATGTACACATTTAGACACTGATTGAATTGGTTAAGTATTTAGAGATTGGATTGGGCTTTCTTTTTTTTTTTTTTTTTGATTCAGAACTCAATGGAAGATGTGACACTGTTAATTGCTACTGTCTGTGTAATAAATTTGTTATGCTGATGTTCAAGCTTCAATTCAATATATATACTGGGCGAAGAGGAGCCTAATACACCTGATGTGATATGGGGAAAGCCAGAAAATGTCTGATTTCTTGAAGGGATACCTACATGTATATTAGAAGCATCTTTTTTTCACACACAGAATTAGTAGACTGCTGCCAATTAAACTGTTGGTCAATATATGCAGCTAAATATTGAATCTTATCTACTTGTGGCAGGGTCTTTGTTCCTGACACAATGTTTAAACAAGGTTTTATTTTCTTGTGTTTTTGGAGCATACATGTATTATAACACAGTTTGATTTATCTAAGTTCAGTGCTAGCTAATCAACCCATAACTTATAGCAGGTCCACTTCTTAATTATGTTTCAGTGCCTTAATGTTGTTTCCAGTGGAAACATTTCCCTACATATAGTGAAAATTGAATTGAATTTGTGTAAAATTAAAAGACTTGCTGGTCAACTGAAAATCTGGGTTGCCCGGAGAGCTAGTGAAAAAAGGAATCCGTCTGCCCAAGTCGTGAGACTTGAACTGCAGCACTTACCTTTCCTGAGGTCAAGCAGACCCATGCTTCCTTGAGTGTTCCCAACTATCACCTGCCTGAAAGTATGAACAGCTGTACAGAATAGTTTCCAATGTAAACTGGTAGCACAGGATTTTGCATAATGACATAATCTTTCTTGTATTTTGTTCCATCTCTACAAATACATGACCAGCAACAGTTTTTGGTGGCATGATGACTTTTGGTGGACAACTGCAGGGAGTGATAGCCACCAGTGGTGACTGGTGGCAGTGCATGCTTTTCTGCCCTGGCCAGCAGATTTTGGTGGTGAACAGTGGTAGAGCTACCAGACCCTGCATACAGCCACCAAATGCTGCCAGTCACTGCCAAAAGACTGTCTCTTTTTGTCCAGGCTTGGTACTGGTTGTCTGCTGAACTTGGACAATTACCATTCGAAGTTTGCCTGCATAGACAGACCAACTCACCCTGCTATTAATAACACTGATTTCTATTACTGTAACTTTAGCAGGGTTAAATTTGTATTGGTGTCCAGTCAGAAAAAAAAAAAAGAAAGAAAAGCTATTTTGATTAAAGTGTAAGTCTAGGCCTACACAGGCAACCAGTAGTCAGTGACAGCTGGTTGTGAAGCATTGGTTCTGCTTATTCTTAAATGACAGAATTCACATATGAATAACAACATGCATTGTTGGGACCATTTACCCCAAGAGTCATGAATACAAAACAGCAAAGCCTTCAACACTTATCCATAATTAATTTAGATTTTCCATTCTACACCTAAAGTGTCAAAATTTCATGTCCATTTTTTAAATGTATCTTTAGTCACCATTTAGAATAGATATGGAGGATTATGGTGGCAGAAAGTTAAATTTTAAGACCAGCCAATATAAAGATCACTGAGGGGAGTCCATCATTGGGTCTATATTTTGGACTTATGACTCTACAGAAAAAATACACACTGACAACTAAATAATTAATTTAGTAAATGACATGGGAATTAATAAGGTGTCATTGTTTTTTGTGTGGTGATTTTTGTCCTATCTGTTCAATCATGTTAATAACTAGAAATTTAATTTAGTAGATATTTGATAAACACATGCGACAAAATACACCACACACAAATTATGACACCTCATTAATCCCCAAGAGATCTTGGTCACAAGCCTTGCACATAGGCTACTGGGAGGCGCCAGCATCTGTGTGCACTGGCAGGTGGCTGATGTGAGAACTAAGAGCAGTAAACATTTATTTGGCAATACATATTCAGAATAAAATTCTGTTCAGGCATGGAGGCCTTAACAATATACATGTATAAAAGTACCAAGTACAGATGAGTTAAAATATAAAACATAGATAGATGGCATGAGCAAATGCAATAAGACACATGACTGTTGATAAAGGGCCTACAAAAGTTCAACACTTCCAAAAATATGTGTCAAAATATTCTTTTTAAAACTGTAAAGGGAGCCCGCATCACAAACATGCTGGGGGGATGGCGATCCATAAAGTAGGGACTACAAAACCTAAAGATTTGGGGGTAGTAGACTGATGTATTATTGAACCGGTAAAGGCAAATCTGGTATTGTAGTTGTGTGATTGAGATGCTAAGATGAACTGGTTAGATAAATACTCTGGGGTTTTTCCATTTAAAACTTTCCAAATAAGAATACAGTAATTGTTGTGAAATCGTTGTTTAATGCTCATCCATCCCGAAGTATCCATTATGTCCGTGATGTGGGTTCTTGCAGGGCATTTCAAATAATTCTCATAGTTCGATTTTGGATTTTCTGCAGTCTCACTAGATCTTTTTTCTGTAGACTGGCACTCCAGATAGTGCTACAATATTCAACGTATGGTAATATCAAAGTGATAGGGTGATACAGTAGTCCCTGTCATGAGAGACCCCTGTTGTGAGAGACCACCCTCTCATGACAGACCGCTTTTCAGAATCCCAAGTCCTACACTTCCCATGTTAATATACCTGTCATGAAAGACCACCTGTCTTATAAGACCACTTTTTGTCGCTGTAGGGGTGGTCTCTGGTGACAATTACCACTGTACAAGCACTTTGAGGGATGAACTTCGCCGCTCTAGAAAATATGCCAAGTGCCTTGTTGATTTTTGTGAGAATTATTTATAATTATCATCAAATTGATCTATAAAAGTCAATTAAGAACCTAAAGTGATACCAAGGTATTGTTCTCTGTCTAGACTTAAACAGAGGTCTGTGGTATGAGCACGACGTTTGCTATTAATGACCATACTATTAGTTTTGCCAATATGAAGGCTGAGTTTATTGGCTGTCAGCCATGAAGAGACTTTGGTCTGGTTATGGCTGAGAGCCTGTGAGACAACCATAGTATTAGAGTTGGAGAAGTAAAATCGAGTATCATCGGCATATTCAAGACAAGCTCTGATGTCATTTACATAAATGATGAACAACAGGGGACCCAGAATTGACCCCAGGGGAACACCGGTTGTAATCGTTCTAGGCACCAAGGCACCAAGTTTGAAGTGAATCTGGCCAGTGGTTTTGGAGGAGTCATACATGTTAATTGTAACCAGATGATGATGATGGATGGAGGATCGACAAACCACTGTAACAGTAAAAGCTTGGGTGACTGACACAGTCAGCTGAGCTACAAATGTGAATTTCAATCGCAATCCCCATTGACTTACATGGTAATCAATTGGAATGCATGCATTAACTAACATATATACCAGGATTGACAAATTTGTTGAAAATCAGGTGTCCACACTATCACCACCTAGATTTGGTAAAAATTGAGCAAAAAAAATTCATTAAAAATCCAAATATTACTGGAGCACGACCATTTGAACAAACTTGGTAGAGTACCCAAGGTACATTCCTACCAAGTTTGAAGTGAATCTGGGTGAGAGTTTAAGAGAAGAAGAAAATGTGAATTTCCATTGCAATCCCCATTGACTGAATAGAAATCAATCGGAATGCATGTATTAATCCACACATAACAAAACTGAACAATTTGTTAAAAATCAGGAATCCACAGTATGATCATCTGGTATACAACTTTGTTTACTCCTTCGACAAGCTAAATATTCACCAAGCTTCAGCACAAACTGAGTAGCAGCTTTGAAGAATTCAAAAATAGCTTTAGCACACAAAAATTCATACAAAAATATAAAACAATAAGACTGTGACAGTCCTGTGCTCAGCTGACATGTAAACATACCCTTGTGATTTTATGATTTGCCCCATAAAAGATCAAAGAAATTCATAAAAAATCCCAAAATCGATGGAGCAAGTCCATTTGAATAAATCTGCTACCGAACGTATACTGCCACCAAGTTTAAACTCAATCTGACTGACGGTTTCGGAGAAGAAGTCAAAACTGTGAATTAGCATTAGACTGCCCACTGACTTACATTATGATAGTAATCAAGAGGAACGGTGCACTTACCGGTAACTACCTGAATTGAAAAAATGAAGACAAATAAGGAATCCAAAGCATTGGCTCCTAGTGAACCATTTTGTTTGACAAAAAATCATAAAAATTAGAAAAAAATCCCAGCGCCACCTGGTGAACAAATTAAGACCTAAGAGTCCCTAGGAGGTATTGGACCAGTAACCTAGGCCAAATGCATTTACATGTTAAAATAACGACATTCCCTGGCTTAGTTCTCCTATTTCAAACGTAAAACCACAACTTCCTTTGCATTCTACTTCAAGTTTACACCGGTAGCAGAAAGTTAAAACTAAGAAAATGGGGGGTCATGTGATTAGATTTTTTTACCGGTGCATTTGTGTACCTTACCTCCATGATGGACCGTTCCGTGCCAAATATGTCTCCAAAAATACACAAAGTTATCAAATGATTTAAAATATTTCTAGAGTAGCAGTGCCTTCCTAAAACTAACAGTTGATAAGTATTTTATGAAAAAAAATTATGATGGGACTTAATTTAGAATGCTCTGCTCCTGTGGTATTAACATCCTATAGACACAGCAACAGTATTCAGAACTCGATCAAAAGTTGTGGATCAGTTGACCCGACCTTGAGGGGTTACTGGTCCAAAACCTAGGAGTGTTCCTGTGTGATATCAAAGCAATTAGGTGAGCAGTTTCAGGGAAGAAGATTTTTCAACATTTGCCTAAAAAAAGAACAAAAAAATCATAAAAAAATCCAAAAAGCAATGGAGCATGACCATTTGAACAAATCTGCTAGAGACCAACCCAAGGTACATTGCCACTAACCTTAAAGTCAATCTGACTTTCAGTTTCACAGAACAAGTCAAATATGTGAATTAGCATTAGGAGGCCCTTTCACTTACATAGTAATCAATTGGAAAGGTGCATTTAAAAATAAGTACCCAAATAAAAAAAAAAAAAAGGTAACAAAAGGGCTGAACAGCCTATACTCAGCTGACCTAGATATTCATCACACTTGTGGCTCTGTGAACTTGGGACAGGATCAAGGTCACCCATGTTCTGAGTAGGTCTGATCTTTAATATAGAAGAACACTAATATGTGCAACATCAACGTCCCAGTTCAAGTAGTTCTCAAGTTATAGTGAAGAGTAAAATTCATGTATGTTGAACTGTGACCCCAGAAACAAGGCCAAGGTCACTGTCATGTACTGTCTAAGCATGACCTTTATAGAGAAACATTAACATGTGCAACATAAAACAGATCTCAAGTTGCCAAGTGAATTGTAAATTTCATGTCAATTGTCCTGTGACCTTGGGAATGAGGTCAAGCTCCAAACATCACTGGAGCATGACCATTTGCACAAAATAGGTAAACACTTTTAAAAGGTACTTCCCTACCAACTTTGGCACAAATCTGGCCAAAACTACACATAGTCACCGCGTGTGACAACAAATATATCCCCCGCATGCATATGGCGCACTGTCTCCCAATTGAGAAAGCATCTTTAAAAGCCAACTTTTGTCACAATATTAGTGGTATCTTTCCCATGTTACTAAATCTCTATTGCAAAGCCACCTACTCCATGCGACCACTTTTTGACCTGCCCTATGAGTGGTCTTTCAAAGGATGGATGACTGTATTAACATGCAAACAAATCTGGATGAGGGAGAACGTATAAATGGAACACAGGCCTACAAACCCCCACAGGACTTTGTATAAAATTTGAAATAATGGGTTCAGAAGTATTATATGCATGTACTATATACATGATGTATATAGTACATGTACTATATGCCATGCTAAAATGTGCTCTTATTACCATCATTCTGAATTTTAAACATTCATACAAATTTCAAAAAACAATTGAGCGAATCAATTAGTTTGAAATTTTATACAAAGACCTGGGGGACGAACAGACAGATGGTCAGTCAGATGGACAGACTGACCACCTTAGAAAAATCCCTCGGGTCTATAGACTATTTGAAATAAATAGGGGTCACAGGTACAAAGATATGGCTGTTTGGACCTGGATATTGCCTAACGATGTTTTTTAAATAAACTAATTAGTTAATGATCACAGGAAGCTAGTTTTCTTACTTGACCTGCTTCATCATACGGTGCATCACTAACCAAAATTTGGTAGAGCTACATGAAATATTTTTTTTTAGTTATCATGGTAACGTCGTCCCACGGGACAGACGGACATACAACTTGGTATGGACCCACCAGAGGTACATTGTCACCAAGTTTGAAGTGAATCTGATGGATAGTTTCTTCAGAGAAGTCCAAAATATGAATTACCATTAGAATATCCATTGACTTGCATAGTAAACAATAGAAAATGTGCATTTACTGATAAGTAGCCAAAATGAAAAAATATCTTTAAAAATCAGGAATCCACAGCAGTACTACCTAGTCAACATCTTTACTTGACCCTTTCACAAAGAACATATCCACAAAGTTTCAACTACATTTAAGTAATGGATCTGGAAGTCACAAGTAATGAAAACACACAAAAATTCATACAAAAATTGAAAACAATTGCAGCACCACTTGGTGAACAAATTAAGAACTAGGAGTCCCCGGGAGTGTCCCAATGGGATATCAAAGCAATTGGGTGAGCGGTTTTGGAGAATAAGATTTTTAAAGATTTGTCTTAAAAAAGAACAAAAACAAAAAAAAATCAGTAAAAATAAAAAAAATCAATGGAGCGTGACCATTTGAACAAACCTGGTAGAAACCCACCCAAGGTACATTGCAACCAAGGTTGAAGTCAATCTGGATGACGGTTTTGGAGTAGGAGTTGAAAATGTGAATTAGCATTAGAATGCCCATTGACTTACACAGTAATCAATAGGAAAGCTACATTGACTGACAAGTACCCAAATTGAAAAAAATCATGAAAAATCAGGAATCCACAGTAGTGCCACCTAGTGAAGAAGTTTGTTTGACCTTCCACAAGGAACATATCCACCAAGTTTCAGCTTAATCTGAAAGAGGGTTATATGTATAGGCCCAACCACTCAAAATCCAAATTTTATTACCTCTTCAAAAATTAAAAGGAGAATAGATAGGCCTAAAACTATTTTGGTTCTTCTGCTTAGTTCGTCAGCTAAGTTTATAGCAAAAGTACAAAGTAGCCCACATCATTTCCGTGATATCTATGAATCTAGAACATTATCTAATTAATAAGTTAAGTGATTGAATCAGTGTTATAGATTATCAAATGCAAGGAGCAGACTTCTACAAGTCCCTCACTAAACAATTGAAGTTCTACAGACGGACGCCTCTGGTATGATACACTTATGCAGAAAAACATGACCCATATTCATAAATCTCAAATCCAACAATGACAGCAAAGAGATTCCAGAGTTACCAAAGCATCCACACTCATCTTCCAATACCAATGTGAAGAAAGTGGTTTTAAACCAGTCCTCTCAACCTTTGAAATATTCTTCATTAAATACAGACTACAGTATTTCCAATATGTACAGGCCCAACCACTCAAAATCCCAATTTTATTACTTCTGCAAAAAATAAAAGGAGAATTGATAGGCCTAAAACTATTTTGGTTCTTCTAACTAGTTCGTCAGCTAAGTTTATAGCAAAAGTAGAAAGTAGGCCCAGTGAAAGTTCCGGAGTAGAAGTCGAAAATAGCAATGGCACACAAAAAATCATCAACAAGAGGGCTGTGTGAACAGCCCATGCTCAGCTGATCTTGACATTCATCACACTTGCAGCTCTATGAACTTGGGAAAGGATCAAGGACACCATGTTCTGAGTAAGTCTGACCTTTATAGAAGAAAACCTACATGTGCAACATCAAAGTTCAAGTAGTTCTCAAGTTATAATGAAGAGTAAAATTCATGTATGTTGCACTGTGACCCCACAAACGAGGTCAAGGTCATTCATGTACTGTCTCAGCATGACCTTCATACAGAATAATTAACATGTGCAGCTAACTCAAAACAGATCTCAAGTTATCATGTAAACAGTAAATTTCGTGTCATTTGTCCTGTCAATTAGCATTAGAATGCCCATTGACTTACATAGTAATCAATAGGAAAGCTGCATTGAACGATAAGTAACTGAATTAAAAATCCTCAAAAATCAGGGATCCAAAGCAGTGCCACCTAGTAAACAACTGTTTGACCCTTCCACAGCAACGTATCCATCACAGTTCAGCTTAATCTGAGGAACGGTTCTGAGAACAAGTGAAAAATAGCAAAACCATACAAAAAATTCATAAAAAAATTGCAGCGCCACCTGGTGAACAAATTGGGAACTAGGTGTCCACGTGAGTGTCTATGTACGATATCAAAGCAATTGGGTGAGCAGTTTCAGAGGAGAAGAGTTTTTAAGGTTTGCCCCCAAAAAGAACAAAAAAATTCATAAAAAATCCAAAAATCAACAGAGCGTGACCATTTGAACAAACTTGGTAGAGATCCACGCAAAGCACATCCCCAACAAGTTTAAAGTAAATCTGGCTGATATTATTTAAGTTATGACCATGACAAGCAATTCCCATGTTAAACTTTCCTATTAAAACTTTTGTAGAGATTTTTGAAGATAAAAATCATTAAAAAACAATCCAAAATTCATTGGAACATGACCATTGGAACAAACCTGGTAGACACCCACCCATGGTACATCCCCACCAAGTTTGAAGTAAATCTGGATGATGGTTTTGGTGAAGAATTCGAAAATGTAAATTAGCATTAGAATGCCCATTGACTTACATGGTAATCAATAGGAAAGGTGCATTTACCGCAAAGGAGCCGAATTGAAAAAATCATTAAAAATCAGGAATCTGCAGCATTCCCACATAGTGAACAAGTTTGTTTGGCCCTTCCAAAAGGAACATATCCACCATGTTTCAGCTTAATCTGAGGGACGGTTCTGGAGAAGAAGTTGAAAATAGCTATAACACACAAATATTCATAAAAAATTAGAAAAAACTTGCAGCACCACCTGGTGAACAAATTAAGAACTAGGAGTCGCAGGGATTGATCCTGTGTGATATCAAAGCAATTGGTGAGCGGTTTCAGAGAAGACAATTTTTTAAGATTTGTCCAAAAAAAGAACAAAAAGATTCATTAAAAATCCAAAAATCACTGGAGCTTGAACATTTGAACAAAACTGGTAGAGATTCACCCAAGGTACATTGCCACCAAGTTTGAAGTGGATCTGGCCATGAAAGTCTTCTTCATATGAACTATTAGAATGGTTCCAGAGTAAAAAGATATATATAAGTATGCAAGTACAAGCATGCGTATAGAATGTTCCAGGTCAACAGCTTTTCTCATCATGTTGCAGATGCATTGCACCCCAACCAAGAGAAAGAAAGCTTTTGACTCTCATCAAAATGGGTTAATCTGATGTAAAACTTGTTTTATAACCAAGCTCTGGCTCAGATATACATGTTGAGGCTCAAATACTGGAGTGCCAAATTTTGGACTGATCAACAGCTTTTCTCGGTGCACATTGCGCCCAATGTGTGCCAAGAAAAGTTCTTGACCTGGAATATTCTCTCTGGAGCTAGAGGCATGCTGGTACTTGAATGAAAGGTCTTTTTACAAGGAATACGAATATGGAATCCTCATAATATTTCAAACTAGTTTGACTTAAGTAAATTGGCTTTAGTCATGATTGGCAGTTAATGAACAAGGTATCAACAAAACAAATCTATGCCCAAGGGCCACTCCACACTTGTCAAGTCCCCCCCCCCCCCCCACTTGACTGCAGTCTCTCATTTTTTTTTTCGCCTTAATAATTTTTTCGCCTTTTTGACAGAAATTTGGTTTTTGTCGGGAGCAAATCTTTTCCCATGAAAATCCATTTACCTCTTTCCTTTTCTATCTTAAATACAAAATCTTCCCCCATGCAGATCAAAAATCTCCCAATGGATTCTTTACACTCACTGTGTGTTGGGCACCACAGACAAACTGGTGAGAGGATATTCATCAAACTCCATCTGCAGCACAGGACGCCTCTGTGGGGTACTGGGATCATACAGCCTCACCTGATAAAACAACATGCAAATAATCACCTTGTACTTCCACCACATAATTGCTTTCAAGTCCAACACGTCATTTGACAGAGACCAGCATAGGATTTCCCTAATAACCACTTGAAATTTGGTTCTTCTGTATATAAGACATGCAGTTTGTTGTCAAATATGCATACCTTTAGGTCATCCCTGGCTTTTGTTAAGACGATCTGCATATACCATGGTGCCATGTTGTACATCTGCAGTATCATGGCAATTGGCTAATTAACAACATTAATTTAAAATCTCAGCAAAAATGAGCTGATTAACATGAGACCTACTTTTAATTTGAATCTTCAGAAGACTATTGACTTCTTCATTGATTCAAAACTCAAGTTCCTCTTTGAAAGAAGTACCAGCATCTCCTACATCTCCCGAGACGAAAATGGTTCAAGTTAACAGGTTTCCAAAATGGGAATTAACTTTCCAGAGAACAAAGAGCAGATCAGACTTCTTACCTGGTGATATCCAGTGCAGGTCATCACCTTCTGGCTTCCTGCCAGGAAACTCATATCTGTCACCCAGACAGGAACTCGTAAATTGAGCCAGTCATTTCGGACCTATCCAGGGAAAAGATACCAGAATCCATTACATTGACAAACACATAAGGCTAATGATATACAGGCAGCAACCAATTAGGTTTATCACTATGTCTGTACTTTTTAACCCTGAGAGTCCAAATGTCGATGGATCATCATGCAACTTTTTCCTTCAAGGAAGCTGTAAACTCTATCTCTAGGGTATGGGCCTATGCCATTTTTACATTCTAAACAGCCTGTATTCAAGGGGTTGTCATAACAGGTTACATGAAAGCATGGGGAAATTAAATGGTGGGGTGGGGAGGGGGGGGGGAGAGAGGAAGGGTGCCCTCAAAACTGAATAAACAGTAAAAGAATTTTGGGAACTTTGACCTACTACCTTTCTCCATATTCCAACTATAAATGTACATCTTGTATTTTATGCTCAAAATATACCTGAGTCTCTACCATTTGACACCTTAATTTCCAAAACCTTTTTTTTGGGTGTGTGTCCCATGGATCCAACTTGAAACACATTCAACCTAGTCAAATTTTTTTTTTCACTTGTCTCCCCTGCCAAAGTCCTGACTGCAGCCCTGTATGAGTGATGCAACAGTGCCTACATCTGGGCTGGTGCTAACCATTAGCCATAAGCTAACATAAGTGGGACTTGGCTAGTCATTTACCATCTTTTAGTTAAATTGTGAAAAATATATTTGGTTTCAGTCAAATGCATAGCTGTCAACTCTCCCATTCCCATTAGCTGCCTCCATGCTTTGGAGACGTCAAAATTGATTAAAATGACTGGCTTTTGTCGCAAAATTGGCTATTTCTCTGCTCTCATGCACTTTCAATAAGTCTCCCAGTTACAGGGGTTACGATGCAAATTCATGATGTCACACCAGCCTACTGATTTCAAAAATTTGAATTGGTGAAGGGGTACAAAGGTGAGTCGGGCTACCAGGGAATAAAGAGGAGTCCCTCTAGCCAAATTAGATACAACTGAACAATTTGTAGCATTATGTCACAACGTCACCTACTGTGTAATGTCTACCATACATCCTCTAGTCTGCCATTCATCTTTCATATGCAATGTCTGTTGCTATACAATCCCTGCTACCATACAATGTCTACTGTGTATAATGTCTATTACTAGACAATGTCTGCTACTGTACAATCCCTGCTACCATACAATGTCTACTGTGTATAATGTCTATTACTAGACAATGTCTGCTACTGTACAATCCCTGCTACCATACAATGTCTACTGTGTATAATGTCTATTACTAGACAATGTCTGCTACCATACAATCCTTGCTACCATACAATGTCTACTGTGTATAATGTCTATTACTAGACAATGTCTGCTACTGTACAATCCCTGCTACCATACAATGTCTACTGTGTATAATGTCTATTACAAGACAATGTCTGCTACTGTACAATCCCTGCTACCATACAATGTCTACTGTGTATAATGTCTATTACTAGACAATGTCTGCTACCATACAATCCCTGCTACCATACGATGTCTACTGTGTATAATGTCTATTGCTAGACAACGTCTGCTACCATACAATCCTTGCTACCATACAATGTCTACTGTGTATAATGTCTATTACTAGACAATGTCTGCTACCATACAATCCTTGCTACCATACAATGTCTACTGTGTATAATGTCTATTACTAGACAATGTCTGCTACTGTACAATCCCTGCTACCATACAATGTCTACTGTGTATAATGTCTATTACTAGACAATGTCTGCTACTGTACAATCCCTGCTACCATACAATGTCTACTGTGTATAATGTCTATTACTAGACAATGTCTCCTACTATACAATCCCTGCTACCATACAATGTCTACTGTGTATAATGTCTTTTACTAGACAATGTCTGCTACCATACGATGTCTACTGTGTATAATGTCTATAACTAGACAATGTCTGCTACCATACAATGTCTACTGTGTATAATGTCTATTACTAGACATGTCTGCTACTGTACAATCCCTGCTACCATACAATGTCTACTGTGTATAATGTCTATTATTAGACAATGTCTGCTGCTATACATTGTTTGGCAACAGTTTAATGGTCATTGGTCAGGTCTTATGTACACACTACATTGAAAGTCAATGGTACTAATTTTAACATGATATACATTGCACTATTATTTTGCTTAAAAATCCATGATACATCTCATCCTTTAACCAATTAGACTTTTGCTTTCAAAACACCAAGATATCCAACAACTTAATATTGATGACTTACAAACACACTTTCAAAAATAAAGCAGTTAACCCTTTTCCCCTCAAACCGGCCAAAACCGGCTGGTGGTCAAATGTCGTCTGCTTCAGTATTTTTAACTAATTTCAATAGTTATGAAAAACAATTTGACTGAGAATTGCACATGAGACTTATCAAGATCACATGCCTCAGGTCAACAGCTTTCCTTGGCATGGGTTGGGCACTTAGAGCCCAACCCATGCCAAGGAAAGCTGTTGACTCAGTCTTAATTCAAGGGGGAAAGGGTTAAACTGGAATGGCTGTTAAATGCAAGCACAGTCTGATATGGTCAAAGTATCCATGTCTTATTTCATAATTTAAAATTGTAATCAAGCCAAACAGCTTTAGTATGCATTCACTTTTAAACTCATAAGTTCATTTTCAGAATGGAAGAGTAAAAGCATGTTTTCTCATAGATAATACAGTGATCCCCCTCTAATGAGACCCCCCCCCCCGCCACCCTCTCTGCAAAGGCCACTTCTCCATGCTACACAAATGGTATTTGCATTGTATTGTCCCTCTCAAGACAGGCCACCCCTCTATTATGGCCACTTTTTGGTTGCATTTGAGGTGTCCTTTTTACAGGGGGGGGGGGGGGGGGGGCTGTAGTCCTTCCTCTGATGGACCACTGTGCTGAAAGATCACCTACCACATTTATCAGGTCCTGCCAGCTTTTCCATTGAGAGACTACCTACTTTATGTGACCACTTTGAACCTGGCCAAAGGGTGGTCTCTCAATGGAGGGACTACTGTATATGTAGAACACTTACATTTTTGGCTGTAAAAACAGCTTTTTCTGGCTTGTTCAAATCTATCACTTTCAATGCATTTTCCTTGCCACCAGTTGCCACCAAATTAGGAACTGCTGTGTTTTGCCTCATCCGGTGAATATCTTCACCAACTTCAACTGAAATCTGTTAAAACCAGAAAAAAAGTTGCTGACTCATTAGTTTCCTCCTGCTTGCAAAGAAAACTAAGCTCCGCATTCCTTACATTGGGGACTACACGGAACTTAGTCTGTGGAGCCGAAAATGTTTAGTCAATGAATATAAAGAGATAGTGACGTCAATCAGGTTCTCCCTTAAACTGGCAAAAAAGAGGCCTAATGCTCTGCCAACATATAATCTAATGACCATCAGCAAAAATACCCTTTGGCATAGATGTTCAAGCTACAAGCAGCTATTCCAGTATCACCTCTTTCAACTTTACAGGTCTGGTGACCTACAAAAAATTGGTCAAGCTCACTAATATTACATAACATATTAGCATTGGACATGATCTTTATATCCTATAAATTTTCCATGTCTAATTCAATTATTTTTCAAGATATCGAATTTTATAACTTTCAAAACATTTCAACATATAATTTCCGTTGAATTATAGATGATGCCACGAGAATCATATGAAACAAGATTTTGAGCTCCTCCACGATCCTACTAAATTTCATGAAGATCAATACAAAAATTAAAATGCTGGACTGGTCACAAGATTTTCACATTTTGACCCATATGTTACATAATAATGTAGGTGGCACCATCAAGATTAAAGTCCATATAGATTTTCATAGACTTGATAAGTTTTTAAAGTTATATGTGCCTAACACAAAAACTGGAGAGCACAGCATTCACAAGATGACCCCTATATACCAACTGGCAATTTGACCTTGACCTTCAACTTGTGTAGAAAATCATTCCTGTCAAAATGTGAACCCCATTTCCAGCTTTCCATAATTTATGGTCTGTTTGTTCAAATCAGGTAATAACCTATTGAGTTATTGAGGAATAACAACAAACTCAGACAAAAAACTTAACTCCATAATCTTTGGTTCACAGTGACCCAAAGAGGGTCATCAAGTACAGTTTTATGTACAATTTACTCAAGTGCAATTTTGATCTGGAGGCTCAATTCTGTTTGCCATCAGCAACAGCTAACCATTACAAAATCAGCTCTTTTAGATTTACAGGACTGGTGACTTAACAAAGATAAGCCAAGGTCACTGAAATTACATAACATATTAGCATTGCAGCAGAAGGTCCCAAATTACCTCCTAAATCCTTATTTGTTCCCTCTACTTCCGCATTAGCCTGGTGAGGCACATAAAGTCTCCTAGGGTCAGCTTGTCTAACCCCAGGGGAGGCTACATCCCTAGAGGACTGCTCAGAGGATGATTCTGTAGTTTTTGGGCTTCTTGTCTGTACCATCATTGGTAATAAGATCAGTAGAGTGAATACATCACTGTTATAGTAGATCAACTGCAAGGAGTAGTCTAGTTAAAGACCATCCAAAACAATTCATCACCTTTAGACGGACGTCTCCTTTGAAACTTAAAAGCTTCATACACTATTCCAACATACCGACGCTGGTATAAAGAGGCAAATAGTAATATAATTTTAAGCACCATAAAGTTGACTAGAGGTGTTATGAGGTAAAGTGTACTAAGGTATTAGCTGGAAGCCACCTCTTCCACTATACTGGATGAAGATTGAAAAGAAAGAAATCCTGCAAAAAGTGAGTATGATCATGGTTTTCTGACTTAAGACAGACTACAGACAATTCTCTAGGTGGATAAAGTATATTTTACCCCGGGTACTTTCCCTCTTACCACTCTAAACACTTTGAGAATTACACTTTGTCATTTCAAGCTCCATCTTGACATAGTTTGACTGATGTTCTTGAGTTAGTGTTGTATTTATTATATTAGGTACTTGGTCATATCTCTTGCAACATTTCAACCGAGTTTTGTGCAGTTGTTGTTTTTTATAACCTTTGCGTTGTAGTTTTTGCAACAAAGTTCTGACTCTATTGACGAAGTCCCTAAAAAGTGTGGTGTTTGTAGCAATACATATCACTCGTCTGATACAAACTCCATATGCTTGTTTCTCTGGAATGTTTCCTGTAAGATCAGGGTGGGAGATACTATCAATTATGCTTGTGTGCCAACACAGACATATTGTTTTTCTAGGAATTCTTTATTTCTTTTTTTCTTTCTTTCCTTCTTCTTTCTTTCTGTCTTTTTACAGGCAAATTTGTGTGACATTTCATTTGAAATATTACACGCAGAAACTCCAAACTTGGCACAATTATACTTCTGTAGATGAAATCTGGCCTTTTTATAATGAGAGGTCATGCTTTTCAAAATTATGCAAATGAGGGCTAATTAAAGTTTTAAATCTTCAATATCTTATATACTATAGCAGATGTGGTTCAGAGTGAACAGGAGTTCGATTAAAGCAAGGCAAAGGTCATCTCAAATGTCAAGGTCATGTCAAGGTCAAAGGTCAATTTCAGGCCATAATATCATTTTTGAGGTCAAGGTTCACTTCAGGTAGAGGTCATCTCAAGGTCAAGGTCAAAGGTCATTCCAAGGTCAATGGCCACTTTCCATGGTGGCTTTCTTCCAGCTATAACTTCCTCAATTTTTATCCAATCATGATTATCCTGGCTCAAATTTGGCTGACACTTACATGTGGCCTCTAAAGGTCAAAGATCATTTGGACATTTCAAAGTTTCATCCAGTCATAACTTGGCCTATTTCAATCAAATTCTAATCATGTTGGACTCAAATTGTAGGCATTGCAACACTGCACAGTTTTATAAGAATATGTAACCTCAAAAAAGCAAAGGGCAAGGTCATTTGGCCCTTTGAATGCTTCATCTTGCCATAACTTGGTCAGTTTTCATCCACTTTGGTTCATGTTTGGCATAAATTGTGGGTATTGTAACACTCAGCAATTTACATGTGACCTGTAAAGGACAAAGGTCAAGGTCATTTTCACTTTGACATTTGCACAAGCCATAAGCTTAATGTAATGTGAAGCACCAAAGGATAAAAGTTGTAGCATTTAATACTTACAACTTTTGAGGGCACACAGACAGATTTGCTTCGAAGCAAATCTCTCTCTCTCTCTCTCTCTCTCTCTCTCTCTCTCTCTCTCTCTCTCTCTCTCTCTCTCTCTCTCTCTCTCTCTCTCTCTCTCTCCTCTCTCTCTCTCTCTCTCTCTCTCTCTCTCTCTCTCTCTCTCTCTCTCTCTCTCTCTCTCTCTCTCTCTCTCTCTCTCTCTCTCTCTCTCTCTCTCTCTCTCTCTCTCTCTCTCTCTCTCTCTCTCTCTTTCTTTACTTACTTACCAGCAAATTTGTCCAACACTTTTCTCGAAGCTTATAATACACTGAAACTCCAAACTTGGCATGATTGTTCCTCCATACAAGGAGTTTGACCGTTTTATTCAGAGGAATGAAGATGTTTAAAATTATGCAAATTAGGGGCATTTGAAATTTTAAATCTTGAATATCTTCAAAAGTATAATAGATAGAGATGTCATTCCAACTTCTACTAGGGGGTTATTGACCATTGCGCATCTAATGAATTTTAAACAAAAGTTGTAGCAATATAAATTATGCTAATTAGCAGCATTGGAAATTTTAAAATTTGAATATCTTAAAAACTATTACAGATAGAGATGTCATTTGAACTTCAACTAGGGTTTATTGATTGACCAGTGTGCATGTACTGAATCTAAAGCAAAAGTTGTAGCCATTAAAATTATGCTAATTAGCAGCATTTGAAATTTTAAAACTTGTATACCTTCAAAACTATGATAGAGATATTATTTCAACTTCTACTAGGGGATTGTTGACCATTGCACATGTAATGAATCTAAAACAGAAGTTGTAGCAATTAAAATTATGATAATTATCAGTATTCGAAATTTTCAATCTTGAATATCTTCAACACTATATCATTTTCCAGATTTATTATTAATTCTCTGGGATATATGTTTTTCCAATTTCCATTTATTTCTTCTCCATTGTTTCAAGCACACAGGTCATCTATAAATCTTCTTGTGTGAGAATATGATCTTGTTGCAGCTGTAAAGTGTGTTTTTGCCACTTCTTCCATCCATTTTGATTCATAATAATGTAAATAAAGGTTGGCAATATACGGGGCTAGATCTGTTCTCATTGGTATGCCTACTATTTGTTGATAGACTCTAGTTGCAAAACAAAAGTATACATTGTTGATAATGTATTCTATCATTTGAGCACACTCTTGCTTTGTGCGAGATATTCTTTTGCTCACGAAACAAATGTCTCAATTTTTTGTTTTGAACGATACTTAAATCACCCGTGATTACATGTTGTGGTCTTTATCCATATACTTCTTGAAAGTAGTGTCACATTTACAAGTTTGACTATTCATATTCCAGCTGTCTAAGTCCACTTCATCCATTATTTAATTGTAGTTGAAGACCTTATTACGAATACTAGAAGTATACTTATAAGCAACTGTGACATCCTCCTCAAAAAAGTTGCTGACTGAATTTTCAACTTCCTGAAGTCTAAGAATACTTTGTAGATTTATGTACTTGACAGCTGGATTTTCATAGTGTATTATCACAAGATTCCATGCGTTTCTTTTTCTTCTTACTTTTCCACGTTTGTTCTTTCTAAAGCTTCAATTTATGTTGTATCATGTCTTGTACTAAAGTGACAATCTTATATGTTAACTTGCTGTCATTTGTTACTTCATGATCCAGAAGTAACTGTCCCAATTGCTTGAGATCTTTTTTCTTCATTTGTGGTAAAGTTTTATTGATGTAGTATGTAGTTGACAGACTTGAATGAGTGCATGAGCTTTAAACCTTTAATCAGCAGAGCTCAAAACGGCTGGTGGTCAAATGACATCTCTTTCAATGTTTTTGACTAATTTGAGCAATAACAAAAAACAATTTGACAAACAAACATACCTGAAACCTATCAAGACAACATGTCTCAGGTAAACAGTTTTCATTGGCATGGGTTCGGTGCTTAGACACTTTCAGTCTGAATATTTGGACTTTTAAAAATAAATTTTTGCCCATATTGGTCAATATCCCCAGGAGTAGAAATCAATTATTTTTTTTCAAGTTGCCCCTGGCAACTACAGCATTTTTACAAATTGCCCAAGCCTCCAGAAAGTTGCCCAGTTTCCCACCACATGATAATTGTATTTAACTAATGAAAACACACTGACATTTATAATGTTGCAATTATAGATGGACAATAAACAGGATAAAGCCTTGTGCACAAGAGCTATATTTGTCATCGCTATGAAAATGGCGTCCCCCCACAAAGAAGAAGATTCTACGAACTGTATTTAATATTGTCCCTGTTGTTGGAAATGACATGTTCTACTGAAGATAAAAAAAGCTGCCCCATGGGGCACCAGCTAAGGACATAAAGTTGCTCAGGGCACCTAAACACCTGCTAATGTGGAACCCTGATCCCCCATAAAATCCACTTTCTTCTTCTTTGTTCTTGCTAAGTATAAGCAAAAATGCTCCACATTTTTTGTTCTGTAGATATTGATGAGTACAGTTTATATGGTCTATTATACATGACAAATGAGTACAATAGTATGCTATACATGATACAGTGGTAAATATAGTCTGCTATATACATGACAAATTGATGAAGATTGTCTGCTATATACAAGACAAATAGGTGTATATAATCTGCTATATACCATGAGAACTGGGTGTACATAATCCACTACATGAGAAATGGGTGCATATAGTCTGCTACGTATATGATAAACAGGTGTTTTACTCTGCTATATACATGACAAATGGGTGTACATGTATATAGTCTGCCATGCATGTCCAGTGTAGCCTAACCTGTGGTTGTGCTTCTTCTCCACACACTTGTAGGACACCTTCATCTGAGCATGTCACCAGTTTCCTGAAAAAAATACCCTCAAAATAATCATGGTTACATCAAAATGAGCTCCAATCTAATATCTTTAGTACTACATCTGTATTGTTCAAAATTTCTCCATTTAAGGACCCAATAAGAATTGTAGAGCAGTGCACTTATTTAAAAAGCAGTAAGGCTCTTGCTTGCCTCCTCCTCCAGGCCTTGAAGTATCCACAATTTTGAGGAGATGGTTGCCCTGTCATAGGCCAGCAAAATTCAGCAGGCCACAGAGTGAAACAAGTAGGCAAGGATGATCCCTCAGTCCTATACCTGGTTGCAAGAGCTTTCAACTGCTTGCCTGTTTTTTTTTCTTTTTTTTTTTTTTTTTGTAAAAGGTATGCTCCGTAAGTCTAAATTCACTGAAGCTGTCAAAACTTTTGTTGTTGTTTTTTTTCTCTTTGAAACAACCAGTACTTTAATCAGTAATTTTCTCTATGAACAACGTTAGTTCAGGCATTTATTCCTAGATGACACTGACGTTTGGTACTGTACATGTTATATGCCAATGTACAGCATGGCATTGTTCTTAATCACATTCAAAACAGGAAGTAGTGGTAAAAACAACAGCAGCAATGACAACAACTTGTCCTTTATACTCAGTGACCTGTTCAGTTTACAAGTTCCATAGGACAGAGCAGGGGGAAACTGGAGTGATCACAGAAAATCTACAGGGCTCAGCACTCACAGGGATTCAGGGAACATGTGAACATGATATGTAATCATAACAGGACTTCCTTGCTGCAAAATGAACACTAATATATTAAACAAAATTGGCAACATGTGATTTTATTATTTTTTTTTTTTATTTATTTTTTTTTTTTTTGTAATAATGGTAACATGGCTAAAATCACAAAACATGTGATTTTAGCCATGTTACCATTATTACAATTATTACTATCCATACATTTTTAAAATTTAGTAGCACCATTACCATTTATGCAGTTATTTCAAGGTTTGTATGCACACTGGACACTAAATGTCTCGTCGAAGAGCTTGTTGTTCATCATGATTTTTATAGAGCAATTATATCAAGAATTTTACAGGTGATAAAAATTCATACTCCAGCACAACATTAGGGCATAATGTATAAGGTATGCGGAGTGATTGTGTTTGGGTGTTTGGTAAGTGATATTGTTTGATTTAATCACTCTTTATGGATGATCCTCCCCCGATCAAACTGAGAAGTCTCCTTCCAGTGATCCGCAAGTCAGGGCATGTTGGCATCAACACGTATCCAAATGATTAGCAAATTCAACGTAAAATTTATCCCATATCCAGGACAATCTTTTGTAGTGCACTTGATTAATCACACACTAGCCTCTTTGATGACATTGCATAAAATTGCAGTGGTACGTCCAATTCCATATAAACACCATATTTATCATACTCCATGTTAAACCAATGGAATCATTCTCTTTTTTTTTTTTTTTCAGCAGGAATATGTATTAAAAATCTATGGACCATGCCCTTTCACAAAATGGCTTATTTCACTTATTTTAGGAGCATAAGATTACTTCAGAGCTAAAAATTCATGCTGTCTCCAGTCGATGAACACATATTATCACATACAGCTTACTCCACTAAGTGACACACCATACATACACGTATATAAATCGCACCATTCTATACACACACAAATGAACTAAGAACATGTATATAAAACTTGATGTTGACCCACCTGTTCCAAATGGCCAGACCTTTAAGGGAGCCCGTACCTGGCACCTGAATACAGGGTTTCCACGTCATTTCTGTCAGGTCATACACCTGGACACACCTGTTTCGTAACCCTACATACACCTGTAACAGGACAGATCACTGTTCTGGTCAGATTCATCATTTTAATCATTCCACATTCAAACTCCATGTAAAAGGACCTTTGATTCAGGTACTGGAATACCTGTACTTAAGACAAGAACACTCCCAATCAATAGCTTTCCTTGGCACACTTTTAGGTACATTTTGTCCACAGCATACAAAGGAATGCTGTGGACTCCACTGCAAGAATTAAATTGTCACTTTATTTGCCTCCAAAGCAGACCCAAGCTGCAGATTTTGTGTGCTCCATTGGGGTCTGCCCTTCTTTGACAAGGTCACTGTTTTAGCATTGGAAAACTGACTCAGTTTTTATGCTAATTGGCTGAGCATGATTACTATGGTAACAGGCTTCAGTGCATTAGGGAGCAGAGGCTGCTACTGGTCTAGACTTCCTGATTGGTGTCTAAGTCTGGGGGGGGGGGGGTTACAGTATAGCTTTGTTTCCCTTACTATAAACATAGATCGCGAGGCAAATTTGCCTCGACAATCAATGCTATAGATAAAATCCTGTTGAAGAAGAGCAGACCCAGTGTAGTAACACAGAACTTGGTCTGCTTTGCAAGCAATCACTTTACACTCTGGATCCTTAATTTCCTATTTGTGGGAGTAATGGCTATTACACAAAATAGATCACCACGATAATTTAGTGAGTACTTGTACATTCCTGCTCAGTCAATTTCTATTGAAGTATTACCACTGATTAGAGAATTTCACAAAATCTTAACCACCAGGTCATGGATTTCTTTACGTGGCAAACTTGTCACATTTAGTTGAATAACAATTTGATGAATGGATTTATGAAACATTGAACAGTCAAGCTCACAGCTTGACACCAACGCACATCCTATTATCCAGGACAGGACCAAAGTCAATTAACCATAAGCAGGATAAGGATAAGTTATTTGTCCCAAACTTTAGAAAAACCTGCTTTGGGGCAAGCACAAAGAAGCGCAATACAAGTTCCCAGAATGGTACAGGGAAAGACATTGACTTACTCTCAGGATGGTTAAAATAGTTGAAAATCGCCAATTTTACAAGGAAAGATTGCACCTGCCTGAGTTTCCTGACTGTCTCCCCAGCACATCACATCTATTTGTTTTTCGCGGCTGGCACTGTCGACATTGTTCACATTGCTCCATGACTGCTTGTCTAGGTCCACACCTGAAGCAGTGAGGTCATCACCATAAGTTAGAGAGACAGACAGACAGACTGACTGACAGAGACAGAGAGAGTTCCTGCCAATCCCCATTGACTTGATCATCAAGGTCAAATTTAACAACACCTAAAGAACACCCACAGGTTCTTTCCTCTTAGTGCTTAAGTCACCAGTAGCCATGGACCCAGGATTCATCATTACCATGATATAATATAAGCCAATACATGTGCATGTCAGATTTACTGCCATCCCTATAGTAACAATGCCAACATGTACATGATATTTTTTTCTCTTCCCTTAGTGATTCTGGACAGTGGTTCAAATAAGAAAATGTCTGCAGCATGTTGCACTGAACAGACTGAGAGGAGATCAGGTCAAGGTACATTGCCACCAACTTTGAAGCATGCACATTGGGAGATGTAAAAAAATAGCAAAAACCTACAAAGAAACACCTATTGAGCAAATTAAAGTGCTTAATGACCTTGAAAAATTGGTCAAGTTCACACAATCATTTAGTCAAGAAAACCCAAATTCAAAGCTTAATTCTCTTTGCCATTGATGTCCAAGCTATACCCTGTCACTACAAAATCACCTCTTCCTGCTTTAAAGGTCTAGTGACCCATATAAAAAAAGGTCACTGATCTTATACAACATATTAGCACTACACATGATCTATATACCCTATAAATTTGGCATATCTAATTCAATTATTTTTTGAGATATGAAATTTTATATCTTTCATCACATTTCATTTCATAATTTCCGTCAAATATAGGTGATGCCCCAAGTATCATAAGCAATGGAGATTTTGACCTCTTCTACACTCCAATTTAATTTCATGAAGATCCATACAAAATTAAGGATGCTGGACTGTTCATAAGATTTTCATTTAGACCAGTATATTAGGCCTATATAATACTATAGGTGGTGCCACCAACATTGACGTCGACATAAAGATTTTCATGCACTTCATATGTCCTATCATTTATATGGGCCTAACTAAAAAGCTGTGGGGTGTAGAGCATTCACAAGATGACCCCTGGATATTCCAACTGGCCATATGAATTTGACCATCAACTTGAATTAAACAAATATGTAGTCCAAAATGTGCGCCCGGGCGCTTCCAGCTTTTCATACATGGTGTGTTTGTTCAAATCAGTTTATAACTTTTCGGGTTATTTAGAAAAACAATCAACTTGGACAAGCATCAAAGTCAACAATCATTGGGTCATGGTGACCCAAAAAGTAGGTCACCAAGTACAGTTTTAAGTACAATGCAAGCAAGTGCAATTTTGCTCTGGAGGCTCAATTCTCTTTGCTATTGATATCCAAGCTATACCCTGCCATTGTAAAATCACCTCTTTCAACTTTACAGTCCTGGCGAACTCACAAAAATATGTCAAGGTCACTGATATTACATGACATATTAGCATTGGACATGGTCTCTATATCCTATATATCTGGTTGAAGTTTTCAATTACTTCTTGAGATAGAGAATTTGATATCTTTAAAAACATTTTAGCTCATAATTTCTGTTGAATTATCATTGATGCCACTAATAAATTATCCCGAGTGTGTGGCATACTCTCTAGACTAAAAAACCTACTGCCCAAAAGTATATTACAACTGATTTACAATGCCTTATTTTTACCACATCTGAATTATGGAATAACTACATGGGGGTTCCACTCTTGCAGTAGACTTGTAAAGCTGCAAAAGAAAGCGATAAGATCTATTAGTAATAGCAAGTACAATGCACACACATCTCCTATCTTCAAAAACTTGGTCTTTTTAAGTTCAGTGATACAGTGGTCCCCCTCTTATAAGGCCCCTCTCACCAGAGGCCACCCCTCTTATAAGGCCACCATTCTCAAGCAGAAAGTGTGGCATTTCCATTATATCGTCCCCCTCTAGAGAGGCCACCCCTCTTATAAGGCCACTTTTGGGCTGCATTTGGGGTGGCCTTATAAGAGGGGGACCACTGTATATTCAAGCTATCTTGTATCCAAATATACTACAAGTACAAAAACAATATGTTGCCTAACTATTTCAATGATATGTTCAACTATCACCAGACACAACGCACTGATAGACCCAGCAGAACTGTAACAATACCACGTAGATATGATGCAACAGAGCATAATATTCCTATTTTAACCCCAGTGATCCCAATACTATTTACAAATACCAAAATTAATCGATTGTGTTTAAGACATAAAATACCAGATTTAATTAATGAAAATTACTTGCCTGACATAGTTATGACAAAAATTGATACACACTCCTTGAAAGGCTTCTCACAATATGCTAAGAATCATATTATTAACCACTATGAAATTAACTGTAACATTATTAATTGTCACGTCTGCAACAGACGAAATTAGTCATATGTATTATTATTGTCACTTGGTCTATCAACTTAAGTTTTGTAATCTCTGTTATCATTCAGCCTATAGTAATGTGTTAGAAATCTTATAGCGTATGAGTTTAAATATAGTAATTAAATATAGTATATCTTTAGGGTGGCCTACATGTCAGCGACTCTTCGGAGTCTTAATGTATGGTCTCCTGGTTTTTAAACATATAAATTTATTCTTGTAACACATTGTGTAATTTTGTTTAGACCAAATAAAGCTATTCTATCTATCTATCTATATCGAATGCTACTGAGATTTTGACCTCCTCCACAAGCCCACTAAATTTCACGAAGATCTATTAAACATTAAGGATGCTAGAGTGTTCACAAGACTTTCAGATTTTGACCCATATATTACATAATACTGTAAGTGGCGCCACCAATATTGATTGCGACCTGGATTTTTGTTTGTGATTTTGATAAGTCCTGAAAGTTATATTGGGATATCTTGAAAACTGTGGACTGTATAGTGGTCACAAGCAAAAAGCTTACGGATGGACGGAAAGTTGGACAGACAGAAGGATGGACAAACAGACATGAGTGATACCATGAGCTTTGTGACCTTTGGTCATCAGAGCTAAAAATCACTTTAGTAAACCATTTGAACAAACTCTGTACAGATCCACCCAAGGTATATCCCCATCAAGTTTAACCTGAACACTGCTGAAGGCTTTGGAGTAAAAGACAAAAATATGAATTACCATCGCAGTCCCCATTGACTTACATAGTACATTGTAGTCAAAAGGATTGAATGCATTGTCATGGTTGTGGACAAGGGATTTTCTGAATAACAGGCCATGTTCATTAAGTTCAACCATTTTTGGCGATTCCTGCCTGTATGCTTCACATGCAAATTTCACTTGTAATTTTAATTTTTGCATTGCCTCTTAATGCGCAAAATTAAAAAAAATTATGTATGCATCTCCTGTCACAGAATGCTTAATTATTGCATCATCATCCCCTACACATTTGGTGAAGGTCCACCTGTAGAACATCTACGTATCAAAGCACCACAATCCATACAATCTTGACAATACATACACTAAACTGCTGCTACATGTGCATGTACAGTGTCATTCCACCATATTAGCATTTCTGTGTCATGGGTGGGGCATTTTGTTTTTTCAATGTACCTCTAATATATGTAGATAATTTTGTGTGACTTTCATTAAGGACAGGTAAGACACCAAAAACCTTTGCATGACCAATTTTGAGATTTTAATGGTTTTTACAAGATGAATGTCCTTTCTATTAGTTGTCAAAATTTCAAGCTTTTGACTAAAGTAGAAATATGAGAAAAACGCCAAAAACCACACATGCATGTGGACATGGGAACGTCCATGTGCCATTCTTTTGGTTCTGAGCCCCCAAAGGGAACAATGCCACCCGTCAATCATACTTAACCGCCTGTCATGTGGCTGCAGGTAGCAAAGGCCCATGGCAAAAGGAGAGTGCTATCAGGGCGGCAATGTGTAATAAGGCAGCCTGCCGAAAGTATGTTTGTGGGCAGGGAAAAGATGCAAACATGCTAACATATAATAGCCTTAGTGGGTAACTTTATAGTTATCTTGCTTGTTTTGCATTCTAATGAAGGGAGACTTTAAATGTTCAAGAGGAGCGAGAATCGTCAGACGATGTCCCTTCAAACTTCAAAGGCCGTGCCACAATGGATTACCCCAGTGGTCCTTCACACCAAAGATAGGCAGGGAAAAAAAAACTGGCACCTTAATCAACAATACCCAAGTACATAATAATATTTTATCGAAACCCAGAGATGGGGAAAGAAAAGTACAAATAAACACATAGAAGTAAGCATAAATGTGAACAGCAGAGAAAACATACAAAATAGCATTACAAAACTCAGGTTGGAAAGAAAAATGAAACTCACTGAGAAAATAACTACAAAATAATGACAAGCTAACTAAGTAAAGTGTACAGACAAGTCTAACAAGCTAACTACATAAAGTATACAGATAGGAGTAAATACAATAAAACACTATCCCTAAAAACGGGATGAAGAGGTAGGGGGCGGAAGACCAAACTCGCCATCTGTGCACTGACCACGAGCGGCGGTAGGCCGCCCCACTGAAGCAAGGTAACACAACTTTCGTTGCCAGGCTTGAGGTCATGGGGCCCGAAGGGCCGCCTCCATGACATCACACTTTGAAACCAGACTGTTGCTGTCGCCATTTGACAGATAGCTGAATAATGTTTTCCGTTCTTCAAAGGCTCTTTTATTCATGTGATTGGCCAATAATTGATTGACAACCTCCCCAAATATTAAGGGACGGTGTTTACTCAACTATCAGCTCAACTGGAGCAAATGGTATCGTTTCAGAGGCAAATGATCAACATCAAAGGCCTTTGAAGCTTGTTTTCTCAGAAAGGATAATAGGATGAGAACCCAACCTGAGGTTGATTATTCCAAGAAAGGGGCTGTTCGAAATTTAATCTGGTTAACGGCTTTTGATTCTGTAATGTCTGAACTGCAAAAACGATTCAGCGATTTTCTAAATTTTGCTTCGTTCTTTTTCTATGAAATGAAGAAAATGGACATCCTGAAAATCAAAGGGAAAATTGAAACGTCAAACTTTGAGGATGGATAACAGAAAAACGAAACCAAGCACAAAAAATCGCAGGATCATTTTTGTTGTTGCCAATATGTCAGGATTAAGATGCAAGTGTAATTATGATTTTATCACAAATAATTAGTGACTTATATCGACATTTGTGGGGTGGATGCTCTGCAGTCAACTTTCTATTGTTTATTCAACAATTAACATCGCAGACACCCAAATACCAGACATATAAATTCTTTGTGGAGTATGACCAGCACACACATATATGATATGTTATCCTAACGCAAACACATTTTGAGCTAGGATTGACTAAAGTGGGATTTATTTTTGGTGTCTTACCTGTCCTTAACATGCACTAGTAACTTGTTTCGGCGTTAGTGGGTGCGTTTCGGCGTTTCAGGGCGGTTCCCGGCGTTACACAGCGTTTGCAACGCCGACTAACGCTGGCAAATGCCAAAATCAAATTAAGCCTTTTGGGGCTCGGCGTTTGCCAGCGTTTGACACTCTTTCAACGCCGGCAAATGCCGGCAAACGCTGTGAAACGCTGACTAATGCCGGCAAACGCTCAGTTGTCCTCTCAACAAGCAAACTCAGTGGGATACATGTAAAATTTGAATTCAGTTGAACTGGGATTAGAAGGATCCATGGAAATTTGTGTCTTGTACTTGTACTAATCATTAATATACTTTTATTTTTTATACTCATGGGTAATACAACATAATTATCTTTAATATTATGATGATGATTTATCCATTGAGGTGTATGTGTATTGAATGACTTTGCTCATGATCACTGATATATATATATATATATATATATATATATATATATATAAATATATGTATATATATTGGTCACCCCAATCTTGGTTGCAAAGTAGAGACAAACAAACAACCCTGTTTTCAATTTTTATTTAAGCACAGCACAGCAATTTTTTATTGTTTGTACCGTACAAGTCAGCAATGCATAGCTTTGTACTAGCATAGATGTGAATCCCTGTGAATATAATACATGGAATTTATTATTGAATTCCATGTATTATATTGAAGTCAGTAATGTATAGCTTTGGGCTAGCATACCTGTCAAGTCTTCCCCCATAAGGTGGGTATCTCCCACTTTTTCACCCCAATTTTTTTTTATTTACGAGCAAAATTTTGCAAATTTGGCAGAATCTCTTGCATAAAAATTTAGTATTTTTTATTATATTCTAAAATACAAATCTCCCCCATGGATTTTTAAAATTCACAAAAATCTTCCTATTTGAGGTGTGGAATGTTGACAGGTATGAGCTAGCATAGATTCCGAGTGAATATAATACATGGGATTTAATAATAAATTCGAGTGAATATCACACATGGGATTTAATAATAAATTCCATGTATTATATTCACAGGGATTCACATCTCAGGGCTCGACAATTTTTTAAAAAATCATTTGTCCGCAGGACAAGTAAATTTCAAAATCCACTTGTCCGCATACAAAATCCACTTGTCCTGATAAAACTTCTATAAACATCGTTTTTTTCAAACACAATGCTAAGGCCTACGCAAACCATTTACCCTAAAATATATTTGCCGCGTATTGTCGCTTGCAAATTCGCACGAAAATGTCAAATTTTACAACGATTCAAGCTGCAACTGTTCGACAGTGAAACTGGCAAAACATTAAAAATACAAATTAAAAAAGTAAGCTATTTGCATGGGGTGACTAACGATGAAAAATACTTTGTAATTTCTGGGACGATAGGAGTCCGTATCCCGGTTAAAGTTAAATAACGATTAAAATAGTTGCATTGGTTTCAGGATCCTTTCTCGCTGCCTCTGATGCCACGATGGGATGCATATCGTTTGCGTACCTACCATGAACGCTATCGGTACATCGTAGTAAATTTGCGTATACAGTATTGGCAAGTTCCTCGCAATAAACGGTGTTCCTAAATCAAATTCAAACGAAAATTTTAATATTTCAAATCAGAAATCGAGCGTGCGCACCGTCAATATCTTTCCTGCAACTGTACACAAACAGCTGCTTTGGTCATGTGGCCTGACGCACAACACATCACCCGATTGGTCAATTGAGTCACATGCAAAAATGAGCCAATCGCGGCTCGTGCTGCAGTGTTTTCATCATGGCTTCCGCCCAGTGAACATGTGTGAATATGCCGTAATTTACGGAGGGAACACACAAACGGGAAGCTTTTTTTTTTTAATTGCAGCATGCGAAAATAAAGATTCCAGTGTTTATAGCAACAATTATTTGGAGTCACAGGCAAATACGCAAAGGTAGGGGGATAGAGAAAAATGCCGAATGTGTGACAGATCAGTCAGCATGATGCTCCGTTCACCGTAGATTACTCCACGCGGTCACTTGCGTGTGACTGGCAGATGTGTGTTTTGTTTGGCCGGGAAGTCAACTTGCGGCACCATTACATGATCGCTCCAACACTTTTAGAGCCCACCGATAAATTGTCTTTGATGCTAATTTGCTCAAGAATTCGCCATGCAAGTTTTAAAATTTTTGATGTTCCTTTGTCATCGTTCGGGCAGATAAGACTGACGGTGAGGTGCTGTGTGACCTTGCCCCGATGCGGGCGAAAGCCACTACGTCCCAATGCATGACTGCTGGTACCTTTGATCTCGTCGTCGTATGCACGCAACGGTCAAAATACCTGCTTGTTTTGACAGAAATCAAGTAGGTAGTCAAGTCCTTTTGAATACACCTGCTGACCATGTAATTGTTTAAACCTGGATTGTTTACTTTAGGCCAGGGGATTATCATCACCTATTGCGCATTGGCGTCCCCACGCACATGCCTGCATTGGTGTTTATGTTCTGTTCACACGGACCACAGTAATCGCCAACATATACAGAGTCGCGAAGGCTCTGACTGCTCATCATTATGTTGCCGTGCATGCAGACAGACGTAATTTCAGTCTAATTAAAAAAGAAAAAATTAGCTTGTCCGCAGGACAAGTTGAATTTGAAAGTCACTTGTCCGAGAAGAGCTTTAGCTTGTCCCGGAACGTCGGATCATAGGAATTTTCGCGCCCTGCATCTATGCTAGTACAAAGCTATGCATTGCTGACTTGTACGGTACAAACAATAAAAAATTGCTGTGCTGTGTTTAAATAAAATTGAAAACAGGGTTGTTTGTTTGTCTTTGCTTTGCAACCAAGATTGGAGTGACCAAAATATATATATATATATATATATCAGTGATCATGAGCAAAGTCATTCATACACATACACCTCAATGGATAAATCATCATCATAATATTAAAGATAATTATGTTGTATTGCCAATGAGTATAAAAAATAAAAGTACATTAATGATTAGTATATGTACAAGACACAAATTTCCATGGATCCTTCTAATCCCAGTTCAACTGAATTCAAATTTTACATGTATCCCATTAAGTTTGCTTGTTGAGAGGACTACAGAGCGTTTGCCAGCCGGCGTTAGTCGGCGTTTCACAGCGTTTGCCGGCGTTGAAAGGGTGTCAAACGCTGGCAAACGCCGACTAACCCTGGCAAACGCCGACTAACGCCGAGCCCCAAAAGGCTTAATTGGATTTTGGCGTTTGCCAGCGTTAGTCGGCGTTTCCCGGCGTTTGTAACGCCGGCAAACGCTGTGTAACGCCGGGAACCGCCCTGAAACGCCGAAACGCACCCACTAACGCCGAAACAAGTTACTAGTGATGGCAACCTTGTTTATCATGCACTATGTTATGGCGAATAAGCAACAACTTATGTGCAGCCTATCCATTTTCTATAATGTCAACGTGACAAAGGACATTCATAATAAGTTTAATAATTTAATATTTATAATGATGGTAAGAATAACAAGTTATATTAAATTCTCTGCATTCAATATAAAGGCTTTCCAAAGTGGCAAGCATGATTAAGATTGGCACCTTGTGAATATCAAAATATTAAAATCATAATTAGTCACAGACATGACATGTCTATCAAGGAGTACACATGTATAGTTCCCAAGACATGTAACAGGTTACTATTACACATGTTTGGGGGGGGGGGGGGGGATATTTCTCTTAGTTACGGTAAAATTAGTCTCATCTGATCAATTTGTTTCTCAGGCACTGTGTAGGTTTTCATATAAAGTTATCTACAACTAATGTCCAAGATATGACACACTGGCAAAAAAAAATATAGGATTAATGTTACAGTTATCATAGGAAAAGCATGTTGTTGTTTGTGCTCTTTGTTTACTATATCATGGTTTGCTGAAATAGTAGAGATAGTGGCACATACAAAATATTAAATCATAAATTGAAATGGACAGGACAGGATTAAACAAAATTTTGCATGTATCAAGTCTCAGATGATACTACAGGAAAAAAGGTCAAGTTAGGTTATTTTTTTAGGAAGATTAAAATAAACTAGCGGACCAGGACCTGGTCCTGTGCTCAGCTGACTGAGCTTGTGCTTGACTTAAGCTTAGGCTATGCTAGGCTTGACATGGCTAAGGCTAAGCTTTGGCTTAGGCTTGGGCTTAAGCAAGGTCAGGATAGACCTAGGCTAGCCCTCAGCCTGGGTTGGGTTATGCTAGGCTAGGCTAGGTTGTGGTTGTCGAATGAGTAACTAATGGGTCCATCATTAGCAAATAGCAAGCTATAAGCCATTATTTAAGTTTGACATTTCAATGTCACTTGAGGTTAAAATTAAACACACCTAAAGAAGTCTCACTGGCATTTTGCTAGTCATGTTCATAAGTAAGCATGGATCTATGACACACCATTTCCAAGATATAAGCCAATATGTCAGCATGACCTTAAGTTTAGCCTTTCAAGGTCACTCAAGATCAAAATTCACAATTCCAGAAAAAATTATACACGTCTTCTCTTCTTAACATTTAATAGTACCCATGGGTTGAGGATCCACCATTTTCAAGATCCAAACTGATATTTGAATTTGACCTTCAGTTTGACTTTTGAATGTCATTCAAGGTCAAAATTAACATCACTAAAATAAAGCACACATATGTTATTCTATTAATATTAAATAGTCATTACAGAACTAGAAGCCAATGACAGGATATAAGCCAATTTGTCCCTTTGACCCTAAGTATTACTCTTTCAAGGTCACTCAAGTTTTACTCTTTCAAGGTCACTCAAGGTAAAAAATAACATCACCATCAGAAAACCCACGTGTTTTCCTATCAATGTTTAATAGTAACCATGGGCCCAGGATGCACTATTACCAAGTAATAAGCCAATGTATCATATTTGCTGCATCAGCAAAAATTAGATTTTTCTATGTACATGTACATATACATGATATATGCATTTACCGATAAGTGCCCACAAGGAAAAATTCCGATTAAAAATCAGGATTCCATAGCTACACCATGGACATTTATCTCTTATAGGTCCATGGTCACACCATCTGGTGAAGAAATTTGTTTCAGCACTCTACAAGGAACACTTCTGTCATGTTTCCCGCAAAAATCTGAAACACAGTTTTGGAGAAAAAGTGGAAAACCACAAAAAAGTCACAGCACCATCTGGTGAATGAATTAAGGACTACGGCTTCCCAGATGGGTAATTTTAAAGCTATTAGGTGAGCAGTTTCAGAGAAGATGTAAATACATTTCCTAAAATCTCTCAAATGTTTTAAGAGCCTTGTGATCCACATTAATTCTGTGAACAAATTTTTTTACACATTTACAGAGTTATTTTGACATTTGCATAACCAAGGAAAAGATCATATATTTGTCACAAACACATATGCTCATTCAACAATACCTAAGGTCCAAATTAGCTAGTACCGTTGGTAGCCGCTAAAGCGCCAGGGTCATTTCCCGGTGCACCTTGTGGCAGGTTAGGTCATTTCAATAAAGCAGCCATTTTGGGCCATACTTAAATTTCAGGGAAATGACATTGCAAAGTTGATCCTTATTTTCCAACGTACGGCGGAAGTATTTACAAGCTACAATGACAGTCTGCAATTGCAAAGTTGCTGACTGTAAGCCAGACACAAGAAAACTGGATAAATTGGATAAATAACCCTGGATGCAAGGGGTAGCTTGCCACGATTTCCCTTCAAAGAAACACAGAAATGACGGGAGTGGTTGAATATGGTGAAAAGACCAGAAGATGATGAACCACCACGCAAATTTGGCAGAATTTATTCAAGACATTTTGTTGGGGGTAAAGGTCCGACACCAGAACACCCAGTGCCCGCATTATTTCCGTATAACAACTGGACGATTGCAGAAAAACGCACAACAAAATGATGGCAGAACTGTGTGAGACAGCCTTGGATAGAATGACTGACCCAGCAACGGAGAAAGGCCAGTTGCCAAGTAGAGAGCGGGGGTGCGATCGCTGCGTTGCAGGGGTAGCTCACTGTACTAGCTGATTTGGACCAAAGCTATTAACTCACCATGTTTAAGTTTTTTTTCTGATTTACAATGTTTGGAGTATGATCTTTTGACAAATGTATACTTTTAAAATGTTAATAGTTTTTAATCAATGGACCTTCAAAGGTACTTCTTATACAAAAATATTTTTCAGGTATGTGTATCCCCTATATTAAACAAGTGTGTTGACAGAGTGACCAGAACTCTGTACTTCATGGTAATTCCTAATTTTGTGACATCGTAAATTCAGTCATAACTTTGGTGCATTTTTCATGATATATGACCTTTTAATTCACCTGATTTACATAATATATGCAAACTGGCTTAAAGAGATTGATTTCCTTACACTACATGCAACACCCTTTCAGAATTTGCACAGAACACAAAATCTCGATATTTCAGCCGAATCCCCCCCCCCCTTCCCTGTGATGGGTTGCATATATATATATATATATATATATATATATATGTATGTATGTATGTATGTATGTATGTATGTATGTATATATATATATATATATATATATATATATATATATATATACACACACACATATATATATATATATATATACATACATATACATATACATATACATATACATATACATATACATATACATATACATATATATATATATATATATATATATATTTCATGTTCGGAACGAGCGGGACTCGAACCTGCAACCTTTGGCACCAGTCGCCTAGCTGAAATGGGAAATGCACATATCCACTCGACAAAATCCCCATTCCTAAAAAGAATAGTTCAATGGAGGTAGTTATGTGCGAGTGCCATATCAACACGGTAATGCAGTATATTTACTGAGTCGGCATATGTTTCCAGAATCGGGGACTTAAATCCACCAGCATTAAGGAAATGCCGAAAATATATATTTCATGTTCGGAACGAGCGGGACTCGAACCTGCAACCTTTGGCACCAGTCGCCTAGCTGAAATGGGAAACGCACATATCCACTCTACCAAATCCCCATTCCTAAAAAGAATAGTTCAATGGAGGTAGTTATGTGCGAGTGCCATATCAACACGGTAATGCAGTATATTTACTGAGTCGGCATATATTTCCAGAATCGGGGACTTAAATCCACCAGCATTAAGGAAATGCCGAAAATATATATTTTATGTTCCTTCATTATAATTATGCTACTTCATTTAGGCTTTTGGTGTCTCATACTCACTTGAAAGCTTCAAACTGTAATCGTTTTGGTAAGGAGCCAGTGGCTTGTATTGTCAAGTTTTATTAAAGCTATTGTAGCAAAGCTTTTCCTTGTTCATAGGCATAATATTTATTTCTACACATATTCTAATTCAAGAGCTTATTTTATTATTTTGGAATATACAACCCGATTATGACCACCTTGATAGTCTACATTCTGACTACAGTTTGCAACATTGATATTCATTTAGGCCTATAGACGCATTGATAATTACAAGAAAGTAAACTACAGCTGATTCAGTACTCTTGAATTCCAACGACCGGGGCTAGTGACAACAAACTTTCACTCATATTTTTGTCTTTCACACGTGATTCTTGCAGCACTATAAATTATTTGCTGCCTGTGTTACTATTCAACAATGTAGTAAGGCTACTATAATTTTGATATTCTTATTTTTACCTCTTTTTTTCCACATTGCTGTATTGCACAATGGAGAGAATCTTAAAATGTTTGCCTCTTCTAAGTAAAACTACGGAAGTATATATTATGACTGGAATAGAAAATTAACGACGTACTGCCGCTTGTTTAAGCTACATACATGTATATTGATATGGTATCAAAGTTAGACAATGAATGGATACCTTGTACCTATGAATGTAGAACAAGTTAAGTCAACATGCATGGATTCTTTGTACAATTGCGGAAAAAATAGCACCGTATGATATTTTTTTTTTGTGAATCAATAAATTCAGTACATACATGTATTTTGGAAACCCTCTACAATTTTTCAGGGATTTGTAATTTTTTTTTTGTATTTCAAACTTAAAAAATAATGTGAGCACTTATACATTTTTGCAAGACGAGATGAATTAAAAGTCACATTCCAGCATGTTTTGTCTGCATATTTGTTATTAAAAGGCTTGATATACATTGCATACACTCATATTGAGTTACTTTATGCATATTTTTGCATCCTTAATTTATTTTTTTGCTTTTACCCACATATATAATGTTTGCTATCAAATTTCTGTAGTCTTTACCTGTATCGCCACCTGGCGACAAAAGTAGCACTGTGATATGCCAATTTTTTGCTTGCATTTTGTTCCAAATGCCAATATCTTTGTTCACCCCAAAAAAAAACAGAGATTTCTAAATTCTTTTGACCAGTGTACCAAATGTCTGTAAGACAAAAGAAGTATAACAAAATGTTGAAATGTCAAATGATGAATGAAACATTCAATTTTCAAAAACACATGTTGGTATGAATTAGCCCAAAACTGAACAATGCATAAACAAGTACATTATGGCAACTGACAGAATGTGGCTTATCAACATGGCCTCTACAGTCATGTCTGAGCTGGCATCTGCAGAGAGGGAACATTGTGAGATCAATGTTGTTGGGACTGCTGTCCTAAGGCAGATGTGAAATTATCATCATGATTTGCAACGGCACCCAGATATACTGTATAACATGTATAAAAACCACACATTCCCATTCAAAAACTCTGGAAGTACGTTTGCATTTAATAAACCAAGAAGTTTTGCATTTGAAAGGATAAAGTAAAGATTAATGTTTTTGATAAGCATACTTTGAAGACAGATTTCATGGGAATGAGGCCCTGTTGCCTCCTGGCCAATGTCTCAAATCGACTGCATAGAAAACAGGGAAAGAAATTTAAAGGTGCAATTGGTTTATGGGGTTTACCTGTGTTACCTGCTGGTCTTTTGCTTAGTGAAATAGAGTAGTAGGCTTTCTTTCTTTGTTGTATCTGTTCAATAATTATTTCCTGAACAGAAATTTTATAAGAGCATAGGCCTACATCTAGCCTGTTGCTTGGCAGCCAATATCATCACATAGACTGCACAGAATACAGGAGGAGGGGGGGAGGAGGAGGAGGAGGAGGAGGAGGAGGAGGAAATGCAATTGACTAATGGGGGTTTGCTGCTTCTACCTGCCTGTCTTTTGCTTACATCTATAGCAAGATAGTTATAGGCCTACTTTTATTGTTGTATCAGTTTAATACAATTACTTTCAGAAGACCATTTACATAGGTGCATTATCCGGCCTGTTGCTTCCTGGCCAATGTCATCACATCAACCGCACAGAATACTGGTGAAGAAGAGTGAAAAAAAAGGAAGAAACAACAAAGAAAAAAAGGAGCAACTGATTTACAGGGATTTGCCAATGCTATCTACTGTTTTTTTTTTTATTTATATCCACAGCATGATACATAGTTATATAATATAGGGCTACTGACTGAGTATACTCAGTACTGTCTTTCTGTGATGGGTGATAGGCCTACGTGTGCATATATATATATATATATTATTTTTTTTTTGTAAAAAAGCTGAAATGGAGAATGCTGACACAGACCACCTTTTTCTCCACCCTTGGGGTGCAGAGGCGGGATTTCCCCCCTCCCGGAACCCGTGGAAATGTGGGCAATCTGCGATCCAAACCGAGAGACAAAATCAAGCCAAAGGAGACCTTCTGACAGCTCTCCACCATGCAGTGAAAGTGACACTGACAATGCCTGTACATACATTAGCAGTTTGGTTACGTAACCATTTGATTATTCTCAGGAAGTTACCTAACTTTTGCCAATTCAGTTTGATGCAAATTATTTTAGACAGCACAATGCAGTCTACCATGCAGCAAGAGCCACTATTCAGGGTCCTGTCCACACCCATCAGCACATGGGAACCACAACACACCATCCTCCTTTTAAGGTGAGTAGTGATGTCAAACTCCCATTCAACTCTTATCAACTATATAGTAGAGATAAAGATACATTTTTACATGCAGTTGATTTAAATAACTTCAATGAAGTCAAGGATTTTAGCAATACTTTAATCCCTGAAAATTTAGTGATCAATTTATCTGACCACAACCTCTCTGACGCCCAAGTGAGCCTTTTGAATAAAGGCTTAAGCTTTTGTCCCACACTCATAGAACCTGATATAGGCCAAATAGCTGGTGATTTAGAGAATTTTTTTTTCAGGAATTTGTAAATGTAATTTTCGCCCTACACCATTGTAGGCTTACATGTAAGAAGTAGTTTCAATAGGTAATATCAATTTGAACTCTGTAATATTCTTCAAATTTTACACAGCACCAAATGTCTATAGCTTTCGCCGCTTTAGTTATCACACCTAGAAAAGGATTCTTACATTGTGTTGCGCATTTAGGGAATGTCTTCATTGTAAAATCCATGGTCCTGTATTTCCCCAACGCATATCTTAGGCCTATGTGGGCACTGTCTAAAGCTGCTGACCTCTCCTCTTTGCAGATTCTCTATGAGAGCAAACTGTATGCTTGGAGTTACCAATCTAATGAATGTAATTAACATGCATGGTCATAATTATCATTATATGCGACACAGTTCAGGAATGCCTCCAATGTAAAATATTAGTTGTGCCATGCTTTGCCATGGTACATGAGATTTGGCCACCGAAGCATGCTGTGTACCACGAAGCCCCAAGGGAAGTATATACAATTCTTAATTCATTTTCATCCAAATAGATTGAAGATCAAAACTTTCAATTGTGTTGAAACGAAAACTTGAAAAAATCTTACAAGGTGAGATAACTGTGCCAACACTGAAGTAATAGGCCTACTTAAAATCACTCAAACATTAATTTCAAACTTTTACATAAAAACTGGTTTCTAGACGAGACGCTCTGGCAAAAAATAAAATAAAAGAACAGAAAAGAAAAGAAGGCCAGTGAGGGTATTATTTCTTCATCAAAATACCTATGGAATGAGCGCTACAATATATATATATACATGTATATATGTATATATATATATATATATATATATATATATATATATATATATATATATATATAATAGAATGACAAGTTATAATATGATTTTTAAGAAGCACACATTAAAAGGGTCCACTTAAATGCTATGTTAAGTCACATCAGTAAAGTCCTATCGCGCACATAATGTGCACCTGCGAGGTACATTTTCCTTTATGGTGTGAGCATTAACAAACTAAATAGATGACACACATCATGATAGGCCTACAGGAGTGCTCGAAAAATTTGGTTAAAAAAAACAATTCAGCAGTGCTAGGGTTAAAAAAAATGTTGATATTGGTGTGACAACTGTTGTTCTGACCTTATGAAACACCGTGATAGGCCTACATGAGTGCTCCAAATATGGTCAAAGATTTATTTCAAATTCATGAAATAGAGCAACATATTCTGTGGTTCCATCGTGAGCCAAAAAAAAAAAAAAAAAAAAAAAAAAATAGTGGTCATTAGAAGAACTCCAAGAAGTGGGATGTGGTGGATCAATGTTTTAGCAGATATTAACCCAATGTATTAAAACATCTGTTTAAACGATGTTTTATCAGACATACATCCAATGTGTTTAAACATCCGTCCACCACACAGGATATATATTTGGATATTAAGGCTACAAATACATGTTCTCTTTAAAAACTTCTCATAATGCGCAGATTCTAAAATTGCGCACGGGCAATTTTAGAATTGCGCAGTGTGATATAGGAATTCCTAAAATGGTGCGCATTTTGGAATTCTAAAAATGCGCAGCACGATTTTGGAATCTCGCAGATTCTCAAAAGGCTCGGAATATATATGTGTGTGTGTGTGTATGGATGTATATATGTTAGGTCCTGTGAAGTCTACATGGGGCGCTGCAACGTTAACATCTTGTCAGGGGGCTGATTAGCATGCCCTGCATATTACATGGCTTGGCATGAGATGGTTATTGTAAGTGGCCACATTGGGAGCGCATGCGCATATTTGATCAAAATTTGACTGCGAAATTTGAGCTCAGCAAGTTGGAAAACCCAGGAAGTTAAATTGGAAGAGTAACGGTAAGTGGATTATATTTTCAGATTTTACCCTAACTTTGATGACTCATCGCTATGAATATACGATTAAACTGAGAAAAATATAAACATAATATGAAAGTGCATATTGTATTCGTAAGTAATATGTAGTTTCATGCATGTAGCGTGCAGCGAATTTCAGCGATCATCAATTTTATGTTGTAATGTCTATCCATCTCGATTTCCGAGAAACCAATATGGCAGCCACCATGTTTGTTATCCAGGCTGGCTGTGACCTACTTTATAATTGAAAGAATATCTCGAATAAATAAAGCCATCCGGTATTAAATTTTATGAGAAACAATTATTTAGATCATATCTATCAATACGTTAACATTATTTTTTATGGGGAGAAGGGATAATGGGGATAGTGGCGGGGGGCATTGGCCATTGAGGGCTGGTACATATGATATTTTAATTATAATGACAGACATTATAATCTAAAGAATATTGTTCATAAATAAAGCCATCTGGTATCAATTATTACAGAAAGCAATTAATTATAATGTGTTTATCCATATTTTGACATATTTCGTATGGGAATTAGGAGTAAGGCCCTCACGAAGGGGAATTATGAAGGGGAAAATCGAACATCAATGGCTGGTACATGAGCCTACTATTGTGATGATGCCCATTGTAATCCTTTTGGAGTTGCTTCATTATTTAGCCACTCTTCAATAAAAAATAAATATATTTCTTAACATCGTACTTTGTGAAATGATAAATCATTTTTATGTTATCCTGTACATTTGGCCCATTTTAAGAGCATGAACATGTGAAGAAATCCAGTGCTGATGGACATGCATGTATCATTTGTATTATGATACACTTCTGAAAATTGAAATTTTTAATCTGGATGTTATCTTATTGAAATCTAACCATCTATGGGTGGAAATGTGAATTCTTATATGACAGCTGTTTAGTTATTATGCTTAAAATATTATTTTCATGTTTCCCTCCTAGATGAGTCATCTTTGTTCTAGTTCTTTTTAACAGATAAAAACTACTTCAGGAGGAAAATAATATTTATAAATTGCATCTAACTTTTGTCCAATCCTACCAAACTTCATTTGAGCCTTTGTGTGTGTGTCTGTGTCATGTGTGTGTACACAATATATATACATGGTATAAAATCATATTTTAATGGGTGCTTTGTTATATAATTAAACTGCTATTATTAATCAAACTTTTTCCTCTTGAACTTGAACATGCATGTTAAAAATGAGAATCCCACAGCTCAAAATCATGTTTATTCACTATGTAAAAAATGACTTAGTTGTGAAAAATGAATAGATAAAACAAACAAAATTATATATTATAATATGTATATACAACACACACAGACACGCACACACACACACACACACACACACACACACACACACACACACACACACACACACACACACACGCGTGCACTCATCACAGTGATGTTGAAAAATTAAGAATTTATTTTCCATCTTCAAATTAAATTTTATTTATTCATGATTTCTCTATTTTTCCTTTACAGTGAACAATTGAAAGTTCAAGCTGGCATGGCTGCAGATGTTGAAGAAGCTTCAAAGCTAACAAATGGAGATGTTTTTCAATATTTGAAATCTCAGAAGAACACTGTTGAAAATCTTCTGAATTTCATTATTTCAAAAACTGGAAATGGTGTAGGTACTCCAGTGAAGTCTCTGAGAGTGTCCCTCCTTGTGATTATTATGTTTTTATGAAATATGGCACAAGTCAATTCTAAATACACAACTAGGCATTTTGGAGCTCTAAATGTGATATATTGATAAGATCAAAAGGGGCATTTTGCTCCAATGCTCCAAATTTTGTCTGAAAAAAAAACAACAAAACAATTAACTTATTAAAAAATGGTTCATTATTTTATATCATTTTAAAATTATTCATATTAATAAAGAATACACATGTATTGAAGGTTGTGGGGATTATCAGTCATATGTACATGTGCAAAATATATTCCCATAGAAAAGAAAGTATCATAATCCATTGACTCCTTAATGCTACAAGGATAACCTGCCAACTTGTATCAATAAGTTAATTTCAGTTCTTTTCTGTTAATCCCCTCTTGGTTTAGGATAATCTGATCTCCATGTCATTAACAACTCCAGAATTTATAACTACAAAAAGACAAAGTTTATACTGTGAGACTGTATGTTGTATCTTGTCTGGCAGAAAGGAAAAATCTTGCGTCATCCCCAAAATAACCAGTATTTTTCCACACTCAAGCCATGCTAATCCTTACACAAGGATTACAGGGCACCTGTTTGCGTTTAAAGACCATTTAAGCATTAATCCCCGATAATCTTTGCAAAGAGATTTAGATAATCCCCATTTGCTTGAACCTGTATTCTTATGTAATTTTTAATTGTTTTTAATCATAGAAAGTCATTACATGTAAAAAGAATCCTTAAATTCCCTTTTATTGTAAATTTTTGGTACTAATTCTAGTTAATCTTGGCATATGGATTTAGATAATCCCTTTATATAAATGTATACCCTTATATACTAGAGTGAATATGTACTTTCAGTATCAACAGGATCATATCAGTTTTTATTTCAAGCTTCTAGGTGAGAATTTGACAAAGTTACGTCCAGTTAAGAGAAGCCCTTTTATAGGTATTTTCAAGCTTCATTGTATGGTCACAGGCTGAGGTCACAGATTTCATGTATAGCTACGTGCCCGGTTTTTGACCATGCCCAGTTTTCGACCAATTCCGAAATATCGTGATATTTTCCGTGATCGTGCGTGACTTTTGACATCATTCATATTTTAGATGCCGTATTACCATATGCAAATTGCTTTGCGACTTTATGAACCAAAATGCGCCATAAACAGGTGAGGAATCTATGTTTTAGAACTCAAATATCTTAGATGAGCACAAATTGAATACAAAAATGTAAATTTCAAACTAAATATTTATAGGATTTTATGCGATTGAAAAAAAAAAATCGGCACATTGCAATGTTTATAAAATATCGTCTGCTTGCCTAACTGTAGAATCGTAATTTTTCACCAGATGGCGCACCAATACGCTGCTCAATTTTTTCCTATGGTGGCCTGTTTGTGCCATTCAAAATCCTATATATTTTTTAATAAAGTAATTAAATGCCTGAAAATATAAAGAATTTTTTTTTAAAAGTGCGTGATACTCAAATGATATTTACATAGCCCCTTTTTTTTTTTAGCTGAAACAACAAGATGGCAAAGTATACAGAAAGTATACTCAAGAAAACATGCAGAAATCATACGAACTTGTTACCAAAATGGGAGTAAGCGTTTGCAAAGCCTCACGAATGTGTGGTGTGCCAAAAATTACCCTTTCGGACAGACTGTCAGGGAGAATACCTATGAGTACAGCAAAATCTGGCCCCCAACCTGTTATTAAAAATGGAGATGAACAAAAAATGGTTGAACACATTAAAGAAATGGCAAAGATGGGCTTTGGATATTCACGCAGAGACATTATCAATATGGCTAATGATATTATTCATGAAACAAACCCTGCCTCTGGAAGGTCTGTATCTCACAAATGGTACAGGGATTTATGGGGAGATGGCCTCAGAGCTCACTGTCTTGCGACTGCAAGCATTAGCCATGCCTAGGGCTAAAGGAGCAAATGGTGCGATAGTAGCTGAATACTACGACGCCCTGAAAAATATTATAATTAAATATGACCTCCTTGATGTGCCGGAACGAATCTTTAATTTAGACGAAAGCGGGCTGAATGCTGAACACAAACCGTCAAATGTAGTTGGTGAAAGAGGTACAAGAGTGCCTCAAATAACATCCCCAAGGACGGAAATAACAACTGTTATTAGTGTATGTAGCGCTATTGGATCGACAATGCCTCCTTTCTTTGTGTTCAAGGGAAAGAGGATGAGTCCCGAATGGATGAATGGCTCGGTAGTAGGGTCCAGAGCAGTTTTATCTGATAGTGGATGGTCAAACTCTGTAATTTTTCAAGAGTTCCTCTCATCTCATTTCCTTTAGTATGCACCAGATTTGTCCGAGAAGGCATGTATCTTACTCTATGATGGCCACAAATCACATGTGTCACCTAAAGTAAAAGAATGGGCCACCAATAATAACATTATATTTTTTGTACTGCCCCCACACTGTAGTCACATACTACAACCACTAGACGTTGGTTGTTTTGGACCGCTGAAAACATTGTTCTATAATTAGGTGCGGCAATATCTGCGGAATTCACCAGGTCTTGTTGTTTCTAAACGAGAGATTTGCCAACTTGTGTGCAAAATATATTATGTGGCCTTGTCTGCAAACAATATCTCTGCATCATTTCGAGCAGCTGGTATATATCCTTTAGACCCCTCTGTTATTACACATGATAAAGTTGTTCCATCAAGGGCCACTGTGCACAGTCTGGCCATTTTGGAATCAGAGGATGATGATATGGGTAATGACCAAGTCTCGCAACTACTAAAACCAAGCCTACCAAAGCCTTCAGGTAGAACTTCCAAACCATCTGTGTGGTGTGTAATTGCAGAGCCAATGCATGGAGATCCTGCACCAATGGAGGCAACAGCAGTGGAACAAACAGCTCCAACTGAGGCAGATGAGGCACCAGATTTATTAAACAGGCCTACAAACTTACCTGTGCTAAGCCCAGCAACTACCAGCATGCTACCACAAAATGATCTATTTGGTCAACTTTATACAGCTAATGGAGGTATACCTACTACGAAGGAGCATCAGTCTAACATAGAGAGTGACTGTGATTCATACACTGAGGATGAGAGTGAACCATGTGTTGTATGCGGCAAGTGGGCAGCCCCAAAGAGAGGGCCACAGATGAAAATAATAAACTGGGCTCAGTGTGATAATTGCACTGTCTGGGTTCATTTAGAAGTCTGCTGCGCAACGAAAGAAGTAGACCTAGGCCTAAAACATTCCAGGTGTGGTACTAAATATCTCTTTTCATGAGTTTTTTATATAATGTTGAACTCGTGGTCAACTCTGGCCAATGTTAATAAATGTTATAATTATGTCTTTGTGTATTCTGTATTTAATAGACCTACAATGTTGAAGTGTCCAAATGATGTGCACACTTGTGCATTCTTTACTTTTATTAACATTGTTTATATTAGACTAAAACATGTATATTTTCGCCCCCCCCCCCCCATAAAGTTGATGCTGTGACAAGAAAAACATATATTTGTATGGCGAAGATGTTTGTCTTTGGAATTGTGACCGTACCGGACTGAAAAAAATTTTGTAGGCCACCGTACATGTAATTGTGATCGCAATTCTGCCTAACTGGTCGAAAACTGGGCACGGCGCATGCGCTTCGAGCACCTTGAGCTCGATTCTTTGTGGCGTCTGCTCTATATCGCCGCTTGTACATCTGAACTTGTGAGTTGTTTCTTCCTATGGACATTAACTCCTGGTATTATATTTTGATGCATATATGAAAATTTACTTTGAGACAAAACTGCGATAGCCAAACAAAAGCTTAAGTGGTCGAAAACTGGGCCCCCCATCCTAGTATTTTGGGGTAAAAAGTCCTCTTTTCAACCCAAAATTCTACATCTTTAAAATTCCGTAACTTTTTACCTATTTGTCACAGAATTGAAATAATTGCAGATTTGGAATGCTCAGAACAAGCTGCTTTTAGTCTACTATTAAATTTTTAAATCCTATAAAGTTTAATTTTTTGTGCCTGTATAATAGTGTATATGTATGTATGTATGTATGTATGTATGTATGTATGTATGTATATAGAGAGAGATTTCGAGGATTAAAGTTGTCCTCGCTTTTTACTGTCCTTGCCGTTCACATATTAAGCTCTTCAAGTTATTCTCTGTGTCAGTCCAGACTCCAGTAATCTGATCATGCTGGGCCAGCAGTTGCCAGTTGGACCAGTGCTGATGCCATGGGCGAAAATAGATGCATTTTCCGCACATGACAACTACAGAAAGTTCAACATGAAATAGCTTGCATTTTCACCAGGCTATTGAGCTCCATGCCTGGTCACTCTATTTAAAAAGGTGTAATCAGTTCATATATTTTAAGTAACCAAGTACTCTACCTTTCAAAATACCTGTTTCTGCACCAACCAACACATCGCGAAACATGCTGCTTTGGGTGGCTGGGGTCACTTCCGGTACAGTGACCTTGACCTTGGATGACATAAACACATATCTTCATTTTTGGCTGTCAGTAGCTTACACTTGTGGCTTTGACTGTGAGGAAACCGTGATGATGACTCGAAGTATATTTGTATACATTTCATCCTAGCACTGACAGTATTTCTCTGACAGATTAATCTAGCTGAAGAAGTAACATTTTGTTGTGTATGCTGCCTGTGCCTGAGGTGAGTTGTGTTCAGCCAGACCAACAAGTGGTGTAAAATGTTGTGCATGAATGACCCCAGCTGATAACAATAGTATTTGTTGCAGCTTGCCAACCAGTCAAACTGAAAATTGGGGAGAGAGAAAGCAAAAGTGAGAGATGTCGATTTCTTGATATGAAATATTGACGAGAAACTTTGATAAAACTATGAGAAGAGAGTCAAAATTATCAAAAATCCTGCCAATGTGAGAGGCATTTCTGTGCCTAAGTTCTGTTTCATCTCAACCAAATTCAGTACAAAGTGTTCCTGGACCCTGGTACAGTGGTAGGAGCAAAAATATGGAATCACCTGCCAGCCAACTCAATGAATGCAGTCAATCAATGTTGGTCAGTTCGAAAGACTATTAAAGACATGGCTACACCTATAATTTTTGTATACCGTAAGATTAGTACCTTGCATGATGAGAATGATGGGCTTGTCCCTTTTCATATTTTTATCATTTTTTTTAAAAGGCATATGAATTCAATTTTAATTTGACTTATGGTGCTATATGCAGATGTCGCAGTTGTAAATGGCTTACAGACTGATTAGCCTTACTACTCGTGCAAGCAATGAGTATATGGTAAAATTATATCTGAATTTGTTTTGTCAGTTTTAAATCATCATGGAATAGTATGTGGTCAGTTTTAATCTTCATGGAGCATTGTGCATAATTCTAGGAATAAACTAAAAAAAAAAAAATTTTTGGGATGGGAGTTTGATCCAATAATTTGACCTAAACTGGTCTTACATTGAATAGGGCTAGATAGATTCACCTAAAGGTGAGTTCTAATGGTACATGTATACTGGTGTCTTCACGACTGTGTAGTTTGATATACATGTACCACTTTTATGCAGTCTTTGAAGCATAACATGTACATGTACGTTTGCAATTGTACAGTATCCTAGTAATGCCAGCTCTAATTGATTCTTCATTAAACTTGTATATTTACCAGAAATGTTTGTCTTAAATCATTTTAATTTTGTAAACTTTTTATTGAGGATTATTGAAGACTTTAAGTGTCACACTATGGTTACTTATTGTCAGGAAATAGCCCCCAGGGCTACTGTTTTTTGCACCCAAACTGACTTGAAATAAAGTGTTTCTTAATTATGATATCCTATACAGATGGAATATGTAATGCTTATTTTGCCAATGCTGTTGTGATCTTGGCTGATAAGTCTTGATCAATTGATGCATTGGCAAACATTCAGGGTCTCTATGAGGATGAGGGTTATCAAAGTAGTTTACAGAAGAAGTAAATGTGATTTCATGGCTGCAAATATACAATCTTGGCACACTATTAGTCTAGACAATTACAATCAAGAATTGCCGTGCGTCACCAGTCATGGTTCGCAACAAAAAGAGATCCAGAACATGTCATGTAAATAGGTAAGCACCCCTTGGTGTTTGATCTTTCTTGATCCTTCAGGAGTCTTTTACTTATTACATATCAACCCTGTACTTATTATCAACATTTATAAAATAGATCTATGTATAACAAAAATGATGAATAAGATTGGTATATATCCTTTACATATATTGATTAAATAGTAAAAAATATCTGACTCAACTTACATAACAAACCTAGCTAATCAGGATTGGGACAGCAAATGCATAGATTGAGATATGCATTCTTTAAATGACAGCTTTGTCATACTAAATTTTTTTTCTACTTGGCAATAAGTTTGGGGCCTTTTTTCCATCAGTATTGCCTTTGGGAAGATAGCTGCCTTGGCACTATATCTCCCCCCCCCCTTAGTAACCCAGAGTGGTCACCAATTCACTTGACGTGCCAGAAATTTCTAAATGTCACGACAACACGTTCGTCTGGACGGTTGGACTGGTAGTTCTGTCACGCGTTGATCCGTGACCCTTTTATGATGTTGACCTAATGTACGTTAGCAACGTTACCCACTGCTATAAAAGCAGCGTACAGTGTTCCTTAACCGCCTCTGATGAGATTCTTTCGAATCGAAACCGGTCAGGCTTTCTCCACAGCTTCTAGTTTCCATGCCACTGGCTTTGCTGGGTCTTATACCGATTCTTTAAATGAAGCCTGTTGTACTCATGATAAAGTAGATGATACATAGATTTTATAACAGCCATATATATATATATATAATAATATATATATTGTATTTGTGTCTTTTTGTCCAGAACCACTTCCTAGTAGTCATTACCCTATTCTGCAGTCCGAACTCTTTACTCTCCATAAGCTAACCTGTCCCTGTCTAACCTATATACATATGGAAGTACTATTGTCCATATTGCACTCATTCCTCTGTAAAATTTTGACATGGGCTGTATTAGCCCAACTAAGTTAAAGGGTCTTTTGCGGGTAACTACTCAGAACATGTTTTGGAGCCTATTACCCATACATGTCTCTCTGAGTAGCAGCTCCTTGTCTAAGCTAAATATTCAGCAAAGACAACCCACATTATAATGAACTTGAACAAATTTTGCAAATGATGAATTAGCTTTAAAAATACCTGAAGTTTTGCTTATAAATGCAGAGCTTCATTATGAAAGAATAATCCCTGTCAAACAAACCATAATAAGTAAATTTGTATAGTACAGGCTCAGATAAGAACAATCTGACTTACCCCTGAACCAATATGTACCCTTTCTAGCTGGATAGCACTATTTTCATCCAACTTTCTCTCTCTCTCTCTCTCTCTCTCTCTCTCTCTCTCTCTCTCTCTCTCTCTCTCTCTCTCTCTCTCTCTCTATCTATCTATCTATCTATCTATCTATCTTTACAAATACATGTATATATGTATCTTGTCATACAAATTCAACATCTGAGATTCTTTCATTTGAGTCATAAATATGATGAACAATTACCACATCTGCAAAGGTGATCAGTTGCATGTCACAATGAAAATAAATAAATAAAAAGTAAAAATAAGTAAATAAACTGCACAATTGGCAGATTTGTCCACAAGTCACTTGGAAGGTACCACAGTGATTTGTCTGTTTAGTAAGCAGCAGCATGGGTTAGTGACTTGTATTTTAAATCAGTTATTTAAAAGAAATATCCAGTACATGTATAGTGTTATTTTATGTGGTTTGCAGGGACAGATCTAGGCCTTCAAAATTTGTAGGCAAAATGGGAAATAAAACAGTAATTACAACAGAATTCAACCGAACTCTTATATAATTCATGTGAAAATAAATTTCTTAAGCCAAACGAATGAAACATTAGCATTTGGCTGATTGGCTAATGGCATAAGCAATCAGTGGTTTGACATGTAGTACTATTTTCATCTGACTTTTTTGTCAATTACATTTCTGTTAATAAATTAAGTAGTGCACATGAAAATGAGAATTGTTTTCTCTGAATGGATGTATCCAGGTCCAGAATTTGCAAATTTTTGCATCAATCTATTTGGATTTATTTCAATTGATTTTCTTGGTAATCAAAGCCAAGGTAAGGAAAATCTTTGCGAGAATGGATTCTTAGATTCTCGCCAAAATTCTAGTCCTGGGTATCCCTGATGATTTTACTTTGTTGCAAGCATGTGTATGTTATTTGTAATTGTCATGATTTGGTCAGACAACCTTGTCCTGAATCTTGATTAATATGTCTGTATTTCTTATCGCATCAAGAGTAAAGTCTAACACTATCAGTCTGACCCCAGATGTAAGAATGCTTGTGGTACAAAAAGATGTTAAAATTGAGGCATCTTTGTGAGATCATCAGAGACAGCACAAAGGATTGTAATGCACTTATAGTATGCTTGTCCTGCGTGAAGATCTCAATAACATACATCTTCATTTATTTTTCAAGGTAAACCATACCCATTCATACATGTACTTTTGTAGGCTTGCTGGTTGCCAAATTTACTGCATTAATATAAAGCACACACATGCATTTGCTTGTAGTTGTATTCATCATATGTAAACAAGTGGTTTGTTTCCCTCACGCATTTATTTATTTATTTGTTTATTCATTTTTTAGCTCAGCTGACTTGTCAGTCAGCTGAGCTTATCTTATGGTCCTCCGTCCGTCGTCCGTCCGTCCGTCCGTCCGTCCGTCGTCCATCAACAATTTACATTTTCAACTTCTTCTCCGAAACCGTCAGCCAGATCCACTTCAAACTTGGTGGGGATGTGCCTTGGGTAGGTGTCTTCCAAGTTTGTACAATTGGTCACGGTCCATTGATTTTTGGATTTTTAATGAATTTTTTTGTTCTTTTTTTGGCAAATCTTAAAAAATCTTCTTCTCCGAAACTGCTCACCCAATTACTTTGATATCCCACAGAAATATTCCCTGGGACACCTAGTTCTTAATTTGTTCACCAGGTGGCGCTGCAATTTTTTTCTATTTTTTTATGAATTTTTGTGTGTTTTAGCTATTTTCGACTTCTTCTCCAGAACAGTAACTCAGATTAAGCTGAAACATGGTGGATATGTTCCTTGTAGAAGGGTCAAACAAAGTTGGTCACTATATTGGAATGCTCCGGATTCCTGATTTTTAACGATTTTTTCAATTCGGGTACTTATCGGTCAATGCAGCTTTCCTATTGATTACTATGGAAGTCAATGAGCATTCTAATGCTAATTCACATTTTGGACTTCTTCTCCAAAACCGTTATCCAGATTAACTTCAAACTTGGTGGGAATGTACCTTGGGTGGGTGTCTACCAGGTTTGTTCAAATGGTCATGCTCCAGTGATTTTTGGATTTTTAATGAATTTTTTTGTTCTTTTTTTGGACAAATCTTAAAAAATCTTTTTCTCCAAAAGCGCTTGCTCAATCGCTCTGATATCACACGGGAAGACACCTAGGGACTCCGTGTTCTTAATTTATCGACCAGGTGGCGCTGCAATTTTTTACTAATTATTTATGAATTTCTCTGTGTTCTAGCTATTTTCGACTTCTTCTCCAGAACCGTTACTCAGATTGAGCTGAAACATGGTGGATATGTTCCTTGTAGAAGGGTCAAACAGTGTTGTTTACTATGTGGGAATGCTGCAGATTCCTGATTTTAAACGATTTTTTCAATTCGGGTACTTATCGGTTAATGCAGCTTTCCTATTGATTACTATGGAAGTCAATGAGCATTCTAATGCTAATTCACATTTTTGACTTCTTCTCCAAAACCGTCATCCAGATTAACTTCAAAGTTGGTGGGGATGTACCGTGGGTGAGTGTCTACCAAGTTTGTTCCAATGGTCATGTTCCAATGAATTTTGTTTTTTTTTATGATTTTTTTTTCAAAAATCTTTACAAAAGTTTTAATAGGAAAGTTTTAACATGGGAATTTCTTGTAATGGTTATAACTAAAATACTTTTGGCCAGATTTACTTCAAACTTGGTGGGGATGTGCCTTGGGTGGATCTCGATCAAGTTTGTTCAATTGGTCATGCTCTATTGATTTTTGGAATTTTTATGAATTTTTTTGTTTTTTTGGGGGCAGCTGTTTAAAACTGTTCACCTCTGAAACTGCTCACCCAATTGTTTTGATATCGTTCATAGACACTCCCAGGGACACATAGTTCCCAATTTGTTCACCAGGTGGCACTGCAATTTTTTGTATTTTTATTTTTTTTATGAATTTTTTATATGGTTTTGTTATTTTTCACTTGTTCTCAGAACCGTCACTCAGATTTAAGTGGAATGTGATGGATATGTTCTTGTGGAAGGGTCTACCAAAGTTGTTTACTAGGTGCCACTGCTTTAGATTCCTGATTTTTAAGTATTTTCAACTAGGGTACTTATCGATCAGTGCAGCTTTTCTATTGATTACTATGTAAGTCAATGGGCAATCTAGTGCTAATTCACAGGACAACTGACACAAAATGTACTGTTTACTTGATAACTTGAGATTTGTTTTGAGTTAGTACTGTGATGCTGCACATGTTAATGTTTTTGTATGAAGGTCATGTTCAGACAGTACATGAATGACTTTGACCTCATCTCTGGGGTCACAGTGCAACATACATGAATTTTACTCTTCATTATAACTTGAGAACTACTTGAACCTTGATGTTGCACATGTTAGTGTTCTTTTATGATGGTCAGACTTACTCAGAACATGGGTGACCTTGATCCTTTCCCAAGTTCATAGATCTGCAAGTGTGATGAATGTCAAGATCAGCTGAGCATGGGCTGTTCACACAGCCCTCTTGTTTTTTTTTACAATGCTGATACAGTCAATGACAGGTGAGGGCATCCATGTCCTTTGGACACTTTTCTTGTTGCTCTGAGAAGGGCTCGCTAGATACAGGTAACACCGTCACTTCCTACTGACAATGCCCCTCACATCAAGGAGCATGACTTTATATATGTAGCATGTGTAACTTAAATGCAGCTGACCATTACATCGTAAAGCAGGTGGCATGACTCCCAAGCCAGTGAGCCAACCTGACCTGTGTTTTGACATCACTGTCGTACTATTATATTTGAGTCTTTTTGTCCAGAACCACTTCCTAGTCACTATCACAGCTTTTGTTGACACATTAGTATGCATGTATAAGAACAAGGCACAGTCCCTGAAGAACCACTCACATGGGAAAACTTGCGCAGTGTATTCCTGCAGCTGCTTGGTGCTGAGTGTTTGTGTTGTTCTCTCTTTTCCCTCACACATTTGACCAGCCATTAGCAAATTATAACTACCCTTGTTGTGGATGGCTTTCCCTCATGCATATGACTATTGTTGGACACAGTAATTAAGTAAGTAATATGTTTTTTGACAAAATTGAGTCATTGATGAGTCCTCAGTCATACAAATTGAAAAGCGTTTAAGTACAAAGTCAAATATGTATATGTATTGAGAAAGAGAGTTATCAATACATATTAAAGGGCCTGCAGAATGTACATTCAAAATGGCATGAAATGGGCTATTATTACTTCATGTGATTAATTTCAACAACTTTTTTGGTGATGATACAGTAGTCCCTCCTTTGAGAGACCACCCCTAGTGCCACCCAAAAGGTGGTCACATAAAGTGGGTGGTCCCTCAGAGGAGGTATAAATACTATGAAAAGCACTACAGAAATACCTGACAACTGTGGTCTCTCAAAGGAGGTGGTCTCCCAAAGGAGTGGTCTTTCAAAGGAGGGACTACTGTATAGTTTTCTTTAGCTTTGAAAAAATTTGAGCCCTCTCAACCCAAAGTGGCCAAAGCTCACACCTTTTTATGTAAGGAGCCGTGATGTCTTCTGGGGAACACAAAGCAAAGCAGCATGTCAACAAGGGGAGATGCTAGTGACGCGAGGGTCAGTGATGATGAGTTGGATCTTTCATGTTCATGCAAGTTTTCTGGAGAAGAGACTGATGACAGGAGTTCTGATGGTTATGAGAGATTTTTTGGTGGGGCGGGCTCATCAGATTTCAGGTGTACGTCCATATATTTGAAAGCCACAGGCATCTGTTTCCAAAGATTGGCCGATGCAAGCAGACAAGTCATGGAGATTGAACAGTTGAGAATATCGATATGATGCTTTTGTTTTGTAAAAAAGACTATGGAACTAAAATTTCAGTAGCGATTTTTACTTTGAGAAAGTTGAGTGTAAAATAGAAACCACAGCCTATGCAAAATGGATCTGCCACAAGGGGTGGGGGCTGACTGCTATGGCAGCTTGGTCAAGTGAGAAGACCATAATGCACAGCGACTCACAGTTGCATGACCCTGCTGCGCTGGGTGTTATGATAGTGTATTCCAGCTAATTGAGCTGAAGTCTTTGAACTGTGACCCCCCCCCCCCCCCCCCCCCCTTATGATTATTGTGGTCATGGTAGACCACAGTCCAGAGTTGGAAAAGTATTCCACACGGACTTGTTTGCATAAAGATATTGTCCCATTCCTGGGCATCCGAACTTCATGTAAATTGCAAGAGCTTTCCACCATATTTTTATGTTACAAGTTTTTGTGAAAAAATTCTCTAGGCTAGCAACAGTGAGCAATGCCTATAATCTGGGATTCCCCCGACCCTTGGTAACACTGTACAATGAAAAAAAATGTTATTTATGGATGAAAGTAGAAGGTAAACTTACCATCTCAAGAATGATTGTCGTCTCATTTCTTGTCACAATAGATCAAATCTGATTAAAAAAAAATTCACATCTGGCATTTCTGAATTTCTACATAGGTCACAACTTAGAGAATAACTGTTTAGTTTTTATAATGAAACCCCAAAATGTATGGAGGTGAGTGGGGGTGGGAGGCTGGGAGGCCCTTGCATACATGAACAGAAAAATGTGCATTGGCTAGGCTAGCAATGTGCATCTCAAGGGGCTTTAATCACTGTTAATAGTTCCAATCCAATCCAGTGGGAGCCTTTGGGACTGGATCCTTTCTTGTGGGTATTGGCACAACCATACGCAACACACCTTTTCACCATGGTGTATGCTTGTGGACTGACTGACCTGAAAAAGTCCCTAAAACATGTCCATCCCTGATCTGCTCACAATGTTGACAGGCATTAGTCCTTGTGTAGGAGAGTTCCAGGTTCCCCAGAAGATGTCTTGCAAAGTGCTTGTGGAAAGTAATGACTGTTTACAAATAGGAGGATACCAAACTGTACCAAAACTTGGACGAAAAATGACTTATAAAGTGTATTTCTGATGGTTCTATTGTCAATTTTTTTTCTACCAATTGATAAAGTATGGTCCATAAAATACACTTTAGAGGCATTTGGAATGATTCATTCGCTAGGCCCTTTAATAAAATCTAGGAGATCTACATACAGAATTGCATTTGCTCCGTTGACAAAATGAAGTCCATGCTGGCTCATCAATCATAAAAAAATTCACAGCAAAAAAAAAAAAAAAAAAAAGAAGAAGAAAGAAAAAACAGGTAGGTACAGCATCATATATCCACACACAGTGAAACCTCATTATATCGACACTCAGATATCTGACATATTCAATATAATGACACAAATTTTCATGGGAAAAGGTTTATGTTCTTTGTTATTTGATTAATTTATCTGATATATTCAGTTATCTGACACATTTCTTAGGGAACAGATGGTGTCACTGTAAAGACTTTTCTCTGTACTAGTATTGACAAACAAAAGTATCAATACGTATCAAAATTTAGGAGATCTACATAAAAAGCTGCACATGGTCCACTGACAAAAGAGACTCATTGCCGACTCACAAGTCATGTTGATTGAAAAACATACAAGTACAAAATCATATGTCTACATATTGAAAAACAGAAGTAAGAATACAAATCAGTAAAATCTAGGACCATTTGCCATGAATAGTCACAATGCACCAAGATCAGTGGCACCAGCATAAGTTGACTTGCCCAAACTTGCATTCTGTAAAGCGGGTAGTAGCACCTCAAAGAATACAAACAACACTACTTTACTAATGAACATATCCACAAGTACAACTTGTTTATAGTATTATGTAGTAGCAGAGGCTTGCTCATACATACTCTATAACTGTATTTAGTATTAGCAAAACAAAGGTGTTAAGAGGCTTGCTCATTGTACAGAAGTCGGACCTGTTTCACAGAGTATACAGCTCTTCATGTGTACAGAAATTTAAAGCTTGCAATATGATTGCAGGATGGTTGCGATATGCTTGCAAGCTCCCCATAAGCTTGCTGCCATCTAGTGCGAGCTCGCAGTAAGTTTGCAGCCATGCATTGCAAGCTTGTAGACACTGTTGCTTCAAGCAACTTGGTCATTGTTAGCTGGCAGAGACTAGATCTTACAACTATACCAAGTTAACCAGACTAATCAGAGATGGCTCTTATAATCTTAAAAGAAAAATGCCTTGGGATCATTTATATTCTGCAGACTTCTTGCACTTTATCCCAGCATTGTCTTTGATACTCCAAGCTGAACAGGCTGCTCAACTTAAATGGCAAAACCAAATATTCCTTGGGATTTCTTCATCACATTTAATTTGCAGTAATATTAACATTTTATACCTGCATGCCTCTCACATGTAAAGAGAATATCATATTTTTACTTATTATTTACAGTTTCAAAATTTGATATTATGAAAATAAAAAAATCAAAATCAGGATATGGCATATCAATTTTACAAACCATTGATGATAAATATTCTACCTTTCTGATGCAAATAGTATTTACAAAAATTTATTTTAAAGCTGTAGATGCTTATGTATGATACCATTACTTTTGGCAGCCTGCAACCTAAGTAACAGGCAATGATACTTTACAGAGTCACAGCTTGAATGCAGAACTGCTGGCTTGCACACACTCACATATGCAAAGATATTAGATTAGCTGCTGGCTTGTACATGCTCGCACAAGTAGAAGATGTCAGCTTGCGTGCACTTCCATAAGCAGAGGTGTTATCTAGGGCAAGGTTGCCATGTTTCAAATGCAAGTTTGTGGCAAGCATGTCATCTTGTTTAGATTGTGGAAGATAACCCTGCAATCTCTTGCAAGCTAGTTTTGCAAGCTAACAGCCAATCTACAAGCTTACCCTGCAAGCTAGCAGCAAACCTGCAAGTATCTGCAACCTTGATGCAAGCATGCACCATCTTGATACGACCCTAGCAAGGTTGCAATGTTTCAAATGCAAGCTTGTGGTCACCTTACTGCAATCATATTTAAGATTTCCATGGTAGACTTGCAGCAAACATGCAATGTTAGCTTACTGCAAGCTAAAATTTCTGTAAGGGCATGCAGAGACTGGTCAGATGCAGCTGAAAGTACATGCTATAAATATCATGTGTACTTTGGAAACTATAAATACATGTATACAAGTACAAATGAATGAGAAGAGGGAAAAACTGAAGAATAATTACACTGAATTTTGTGAAAAAAGAAATTGGCTTTGGACTGGGCACAGATGGAAAGCTATGTATGTAACAACCAAGTCAACAACACCAACTGTTCAAGTTAATAGGAAGAGCCTCCCCCCGACATGTTTCGGCTCACCTGGGCCTTCCTCAGGGTGTGGAGGGGCTCTTCAATTTTTTTTTTATTAGATTTGCTACCTTAAGTATCATGAAGAGGTGAAACTGATACGTTGTAAGTGGCTGAAACGTTGCGCAAACATATTAAATTATGACGTTATTGAATGACGTTCTGAAGGATTGTCTCTGGTATTGATGCCAAATATGGTCTAAAATAATAAGCGGTTTTTGTCTTGAGAAAAAGTCTCTTGAAATGTGATTAAAGTGTACTTAATGAGATGGTTAAGGATACAAGGACCATCTGTGAAGCAACATTATAGTAGAGAATGGTTACCATAACAGGATAAGATTTGTTAATTGATGGAAAAAAGTCCAGTCCTGACGCGTGGAGATTGCAGCTGTTGACTGGAATAAAAAGTGAAGAAAGAATGAGATATGTATTCCCTTGTTAATGTAAAGAGTTTTGCACTTATTAAAAATATATTTTTAAGTGTAATCAAAGTACAGTAAGTCATATGCTGCGAGAGTAAATTGACTTAATAGCTGCGACTTCACTGTATGTGATAATAAAGAGTTAATCAGAGTCCGTGGTTGAAGAGGAAAGTGTCAAGTCCATGTACAGGATAGACAAAGGTGGAGTAAGAAGTTGCACAATTTTTGCCATGACTCCCGTGATTCGGTCAGCTGTTTGTTGAAGTTGCTGATTAATGCTAGAACTGGCTGTGGGATACCATAATTCATCCTCACACGGGGTGTCATCATCCGTACTAATGGGGGGTAAGATTGCAGATTCTGTAGCTGGCTGATTTACGGCTTCGTCATCACTGGTGTTGGAGTCTGAAAGTCTGTGACAGGTGATCGCAGGTATGTTTAACATAGTTGTTCTCGCTTTGTTGATACCTGGAAAAACACATTGTGCAGGTGTCAGTTTGTTTGATATTCATTAGACGGCCTTTCTCAGGCTTGGCTCCAGTGGCTCCCCAAGTTTTGTGAAATTTAGTAGGCACCTGTGCAGTGAGGCATGGATTATATTTAATGGCTTCGACCTTCTCTCATTCGTGTTTTTGGGAAGATGGTGGAAATTTTCCGCTCTGCCAAAGTGAGAATAACATAATGGGCAGGTTAATCTCGGATTCTCGGTCGTGGGTCCGTAGATGTCGTCGTAGGCTCCATGCCCTGGAGAAATTCTTTGGACAGATGTGGCAACTGAATATCATTGTTACAGAAGTTGAAAATGCAGCCACTGGCAAAAGTGATCGGATCTGTTTTATTCTTTTTGGTTTACAGATAAATAGTGCGGAGCTCATTGATCCCCGAGCTTTCCGTGGCAAGATGTACTGACATGTTGTTGTCGTTAACAACATAAATGCCTACGGCTCGAAATTGTCAAGTGTGTGATTTTCTTGATTGAAGTGGGTAGTAATGGAAGTGTCTCTTTTATGTACGGTGTCAAGCATGTGTTGTGAGATGCGTTTGTTTAAAGTTTGAGAAGTGAGAATAACATAATGGGCAGGTTAATCTGCTGAATATCATTGTTACAGAAGTTGAAAATGCAGCCACTGGCAAAAGTGATCGGATCTGTTTTATTCTTTTTGGTTTAGGCCTAACAGATAAATAGTGCGGAGCTCATTGATCCCCGAGCTTTCCGTGGCAAGATGTACTGTTCGACATACTGTACATTGCAGGTATCACACCATAATAAATAAATGACGTTATAAGATTGGCAATCAATGTCTTGGTGAATATGATAGGTAATTCTGGAAATATGTGACCTAAAGGTGGTAGTTTTTTCCATGTATGGACACGAGGGGCAAGGTTTGCCGCATGGTTTACTGCCTTTAACTTTCATGGCACATGGAGTGTCCGATGGGCACAGGTGGTCCTTAATGTTGGCCGATCTTCAATATGTGATTCTAGGCTTGTTACGGAATATATGTTTAGTTTGCTCCGAATAAGTTAATAGGCTCCAATTGTGGTTAATTAACTGGTTGGAAATGGGAGAAGAGGGATTGTATTTAGCGATCAGATTGACCCTGATTGGGTCAGTGCTTGGGGTATTATATTATTTAAGTAGAGATGGACGATCACGATTAGCGGCTTTGGTGATGGCTTCGTTAATGAGTGCGATGGGGTATCCACAAGATAAAAGTTTATCATTTAACCTGGAAGCCTGTATGTAGAAAATGTTAATATTAGAGCATATGCATCTGTATCTCAAGACTTGACTATAAGGGATGGCTCTGATGCAATGCTTAGGATGACATGAGTAAAATCTTAGGTACATGTGATTATCCGTTGGTTAAAAATAGACACTGGTTTCCAAATGATTGTTGTGAACTTGTACTAAAACATCCAAGATGTATGTAACTATCATGCTTATAGGGAATTGAAGACCAAATACATGTATGAAAATTATTTAGATCAGGTCACCAGAAGAGACCACGGAGCAGCAGATGACACAGTTTAGAATAAGTGCAAATGAACTTGAAATTGAAAAGGGCCAATGCAAGAGACCACCACCACCACAAAGAGAAAGATAATGTGAGTCATGTCAGGCCTCAAATACTTGTACTTTAGGTGATGAACTGCATTTTCTAACTGAACATGCTGAATGTCTACATTTCCTTTTTTAATTGTTACAACTAAAAAGGGAAAGACATGTTTTATGGGCTTATGTATTGCAACAATGTATTACATTTCCAAAGTATGGATGAGGAAGTGAGATTAAATTATTTCGTGAATTGTGAAGGAAATATTGTAAAATCTGTGGCAAAGTTCCTTTAGTTTTTACCTCAGCTGACTTGTCAGTCAGCTGAGGTTTTTTGAGAGTCCTTCGTCCGTCCTTCGTCCGTCCTTCGTCCGTCCGTCCGTCGTCCACTATTCACATTTTCGACTTCTTCTCAAAAACTGCCCGCCAGATTCACTTCAAACTTGGTGGCAATGTACCTTGGGTGGGTTTCTACCAATTTTGTTCAAATGTTTATGCTCTAGGGATTTTTTGATTTTTAATGAATTTTTTTGTTCTTTATTTTTGGACAAATCTTAAAAAATCTTGTAAGTCAATGGGCATTCTAATGCTAATTCACAGGACAACTGCCACGAAATTTACTGTTTACTTGATAACTTGAGATCTGTTTTGAGTTAGCTATACATGTTACTTATTCTGTATGAAGGTCATGCTGAGACAGTACATGAATGACCTTGACCTCGTTTGTGGGGTCACAGTGCAACATACATGAATTTTAGTCTTCATTATAACTTGAGAACTACTTGAACTTTGATGTTGCACATGTAAGTGTTCTTCTATAAAGTTCAGACTTACTCCGAACATGGTGTCCTTGATCCTTTCCCAAGTTCACAGATCTGCAAGTGTGATGAATGTCAAGATCAGCTGAGGCACGGGCTGTTCACACAGCCCTCTTGTTTTTTTTTATATAAAGTTCATTGAAGAAGGCTATATAGAAAAAAGAACACTCATGCTATAACACTGACCCATCTCTGACAAACACTGTATAACTATAGTTTTGACTCGATTTATATTTATTTATTATATACATAGTAAAGTGATAGGATTACTAGATTAGATGTTCTGGTGTATTGTATATGTTTTCAAGGATGTCCACACTGTATGTATTGTATTGTATTGTCATACAGTATGTAACATGTACATGTCACCACTTGGCCACTAGAGGGCGTCAATGTGGAATAAAAGTCCATTGAGTACTATGTAAGTCAGTGGGGATTGCAATGGAAATTCACATTTTCATCTTCTTCTCCAAAACAGTCAACCAGATTCACGTCAAACTTGGTTGGAATATATCTAAGGTGGCTCTCTACCAAGTTGATTCCAGTGGTCACACGTCTAGAGAGATTTTTAGATTTAAAAAAAATTTTTTTTGGGTTGAATTTGAAAAAGATCTTTTTTTTCAGGAAATGCTCAGCAATTGCTTAGAAATTGCATGAAGATACTTGTGGGGACCCGCAGACCTTATTAGTTAAATAGGTTGTAGTGCATTTTTTTTTTTATTTTATACAGATTTTTGTGTTTTCCCCATTTTTGGCTTCTACAAAACCATTGCACAGGGTGTTCTGAAACTTGATGGACATGCAGCTTGTGGGAAGATTAATCAAAACTATACACTAGGATGTGATACATAGAATCCCTGATTTTTCATGAATTTTTCAGTTTGGGTATCGTACCTGTCACTGTTTAAATGCATGTATTCCTATTGATTATACCAATAGAGACTGCAATGGAAACTCACATTCTTTACTTCCTCTCCAACATTCTCATCACCTAGACTAGAGTGGGACTTATTACGGGTCGAATGTCGAGGTCAGTTTAGGACGAGTTGTTCACACAGCCCCCTTGTTCAATATATTCTTGCACTGATAAAAGGATAAAGATATTTTCTTTGAGGGTGCATTTCTCATGACCATACAAAAACAGTGTTAATGCAAAAAGGTGCTACCCAAATGGTGGGAGTGGGAAGTGTGTTACGGGCAACAGTGTATTGCAGGCAGGTTAAAAAATAGTGACAAATGCATTCAGTGGTGGCGCCACATGTACTTGTAGATTCTTTAAGGCCTATTTTGCACAAATGTTCATTCATCTGACTGTGGCCTATATACAGACAGGAATGTAAAATGGACAGGCACCTGTTACCAACATTTCAAAGTTCAGGATGTACAAGGAAACAGCTAGGTTTTGGGATTTGAAATTCTCGATTTGCTTAAATTGTAATAGGGTCAGTAAGCTTCTAGTTTCTAGCAGATTAAGTTCCACAAAGTAATAGCCAATGGAAAGAAGGATTTTTTAAAAATAAAACTGCCCTGGCATTATAAGATGGCAGGGCAGAAAGTCTATTTAAATGAGAATGTCTCCAGATGGTATTTGGGAATTGATGATTATCAGGAGTCACTGTGACATTGGGCAGGGCAGCATACAAATAACTTGGTCTAAGTTTATGAATTATTTTGTATATCATTATGCATTTTGATCTGACCCTTCGCCTTCACAATGGCTCCCAGGCACTGGCTTCACACAGTTTATTACTTGGGGTAGTTCTCTGTACTGGGAGCCGTACTGCAAGCTGGTTCCAGTCATTACACACCTAAGCAAACAAGTAACAATGTACATGTAAATGGCTATATCTTTGCTATAGAGTGTCAGACACATTAAAATTACGACTTACTATTAAACATAACATGTGAGGAGCCTGGACTGATGTACTTCAGCACCTGGTCCACTGCTATCTGCTACAAAGTTAAAGAAAAGTAAAGTTACTGTACAGTGACTATTTACCATGCAATGTTGTAGCGGTCAAACTTGGTGTGTGATAATACATGACTTTGTGACAATGCATGTCATGTGGAAATATTGGTATGGCTGCAGCAATATAGCACGCACACACCTGTATGACTTTTAGTCTGTCACAGCCTTCTGTTTCTTGATGTGTGCATCTACAGCTTGTTTGCTCAGGAAAGTAATAGTTTATGTGTGGTTACACATGTATTAGGGGCAGCTGTAACGCAAGATATGTAGCTATGTAGCCCTTGATCCATACTGCCCCCCCCCCCCCCAAAAGACAAAAAAAAAAAAAAAATCTTTACTGTAAAGCTCTATCAAAAGCTTGGGAAGACTTGCTCATGGCCAGAAAACTTTTGAAGTAGTGCAGGGGTCTGCATTTACTTGTGATCCCTCCGTGCCACAGCCAGGTCTGATGATATGTGAATAATGTTCTGACTTGTTTTTTTTTTTCTCCTTGGCTTGAAAGAAAAAAAAATAGGTGGATATAGCATGGTCATTGTTGACAGTTTATTGTCAGTCTTGGCTGGCACTGCCAACTATGGAAATCCAGGTTGGCTCAAATGACCTAAATTTTTTAAGCAAACTCAGGTGTCGTCAGACAATGAGCAGTTGAAGATCCTTGTGACATTTTTGTATCAATACCTGGGAGGTATTAAGCTTCAGTGATGAAGCTCAAATTGCTTCAAACAAAGTTGTAAATTTTTCATGCCAAATTGGCTACAAGGAAGTACATGTATTTATCTTTAGCCAACTCTTAACATACATTGGCCTGTCGCTAATTGACCAATGCCCAGCACCATTGCAGGTGTCTGGCACAAGTAGTCACATTGGCAAGGTCTATAGCTATATGGCAGCTCTAGATTTTTTATTATTCGAAACAGCATCCATATGCATGCCACTGTTGACCGTACCATATTGTCTGTATTGCTGCATCATATGTGTAAAAGTGAGCTTAGCAAGAGTCACATGATGTGCATGTGGGTGAAAGCAGCGGTGAAATACATTGTGTTTTGTGTTGTGTTTGTTTCAGTGATGGTGTAGGGATTGCACCATGCAGAGGTGGACGGTTCACCTGGAGGGTGGGCCTCGGCGTGTTAACCATGCCGCAGTGGCCATTGATGAGAGGGTGTACAGCTTTGGTGGGTACTGCACAGGAGAGGACTACGAAACCACACGTCCTATGGATGTTCACATACTGAACACAGGTAATATTGTTGCAGCAGACACACAGTGAGGAAGTCAACAGATGCACCTGTGCCCAGGTGTTCACAGTTGTGCCAGTCAGACTCGACATTCATTTTCAGTGATGATGGAAAAAAAAATTGTACCTTCTGGTATTGTGTATAAATACATTTTAACCCTTAAAGTGCTAATCACTGCTATAGTTGCTTTCTCGTTACCATTAAACATAATGGTTAAAAGAGTCAAATTCCTCATGAAGATACCTTTCATTCAAATACCAGCAAGCCTAGTCTAAAGCAAAAAGTAGTCTAAGTCAATCTTAAATCAGCACTTTAAGGGTTAATACAATGTAGCATTAAAAAAACTTAAATATTTCAGTTTGACACAGATTCACATTTCCAAGCAAAAACAAAAACAAAAAACAAAACAAAAAATTGTTTGTATAAGGCACTTTTTTATTTTTTTAATTTCCTTCAAATAAATATGGAGTTTAAGACTGAGTCAACAAGCTTCCTTGACATGGGTTAGTGTCTAGCCCCTCATCCACCCCAAGGAAATGTGTTGACATGGAGCATAGTACATATATTACAATGGGTCTTATCTACAATTCTCACCTATTTTGTGTTGTATAAGTGTTGATTTTTTTTCCAAAAAGATTGAAGGAGATGACATTTGATGACCAGCTAGTTGAAGGAGGAAAGGGTTAATATGTATGAAAAGCCATCATTAAAAAAATTAGACCCCTGACATACATGTACATGCACATAAAACATTTTGTCAGAAGGGTATTATGTTAATTTTTCTTTCATAACTATGCCTATGTTTTGTGATGGATATTTAAAGAGCTTTACATGTTCGTATAAATAGTATGAGGTAAAATCAAATTGTAGACAATGTTAGTATAGTCATGATTATACCCACGTGTGTTAATGTTACTTGTTTGTCTTTTATCACAATGTAAATTCTGGGTATAATTCGATTTGGTATAAAGGGGAGACTCTCAACATTATCCAGAAATTTCTTCAGGTATTAACATGTGTATAGCTATGATAAGACTGGAACTTAGAGTAAGGTATCAATCAGGCTCTGTTTTTACCTCAGCTGACTTGTCAGCTGAGGTTTTGTGAGGGTCCGTCGTCCGTCCGTCCGTCGTCCACAATTCACATTTTCGACTTCTTCTCTGAAACCATCTGCCAGATCCCCTTCAAACTTGGTGGCAATGTACCTTGGGTGGGTCTCTACCAAGTTTGTTCAAATGGTCACGGTCCAGTGAATTTTGGATTTTTAATGAATTTTTTTCTTCTTTTTTGGGTAAATCTTAAAAAATCTTCTTCTCTGAAACCGCTCACCCGATTGCTTTGATATCACACAGGAACACTCTCTGGGACTCCTAGTTGTTAATTTGTTCACCATTTTTTCTTAATTTTTTATGAATTTTTGTGTGTTATAGCTATTTTTGACTTCTTCTCCAAAATGTCACTCAGATTAAGCTGAAACATGGTGAATATGTTCCTTGTAGAAGGGTCAAGCAAAGTTGTTCACTATGTGGGAATGCTGCGGATTCCTGATTTTTAAATATTTTTTTCAATTCTGGTACTTGTTGGTCAATGCAGCTTTCCTATTGATTACTATGGAAGTCAATGGGCATTCTAATGCTAATTCACATTTTCGACTTCTTCTCCAAAACCGTCATTCAGATTAAATTCACACTTGGTGGCAATGTACCTTGGGTGGGTTTCTACCAGTTTTGTTCAAATGTTCATGCTCCAGTGATTTTTGGATTTTTAATGAATTTTTTTGTTCTTTTTTTTTGGACAAATCTTAAAAAATCTTCTTCTCCGAAACTGCTTACCCAATTTCTTTGATATCACACAGGAAGACACCTAGGGACTCCTTGTTGTTAATTTGTTCACCACGTGGCACTGCAGTTTTTTTCTAATTTTTTTATGAATTTTTGTATGTTATAGCTATTTTCGACTTCTTCTTCAGAACCGTCACTCAGATTAAGCTTACACGTGGTGGATATGTTCCTTATGGAAGGGCCAAACAAAGTTGTTCACTATGTGGGAATGCTGCGGATTCCTGATTTTGAATGATTTTTTCAATTCGGCTCCTTTGGGGTAAATGCACCTTTCCTATTGATTACCATGTAAGTCAATGGGCATTCTAATGCTAATTTACATTTTCGACTTCTTCTCCAAAACCGTCATCCAGATGTACTTCAAATGGTGGCAGTGTACCTTGGGTGGGTGTCTGCCAGGTTTGTTCCAATGGTCATGTTCCAATGAATTTTGGATTTTTTTATGATTTTTTTTTCAAAAATCTCTACAAAAGTTTTAATAGGAAAGTTTAACATGGGAATTTCTTTTAATGGTCATAACTTTAATAATATTGGCCAGATTTACTTCAAACTTGGTGGGGATGTGCCTTGGGTGGATCTCTACCAAGTGTGTTCAAATGGTCATGCTCTATTGATTTTTGGATTTTTATGAATTTTTTTGTTCTTTTTTGGGGCAAACCTTCAAAATTCTTCTCCTCTAAAACCGCTCACCCAATTGCTTTGATATCGCACATAGACACTCCCGGGGACACCTGGTTCCCAATTTGTTCACCAGGTGGCGCTGCAATTTTTTTAATGAATTTTTTGTATGGTTTTGCTATTTTTCACTCCGAACCGTCCCTCAGATTAAGCTGAAATGTGATGGATATGTTGTTGTGGAAGGGTCAAACAGTTGTTTACTAGGTGGCACTGCTTTGGATTCCTGATTTTTAAGGATTTTCAATTCAGGTACTTATCGTTCAATGCAGCTTTCCTGTTGATTACTATGTAAGTCAATGGGCATTCTAATGCTAATTCACAGGACAAATGACACGAAATTTACTTTTTGCTTGATAACTTGAGATCTGTTTTGAGTTAGCTGCACATATTAATTATTCTGTATGAAGGTCATGCTGAGACAGTACATGAATGACCTTGACCTCGTTTGTGGGGTCACAGTGCAATATACATGAATTTTAGTCTTCATTATAACTTGAGAACTACTTGAACTTTGATGTTGCACATGTAAGTGTTCTTCTATAAAGGTCAGACTTACTCCGAACATGGTGTCCTTGATCCTTTCCCAAGTTCATAGAGCTGCAAGTATGATGAATGTCAAGATCAGCTAAGGCAAGGGCTGTTCACACAGCCCTCTGGTTAGTAAGTTAAGGTTATTTTAATAATAAATCTGAGTGGCCTGTTGTAATTTAATATCACATTATGTAATTAGGTTTCTTTTCAAAATTTGTAGGTTTTAAATATTAATCCATAAATTTATATCCCATTTGAAAAATTCCATAATAATTTTGGGATGATATTAAACAATTGTAAATTTTACTTAAAAATCTTAATCTATTTATGGCCCATTTGAAAAATCCCATAATAATGTGGGATGATATTAAACAATTGAAAATTTGATTTATTTATTATTTATTTGTTTGTTTGTTTGTTTGTTTGTTTGTTTGTTTCATTTAGTGGAAGTATATATATGTCAATTTTATTAAGAATTGTGAAAAAGCTTGATAATTCACAAGTTAACCCGTTGCCGGCAACAGTGTAATTGAGATATGTATTAATTGTGATCACCAAATACATAGATACAGGGAACTATACAGGGTAAATTTGACACCTGTTACAGTTCAAGCTTGAATGATACAGGGTGCTGAACCACCCTATCCAGGCCTTGGACTAGTAGCCTAGGCCTAATTCATTTACATGTTAAAATACCGACATTCGCTGGCTTATTTCTCCTATTTGAAATGTAAAACCACAACTTCTCTTGCATTCTACTTCAAGTTTATACCGGTAGCAGCAAGTTAAAACCAAGAAAATTGGGGGTCATGTGATTAGATTTTTTTTTACAGGTGCATTTGTGTACCTTGCCTCCATGATTGACCGTTCCGCTCCAAATATGTCTCCAAAAATACACAAAGTTATCAAATGATTTGAAATATTTCTCGAGTAGCAGTGCTTTTCTAAAACTCACAGTTGATAAGTATTTTCTTATCCAAAATTATGATGGGACTTAATTTGGGATGCTCTGCTCCTGTGATATTAACATTCAATAGACACAGCAACAGTATTCAGTACTCGATCAAAAGTTGTAGATCAGTTGACCCGGCCTTGAGGGGTTACTGGTCCAAGACCTCAAGGTATAGCTGTAGTACACTCAGCTGGCAAAGAAAGCTTCATAACCAATCATGTTACATCTTGCATACCTATTCCATATTCAGCCAATCATAATAAAGCTTACAAATGAACACTCATCCTCCCCTCCAATCACTGCATCATAGAGACCCAACAGGACAGGACTGTGGCTTCCCTTGTGAACAGAAGTGCCCATTGTAAAAGCAGAGCTGAACAGAAATGTGCAAATTAAGTAAATGAAACATATACATGTAGTAGGCTTCAGGTTTTTGTGATGCACATGTAAGGCCTATTAAAGCAATGTTGCTTGTATGAACAAATAAAATGAGTTTTTGTTTTTTGTTTTTGAAGAAAATGACTTATTTCCGTCTCTGCTGAATTACCTGTGCATGTATGTGGATGTGTCAGTGATAATCAGGTTATCATGTGGCGTGATCTGTATCACTCGGTGTATCAGCTCAGATGCCCTTGCATTAGCTTCAAGTGTTCTAAGGGTAACAGGGATATAACGGCAACTTAAATTTTTTTGTTGACAGTGTCCTACAGGTGGCGTGTGTTACCGGTGGCTGAGGAGAGAGACCCACAGTATGCCGAGACGCCATACCAGCGCTATGGCCACACAGTGGTGGCTGTGCGAGAGTATGCCTACGTGTGGGGAGGACGGAACGATGTTGATGGAGCATGCAGCACTCTGTTCCGTTTTGACACAAGTGAGTTGGATGAATAGTATGCCAATGGAAGGAGTCATTAAGTTTGCTGTTGGTACATGTATGAGCAGAATGGCATATTAATCAACATTCATTGTGATATCTGTTTGTCAATTACATGTACTTCATGCAGGACACATATTATTTGATTGGGACAAAAAATCATATTTTCCCCCACATTTATTAGCAGTGACATTGGGAGCATATCATCTTCAAAAGTGAACTGTATTGCAGAACATATAATAGGCACCAAGATTATACAGTCAGGCCGCCTTTAACCGTCACTTGATAATTCGGCACCCTTGAAATTCGGCAGCAATGAGCTGTGAACGGATTTCTCCCATTGATTTACTACATGATAATCCGGCATCCTTGAATTTCGTCACCGGCATGTTAATTGCAGAACAAAAGACCTTTTTTCAATGTAATTTTCCCTCTTTAATCCGTCACTTGATATTCAATGGAACATATACCTTGCAATAACATACCTGATTGCGCCGTACCGCAAAATCAACAATCACCTGACCTGTTCCAAACAAGTTCTGAGTTGATTAGACGTATTGTTCTTGCCCTAAATGGCTAAATTTCATTGCAATGGCCAGAAACAAAAGAGGGATTTTGTGGTGACGACGTAGCACAAGTTAGGCGCATCGAAGAACAGTTAGAAGATTTGAAAAGTGAGCGCAGTAAACAAAAAAATATCAGATTTCTTTGTGCCAAAGTAGGCTATTAAGGTAGTGGAGGGGATTGAGCTATAACGGCAAAATCGTGACCCGACAGAAAATGAGTTTTTTCCATTTCCGTAAAGTTTGGCACTTTAACTTTCTTGTCACCAAACATGAATACTTAAAAAGCAAAATTTATGTGATAAAAAGGGGAAAAAACATGACCATGTTTTAGCTGGCTGCAGCATGAGCATGTCTGTTTACAAATGTATGGTAATTAGTCCGCCAAAGTTTGGATAGCAGTCGGCTGCTTTCCACAATCCAGGACCGTAGCAACGACAAGCGACCAACTGTGACATTTTGAGGTGCGCTGCTACCAATTCTTGTATAAGCTGCTTGACAAGATTAGGACTGATTAATTGGTTTGTTGTGGTGATCAAATGGCCATGTAGATAATTAAATCGATGGGCTCATGTTTTCCTTCTCAGAGTGTGATAAAAAAAAAAATAAGGGACGATAAAAGGTGGCGATTGTCAAAACGGCACCTGGCGATGGACGTGAGCCTCAGTGTGTTTTCAATGAAGGCGATTTTAACCTATGCGTAAATCGTTACTCAGAATCATGGCATTGTATACATTATAAAGGCTTACAACCCTTTCTACAGTCTTGCCCTATCCAAGACCAATTTGCTTTTAATGTTTATTGGCAAAAAGTACACATGACGATCGAGGAATCCTAACACTGGACCACTTGGCTAAAAATATGCCGCAAACTATAAAAGCGGGGATTCGATTCAGCGTAAATAATTTTATCTGCCTTCAATAATTATATGTGCCTTTACCTGAATGTGAAACGGTGAACAGCATTAAATGTTAACCTTGAAGTAAATTTGTATGAAACACACGCCTCCACTAAAACTGGTATCGTCTGTACCGCTGTCGCATTGTGTGGAACTGGAAGACTGGCACATTGCACATGCACGGACTTGCCCACTTCATACAGGGGTGTTTCGAAGTACACTGAGCGAGGGGACAGAAAAAAAAAAGCTTAAAAAATTTGACCATCAGGGGAATAAAATAATCAGATTACTGTTAAATGACTGCGAAAAGCGACTCTGCACTCTGCTTTTAGCTGGTTGATCGGTCATATAAAATTATTTTGTCTCACTGTGCGCGGCATGTTCCAATACCACTCGCCCGCACTCACCCATCAGGAAGTTTCGGTTTTGTGTCTCGATCAGTTTATTGCAGTTCAAGGGTGAGCCAACTATCTTTTAGTGGGCTAGTTATCTCCACAAAATAAAAAAATATGTTACATGAGTGGCAAGGTTTCGAATGGCAATACGCGAGAAAAACATGGCAAAGTGCATGGCATTCTTTATCACAAGGAAGGCGCTAATATGTGGAGGAACCAATGAAATAGGCTTGGCGTATTGTATTGTGCTCCCGGCAAAAACAACAACAAAAAAAAAAAAAAAAAAAAAAAAAACGCACAAGCCAAGGCCACGAAGAACACACTCCCTCACGATGCCCATCCCTTTCTCAATTTTGTGGGAATTGGAAACTTTCTTGACTACCAGACAGACTCGCTCTGCGTAATTGTTAAAGTGCGCTTGAAGTGCGTGTCGCCAGGTAAGCAAACACAGTCCGTCTTGGCAGGCAAGAAAGTTTTACCCTTGCGCACGAAGTGTAGCGTCGTCACTTTGCATCTGAGCGTGGTCTGGTGCATTATATTGATCCATGGAACCGTCAGGGTCTGATCAAAGACTACTTCAGCAAATCAATGGATTAGGTTATTCAATCTAGCAATACAGTTTCATCACCAATACAACATTGAAACTAATGGATTCTCAACACATATAAAACGTTCACCTTTTTTTTGGTTTGTTTTTGTTTTTTTGTTTTTATTTTGTTTTGTTTCTTCTTTGAAGTACAATTTATCCTGGGAGTGTTTGTTTATCAGTAACTGGACTATTGTCTTAAATGTTACGTCAACACTTTTTTCACATTGTCATCCATCTGCTTCCTTTTCTTCCGTGATCGTGGCATGTCGATTTTTCCGACTTTCTTTTCGGTAAGGTCGCAAGTAGTCCAAGACACTGAATGGCGAATGTCCCATCCATGCTGTTAATAAAGCCATGTTGTTCTTTGATCCAATGTGATGAGAAGTGAGTGAGCAACTCCTGCCTACCGGGCAGCCTTCTGAGTAGAGCAAGCTGTGAAACTGCAACCCGTTTGTTCACGCGGCGCCATATGCAAACAATGTTGCTAGGGTCAAGTTGATAGCACCTTCGGGTCACGTGGCTAATCCGCTTTCGAATCCCCCTTTGAAGCTGTCCCATTCGCGTGGAAACCCGACTGACAAGCTTTCGAGTGTGGCTGCATTTTGTGTCATTCGGGTAAATAACTGCTTTTTTAAGCCAATAAACATCATTGTATGTTGGGAACTATACATCAAAGATGTTGATTGACCTTTCTTCGAAGTACTGAGACCAAAACGGACCGAACTTGGAAAGCTGTATTGTCATTATGGCCAACAATGTGCGAAAAAAGGGCCTCAAATCTTTCAACGCCGATTTCTCGGAATGAAGTTTTCTGCTTATGAATCAATTTTGTGGACAGCGTCAATAAAAAGCTAATTGATAGATCTACTTCAAATAATCGTCTTTTGAAAGATAAATATATTATCTGGGAACCGTTTTTTTTGTTTTTCCGTCAGATGTCCCCTTCCGAGACTTTTGTAGCTCATAAAATGAAGTAACTGTTGATGTTTAAAATGATGATCAAAGAATTCGATAATTCTGTTATTATGTATTTCATTTGTAAACAAAAAATACGGTTCCTGCATATTGGTCTATACTTTAATTTTACATAGGTAATACACTTTTTTATCCATTATTTTTAAAGAAATGCTGACAAAATGTCAAATCTGATACCCTCTTGTAAACGGGCGTATAAAACCCTTGAAAATTATCGTATCGATATGAAACTTCTTTCTAACAAATCTAGATATCTGAACAATGAATAAAATGTATGGTTTGGTGGGTGAAATGTGAAACATAGTTCATCTATGCAACGTCAAAGTCGCAGGACCGCTGCGCGCGGCTCAATCCCCTCCGCTACCTTAAAGGCAAAATATGTCCAAATACGTGTGTTAGTAACATTGGGGTTGGCACATTTATGCCTGCTCGCTCCATTAATTTTAAACGTAACATTAATTGTACATATGGATATGAATACACTGAATGAAAGTTTTTCTTCTTTTTTTTCTATAATTTGCACGTTTTGTTATTAAAATTTTATATGATTGGTAATACTTGTATGTGGTTATGTTTTTATTTACTCGTTGTTAGGTGCAAATTTGGTCTCTTATTCTCTATATATCCTGGTGAATTATACTGTGATTTGTTAATCTGGCAGCCTTGTTAATCCGGCAAAATGACCAAAAACAGATGGTGCCAGATAAACGCGGCCTGACTGTACAATGTTTAGGAAATCTCAAATGTGGCAAATACATGTACATGTATATCTAAAAATGAAGTTGATTATCTCACAATTCCTAATAAACTCAATGATGATAGAGGCTCTACAGCTGTGTTCTGGGCTGAAATACACTTGTACATATTTTGGATGCACGATTTGAATTGTATCTTTTGAAGGACTTTTTAAAACAATTTCATTCAGGTGCTTTTTTTAGCTCTGCTGACCTAAGGTCGCAGAGCTTAAATGATCGCTCATGTTTGTGTGTCATTCCATCCATATGAAGTGTGTCCATAGATATGGTACAAAACTGACAAAATACAACACTCATTCCAAGACACTAGTAAATTATATTAATCTATAGATTTAGGTAGGGCTAACATAAAAGTGGTGGCAGCTGAGGGTGATAGTTGGTATATCGTAAAGTTAACTTAAACCCACCTAGAGATTTCCTTTAAGCCACAGACCACAGTTATAAATATTTCTATTTTTCATATTAGCATTTTTCAGTCTAAAAAATCAGCATTTTGGCATTTTAAAATTCCTTGAAAGGCATTTAACAGATAAAAATGTCAGGAAAACATGGATGGATTTTTGTCATATAATTCCCAGCTTGTTAATTTGTGATAATTGAAATACGAAACAACACCTGGATGTCAGCTTTCTACAGGTGTATGAACTGTGCTCTTGCCAGGGTCACATCATTGTCCTTCCCCACCATAAAATTCCCACCTGGCCTGTAAGACAGTACACCTATATGACCACCAATGAAGCAACTCTGTGATGCAGCAAACCTGACTTAGCTTACTTTATTTTAACATTTTAACAGAAGCTACAGCATGCTGAAAACCCAGTATTTTCACAATTACGGACTATCTCCGTTGGGATGCGCAACCAGCCAATCACAACTGTGGTCTGTAACCTTTAGTCTGTCTACAGTCAGAAACCATCATTCATCTTTAGCTCCCTCTATTTTATCACTTGGGTGAAGAGGTGACTTGAGTCAATTACCTTAAACACTCACTTCACGATCATTGTTAGTACTTAAGTGTAACATACTAGAGACGTCCATAAACTTTCAGCTTGTGAGCACGATACCCTCCACATTTTTCAAGTTAGCCCTATATAACTTTCAGGACTTCTAGGGGGTAAGAAAATCCAGGTTCCTTTCAATATTGGTGGCGCCATGTAATATGAAAATCTTTTGTTAGCACTCTAGCATCTTTAATTTTTTGGCAGATCTTCACCAATTTCGGTGGGATTGTGAAGGAAGTCAAAGTCTTAGTTGCTATTGATACTAGTGGTACCACCTAAAATTTGACAGAAATTATGAGCCAAAATGTGGTTTAAGATGTAAAATCCATATTTGGAAAAGTATTTAGATTACACTTGCCAAATTTATAGGATATATAGACCATGGCCAAAGGTAGAATGTTACGTAATATCAGTGACCTTGACTTATTTTTGTGAGGTGACCATGCCTGTAAAGTTCAAAGGTGATTTTGTGATGGCAGGGCGCAGCTTGGACATCAATGGCAAAGTGAATTGAGCCTCCAGATCAAAATTGCACTTGATTACATAAAACTGTACGTGTACTTGGTGACCTACTTTTTGGGTCATTGTGACCTAGTAATTATGGAATTTGGCACTTGTCCAAGTTTATTGTTTTGTCATCAATAACTTGAAAAGTTATTACCCAATTTGAACAAACAAAGTTTGTATGGAAAGCTGGATGTGGGAAACATTTTGAACAGTAACAATTTTTTAATCTGAGTTGAAGGTCAAGGTCTAATGGCTAGTTTGAATATAGGGGTCATCTTGTGAATGCTCTGCACCCCACAATTTTTTACATAGGCCCATATAACGTTTAGGAGTTATACAGTGTATAAAAATCTTCGTCGACATGAATGTTGGTGGTGCCACCTATAATATTATCTAATAATCAGGTCAAAATGTGAAAATCTTGTGACCACAATATCATCCACTGTTTTCAAGTTAGCCCAATGTAACTTTCAGGACTTATAGGGGGTATAAAAATCTAGGTTCATTTTGATATTAGTGGCGCCTCCTACAATATTATGCAATATAGGGGTCAAAATATGAAAATCTTGCAAACACTCTAGCACTTTTTTAATTTTTTGGCAGATCTTCACCAAATGTGGTGGGATTGTGGGGGAGAACAAAGTCTAAGTTTTTCATGATCCTAGTGGTACCCCCTATAATTTGATGGAAATCATGAGCCAAAATGTGTTTTAAGATGTAAAATCCGACATTTTGCAAAGTAATTGAATTAGACGTGCCAAACAAATAGGATATATAGACAATATCTAAAGCTAGAATTTTATATAATATCAGTGACCTAGACTTATTTTTGTGAGGCCACCATGCCTGTAAAGTTGAAAGAGGTGATTTTGTAATGGCAGGGTGTAGCGTGGACATCAATAGCAATGTCAGCACAGCACCAGGCCTATGGGCCTCTTGTAGTACATGATGTGGGTGACCTTGATCTTCTGTCCCAAGGTCATGAAGGACATAATGTTAAGGACTAACTCATTGCTGTCTTGGCACATGCAACAATATCCATCACAGGAATTTCACAAATGAGCTATGATTACATGCAGAGTGAAGTGCCATTGGTGGACTTTTTATACACTAAATGTACATAAGCTTTATATGTTCAGAAGCCACTTGAGGACTTGGAACTTTGAAATGAACAGGTGAAATATATCCATCATGCCAGCAGAGCATTAGGCCCATGGGTCTCTTGTTTCTGACCAGCATTTCTCAACTTTGTGTTTAGATGAGGAGTTTTTTTCTCGATTCATTTTGGATTTTACAGGGACATGCAGATTGCTGGTCATAAACTTCTTTAAAAAGTTTGTGGAAAATATGGTAACTCTTATCAATTTTGTCAAAGATGTCGCAGAGGTGAAAAGGTACCTTTTTTAAATCCTGTAAGAAGTCCTCATTAAGATTCTTAAAACTACGATAATTATTTTTGCTTGCTTTTTGCTTTGACAGAGTTGCTCGAAATATTGTATATGTCAGTGAATGACCATCGCTAACCGTGTTTTGTACAGATGCCGACTTCAATAATTTTCTGTTCTGGTTTGTCAATAAAATATCAATTAGTGGGTCTTACCTTCTTGTGAAAGTTGGTTCAGTGATTTCGTTTGTTAGACCATAGATATCACACAAGTTTCTGATAGCTCTCCCCTCTGCTATATGCATTAGATCACAGTTAAAATCTCCAACAATAATAAGATTTTGATACTTTATATTCGCTCTGTCAAGAAGAGGTTGTAGGTCACTTGTGAGGATCAAGTCCATGACTTCAGGTGGTTTGTAAAAATAAAGGGTATTAGCCAGTTGGTTTTATTCACAGTTACCTCAGTTAGGTACTATTTCAATGTAATTGGCTATATAACCCTTAAGGAACTGGCATGGCAAATCATTTCTGATATATTTAAGAAGTCCACCACCGTACTGATTTTGATCTGATCTAAATTGTCTGTATCCTTCTAATCTAAATTGTTCATCAGAAAAACTTTCATCAATTTTGGTTTCTGCCACAGTTATCATATCACTTGTGCTATCATTTCAATGTTATTTGACCTCTACTGATAGGGTATCTGCTTTGTGAGACCACTTTGGACCTGCCCTAGGGGTTGGTTGTCTTTCAAAGGAGAGACAGCACTTTACAAATTGTGTGGCATATGTCTACAATTTTACCGGGGGAGGGGCATATAGTTATCCCTTTTTCCCAGTGTCTGCCTCTTACAGCCTGTCACACCCTTATCATCAAACAAGGTCTCGTGATGATACAGGTCTTTGTGGGCTGATACAGGGGATGATACAGCTACAACCATGTGATAACCTGTAATAAGAACATAAATGAAAGGAGGATGAGGATGGCAGTGTTGGTGACAACAACAACAGTGACAAGATCAAATGTTAACATGGTCCATTGACTACCTGGAGTGACAGTTAACATTGGAAGAATTTGTTGATTTCTTCAGACTGCATTGGGGCTAGAACTACTAAATTTAGACATATGATAGACAACAAAGGTATATGTTTACCAAAATGTCCCCAAATCTCAAACTGAAAAAATTATCAAAAATTGGTTGGACATTGCCTAAAGGAGGGTTCAGTCAGATTAATAGTATCAAAAGGTATTTTTTTATGTAGCTGCATTTATGGTTTGTCAGGTTAATAGAAACAAAATTTAAAAAAAAAATAGTAGAAACAAAAGGTACTTTTCTACATGTATTTAGCTGCATTTATGGTTTGTCAGGTTAATAGAAACAAAATTAAAAAAAAAAAAAAATAGAAACAAAAGGTATTTTTCTATTTAGCTGCATTTATGGTTTGTCAGGTTGATAGAAACAAAATTGAAAAAAAAAACAGTCATAATTACCATTACTTGCAGGCATTCAACTTATTGTACAGCTTACATACAAATACGTACAAACATCTTCCATAAATGTGAGTGTCTTATTGCCGCTGCTTGCAGGCACACATCTGTGGTGCAGAGTACCTGTGCGTGGATGTATCCCTGGTGCTCGAGATGGCCACTCTGCCTGTGTCATAAACAACCACATGTATATATTTGGAGGCTATGAGGAGGAGGTGAGATCATGTCCGCTGTTATATGTGTCATTCTAGATAGAGTGATTTACCTCGCTGTTTGATTAACCTCTCAAATGCAACATTGGAAGCTGAGTTGACAACTTTCTGCAGCATGCTTTGAGTACATTGCACCCAAAGACACATTTTCGGGGGGGGGGGGGGGAAATGCAGTATTTTTAGTATGCATACAGTATTTGCAGTTGTTTTAGAGACAGCAGTTATGACACTGGACCAATTCTGGTAATTTTAATGAGAAAAAGTTGTATGCTGACACATTGGCATTGGGTTAGTCAGAGTTAATATCAAAGTAAGGAATGTATTTGTGTAATTATGCTGGGTCCAATATTACCGTACTATTAATGATATATGTACATGTAAAGTATGTCATGTTTGGGTTGATTTTAGTGCTATAGAGCATGCGTATAAATATCATATAGGCCTGACCAGTATGGGCCCTATAATAAAGTCCTTGGGAAGTGCTATAGGCCTACTGTTTGGCACAGTACCTTTAACCAGAAGAGTATTACAAAAATGTATAACCAGAAGTACCGATATATGATTTACTATTATGGGCTAAGCTACTTCCCGGGTAACAATGGCGTCGTCTGCTGTCAGCGAGACTGCTGAATCTCTGCTGGGACATTTATCATCTGGTGTGGCACAACTGATTGAAGCGTACTTAAATTGACCCAAACATGAGATAATAAACAGATCATAGCATGGTTTGTTGTCAATACGAAGAATATCAACTGGCACTAGATACCATATTGCAGAACTCATTCGCTTCGCTCGCTCATTCTGCATATATGGCACCTAGTGCTCATTGATATTCTTTGCATCATCAACAAACCATGCTATAATTTCTCTCTCTGTCTCTCTATATATATATTAATTTTTTTCACATATACATAAACAGATACACCCCCACACATATATGTGCGCTGACGTTATGTTGTTGAAGCATCAAAATCTAAAACTCAGAATCTCATAGGCATCACGTAGGGTTAAGTTGCTTTATGGTCAAGTATTTCCCATAGACTGCTGAATAGACATAAAAACCTGAATGTCATCAATGCAAAATATCTAATTTGTGCCATGATATTTGTTGCAGGTTGAGAAGTTTTCCAATGAGGTACATGCGTTGGATTTTTCAACCATGGTGTGGACACGCATAGAGACATTGGTTAGTATGCAGTGTGTGCTTGATGTATATTATGTATATTATACAGAAACAGTGGTCTTGTGATACAGGTTAATATGGACTTTGCCTTCTCCCTAATCACATTGTCGATAAATATGTTTAAACCAATGGTCTCAGGCAGTGTGTGCTGTATTGGATAAATGAATGGGCATTATGCAGTTTGTGTTGCATTAGATCAAAAGAATGGTCAGAGTGCGATGTCAACGTATAGTGTGCGCTACATTTAAAGAAATGAATGGTCACTATTCAGTATACAATGTGTGCTGCATTAGGTAAAAGAATGGTCAGCATTGTATGCTACATTAGATAAAAGAATGGGCAACATATAGTGTGTGCTACATTAAAGAAAGAAATTGTCACTACTCAGTATGTTATGTGTGCTACATTATGTAAAAGAATGGTCAGCATTCAGTGTATGCTACTTCGAACGAAAGAATACAGTATACAATTTGTGGCTTCATGTGAATTGGAAGAATGGTCAGTATGCAGCGTGTGCTGCATAGATGAAAGAATGGTAGGTTTGCAGTGTGTGCTATATCATATGAAAGAATGATCAGTATACAGTGTATGCTGTATTAGATAACAGAATGCCATTGGTCAGTACAGAGTGTTGGGTGCTACATTAGATGAAAGAATAGTTAAATGTGCAGTGTGTGCTACTTTAGATGAAAGAATGGTCAGTATGTAGAGTGTGCTACATAATATGAAAGAATGGTTAGCATGCAGTGTATGCTACTTGAGATGAGAGAATGGTTGAGTGCAGCAGAAGATGACCACACTCACCTCTTTTAGCAGGACTGAGCACTCAGTTCTGGTTGACCTGCAGAATGGGTAACATTTGGTTCTGGTAATATATGCAGTACTAGTTTGTCATCATGTAGTATATTCTTCAGCTCAAGGTACCCGCCATGTTGTTAACACTCTGCCATATCAATGGCATAAGTCATTGCACCATGCAAAGTAAACTTGTTGGAGGCCCTTTCAAAATCAAGAACATTTATAGTCACTCATTCATTTACTTTAATTGATGACACATTTAGAATCAGCAAGGATTGAAAAAATTGTTTATATATGCAGTTACTGAAATGTATGCTCACATTTATAATACCAAATTGTGTTAATCCAAAAGAATAATGTTACACTGCACAGGGGTAAGTCAAATTGTTCTTACCTGAACTTGTTCTATACTGTTTAGTGATTATGTTTGGTTTGATAGGTATTTTGTGTTTGTATTGTAGCACTGCATTTATAAGCAAAACTTCACTTATCTAGCTATCATCATTTGCCACGTTCATATGTATTCATTGTTGTCTTTGCTGAATCTTAAGCTTAGACAAGGAGCCCCTATGCAGAGGGACATGTTCGGATACAGGCTCTAAAGCATGTTCTGAGTAGTTACCCGCTGAAGACCCTTTAATTGATTTGGGCTAATACAGCCTATGTCAAAATTCTACAGAGGAACGTGGCAATAGTACTTCCACATATTTATATGTTAGACAGTGACAGGTTAGCTTATGGAGCGTAGAGAGTTTGGACCACAGAATGGGGTAATGACTACCAGGAAGTGGTTCTGGAGGAAAAGACACAATTACAACAAAAAGTGCATTGCAGTCATTGCCTTAATACTGGTCTTGATGTTGTGTATAATAACGAGAAAACAGGCCAATAGTAGTATTTGTGTGTAAATTAATTTGTTCAGTAAGTGTGGTCACTGTCACATGTCAAACTGTTACGAGGGAATTAAAGATCTATGTTGATATGTATGAACCATTAAGCATCGTCAATCCAAGCAGTGACACCAATTCTTTTAAAATAGAGGTTGTCATTGAATAAATTAAAAATTAGTATTTAATAAAGTGTTGCAAGTCACATAGTCTGGCAATAGCACATGCTAGGCACAATTCTATATAAAAAATAATAGAGTTTTGTTGGAATCAATGTGATGGACAACTGAAGGAGATCTTGCCTGGGATTTCCATTAAGTTTGAAACTTCAAAGATATTTTACATTTGAGGCCTGCAGGACAACAGCATGATCAGAAAAGGCTTGATTTTCAGCAGCAAAATGAATTGAAACAAGAAATGTGCAAAAGAAATTCAGCAATATGTGGGGCCAATGCTTACTTTTTTGGTATTATTTTGTGTTAACTGAATCTGTTGGCATCTCAAAGTGGTTTCTCCAGTGCCACCATTTTAGTTTGACTGTCTGCTCACAGGTGGTAGCACCATACAGGACCATTGTTGCATCGGGCACTGCAGGGTCAGGGTTTTCTATGAATTTATGTGTTAAAGACTAAAACATTTAGGGAAAATAATGTCAGACTTTGACCGTGTACCATAAGGTATTCTCAAGATGATGGGGGAGGGGGCATGTATCCGAGAAGAAAGTGATGATGGTGCGGGAGACATGGATCTATTGGATCAGCTACTATATGAGTACAAATTTTCCAGAACGTAATTTTTTCAGATTCACATAAATTCAAAATTTCACAGCTTTTATTTTCCTGATCCACTGACCAGTAATACTTTACTCCAGACAATGTCTTGTGGGCATTGCATTTTTTTTCCCCCTAGAATTAATTTTCCTGATTGGCACAACTCGGGGAAAATTTGTTTTTGTACAGTATGTAATTATCTTTTTGAAGCACAACTATGGGAAATTTGCTGTACATGACTCTTGCATAGTAGTTTTGTGGTCAGCACTCACACATGATTCTTCCATTCCATGTTCCAATCATAGCCTGACAGGACTGTATTTTTTACCATGGTATGATGGCTACTCAACCAGTGTGGTAGAGCTGGTGTCAAGTCTTTGGCAGGAAAACTGTGAGTGTCAAATGTGTTGTGGGCAAAGTGTTGACCCATGCATACTTCACACTTAATTACCACCAAAATTTAATTGCCTTCAGACTGTGAAGGACTTTTGGTGTAGATTATTTTCAGCATCTATTTCAATGTAATGTTTGTAGTCTGAAGTCAGTGGGTTTTGCATTGCCTGGATCTCACTGCTCCAGCTAGTTCAAAGGTAGCTGCAGCATGGCTTTCTGTGAAATGCAAAAGGCACAGACTAAGGTACATGCCAGCTTTGTATGGAACGAGAAAACACAGATTTCAAGCTCGAAGTGTGTGCCAAGGTTAAGTGAAGAAACCAGATGCAATAACAGTTGTTGGATATACATTGTATGGCTTGTTGTGACAGTGCTGCACAGTAAAACCTGTCCAGGCGGAACACCCTTGGGACCCAGCCAAAGCGTTTGGGTATCTGAGGTTGTGTTCGGCTGATACAGGGTCAGGAGCGTGTCCTTATGGCTACATCCTACACATTTAAACTTTGAATTCACCTGTACATGCACATGCATTGGGGAATTTACCAGCTCCGATACTTATATTACAGTGTATATAAATTACAATAACTTCAAGGAAAAATAAAGTCTAAGATGAAAAAGAACTTTATAAAAATTCCAGCCACTGTGGAAAAAAGTTTATAGGATTAAAAAATTTAGGCTAATATCACTAGGCTACATTACTAATGTTACTGGTACATACATGTGTACATGTACCGAAGTATGTACATCTGTCCTACCTGTGACAGTGCATTTACATGGGCATAATTTGATAACATAAAACATGAGTGTATTGTCCAATATTGAGGCACCATATGTGTATTATTCTTTATCATACTGCTAAATTTCAGAATGCATTTACTAGTTTGATAAGATAAAACCAGTTTATTGTACATATAGCTGTAGAAGGTCTCACCATAGAACCTTACACACTAGCTAGGGACACACTTTGAATACATTAATCGCAAAAAATTGATGAAGGTGTTGAATATAAAGAATTGTGATGTTTTTGTATCAAATATTGATGAATTTCACAAAAATTCCTTCGGGGGGGGGGGGGGGAGGGTAAGTGTTCGGCCTTGACAGATTAAATGTTGCTTTGGGACCCAAATCAAGTGTTCTGTGTTCGGAGTAGAGAGTTGCTCAGGGATTGCAGGTTCCAACACTTGGCTTTCCTGTTTAATTACATACAAAAAAGTTGGGACTCGTAAGAAGTGTTCGGGTAACAGAGGTGTTCAGCTATAAGAGGTGTTTGGCTTGGCAGGTTTTACTGTATATGTTAAGCATACATGACAGGGTAGAAGAAACACTAAGTATGTGTCCTATGAAACATTACATTTATTCAGAAAATGTCAAAAAGGACATGAAAAGACACAAGATTTATAAACTGTTGATTTAATTGACGGAGTTGATTGTTGTACTTGTGGATGGCTGGCTAGTAACCAGAAAGGAGCTCATCATGGTGTGTGATGGTTATAGGGCTTTCTAATCTTGTTTCAATCATAGTAATAATTAATATTTCTGGAAATGTTTTGATGAGAGCTTTCCCGAATCGTAAAAAGAAAAATACATTGTCTTTGAGACAAGAGCAAGGTTGCCAGCAGGCACCCTGCTGGGAGCGGCCAGTGTTATCTGCCAAATTAATATAAACACACAGCAGGCAGCACATCAACGTCTGTTTCTCTTTCCTGGGTTTTCCTTAAAGCCTGGTGAAGAGTGGCTGCTATTTCTAGGAACAAAAAGCATCATGTGTGACTGCATGTGTTTCTCCATCCACCCATCAAAAAAGGTTGGTAACCCTGCACTTTGATAAGGTTCCTTGCTAACATTTTATGTTTATCATTCTCAGGTTGAAGAGGGACTCATGTCATTCCATTCGTACTCCCTTGAATTCATCTTTGGGACATGTACTCAAGACCTAATGTAGGATACTTTTAAAAGTTTCAGTTGAGACATCCTTGTCCTTTGAATTTCTTAAGTGTGATATTTCAAGAACCAGATGAGCTAGAATCACAAAACTTAATGACAGTTGATCATCCATGTGAAAGCCATGACAAGTCTGAAAAACAAAGACATGGACCCAGTTTTAGGGTCACCAGGGTCAACTTTCTCTGAATTTCTGATATTTGAAGAATTGAATAAGCTAGTAACTTTAAACATTGATCACCCCTGTTAAAGTTTTTAACAAGGAAAAAGGCCAATGATCTTGGCCCAATTTCAAGGTCATCAGGGTCACTTTGAATTTTTTGTGCATGATATCTGAAGTATTGGATGAGCTAGGATCATGACACTTTAACAATTAATCACCCATGTGAAACTGTGTTTTATGTTTGGAATGAACGAGACTCAGACTTGCAACCTTTGGCACCAGTTGCGTAGCTGAAATGGGAAATGCACATATCCACTCGACCAAATCCCCATTCTTAAAAAAAGAATGGTTCAATGGAGGTAGTTATGTGTGAGTGCCATGTCAACACGGTCATGCAGTATATGTATGCTGACTTGGCATTTATTTCCAGAATCAGGGACTTAAATCCACCAGCATTAAAGGTCCTATTGATTGAATGGGTACCACAAATTAGAAAGTTGATGTTTAGGGTCCTTAGAAATGATATACGAAAACCAGAATGTTCAATTTCATTTTCGAATAGTGTTTTTTTAGCTCCAAAAGAGCGTCACATTTGCGACAGGAAAGCGCGCTATTTTGCTCCAATCATGGCCTGATGTGGGAAAGTGTTACTGATGTCACAAACGCAACCCGCTGGCCATGGTGTATGTGTTCTAAGCCAGAGTGCCTTCAGTTTATTAAGAGTTATGGCAGATACATCAGAGCATAGTGATTCTGGAGAATATGAATTGTTTTTTTTATGTACGTGGTCTGATGACGATGAAGAATAATTGATAAAAGCTGAAGCAGCAGAGGAAAAGATCATTCAGCCTTACACACATGAGGGGACGCCCAGAACCCTACCGTCACCATGCAGTACTGCAGGGAGTGCAGCCGTAAGGACTGGTGCCACAGGTCAAAGAGGTCCACAAGGTTTTACTGGTAGCACAGCCAGACGATCCAAACTTGCCATCTGGGCAATGATAATTCATTGCATACAAGATATTTCCAATAACAAATTACAAGATTCCATTTAACAAGAACAAGCATAAACTCAATAAATTGGAATTTGTGTCAGGATGGGCCAGGTCTTATAGCGTTTCAAATTCTAGCATTTATGGAAACAGCTGCGGCCTACGCCTACGGTATATAAAAGCCTAAACAAATAGTTAAATTTCCCTTCCCATATGTATGGTCTAGGGATGATTGAATACAAGTTTGCATTTATGAATATAGCTTTCAATATCAGTATAACTCCTACCCGGCAGTAACCTCACGACCCTTGGAGGGCAGTAATTTACGTTTAAGTATATATTGGGATCAGTACACATGTTTATGATTTTCTTTATTTCAGATCGTATCTATTATATAACAATGGTGAATATTTTCCTGTGATTGACTTATTTTCTGCTTCCATATCAACGACAAAGGTACAATGAGTTGAAATTTTGTACTCCGGATTATTGGGAGCTGGCCGTGGACTGTCACAAACACTAACATATGACTAAAAAAGGTTAAAGACCAGCCGCCCACTGGTCTTGGCAGCTGAGTAGATGAGGCGTGAATGTGGTAACTATCCAAAAAATGTCATCTGGGTATGGGATCAAACACCTTGCAACTGTAGTAATTGGACGTCTACATAACAGTGGCCTGCCAACTCAAACTGTTATAGACTGTTCAACCCTAGACCTGGGTATGGAACAAGATCGGTCCTTGTTTGTCCATGTTTTCCACCGATTTTTCCCCATCAATTGAATCAAAATGGTTAAACACACTAAAGTTTTGTTACAATGTTACTTTGTAACGACACCCTAGACTGGCATCACTGTGACATTCGATTGATAAGTATGTGATACAATGTAACAGTCGTTGAATTAATAGACCTATATTTTGATGTTATGCAAGCTTTGAAATCAGAATCATAACGAAGATTAATTTGTAAATACTGAAAAAAAAACAATGCATCACCGTTCTTGGTTTTATGAGTAATGTAATTTAGCCAGTTTCATGAATCCTTCCACTGGCCAGCGATGGGACCGTATTTGGCAACAACAGCAGCTTTTTCTTGCCAAACCTATCCTAAATATAGTCATATTTGGCAAATCAAAGTCACTTTCCACAAAGTGTTTGCCACATAGGTTAGATCCATTCCCAGGGCCTTGCTACTTGTCCCCACATGTAAATCTTGCCTGTGTGGTTCCACACTCTCCATAATTTCAGGTCTTTTGGCAATGTAAACAAGCTGTAGAACTTGTATTGCTACAATTGAGAGCAACACACCGACCCATCCAGGGCGGGAACAGGGACGAAAATGAATATTTCTACATGCATTTTTAATCCTGTTGATAAAGGGTAAATAAAATATGTTTGAACCAAGTGACACTTGACAACCATGGCTCGCTAGCATGATCGGAGTCTTCCCTGTCAGCCAGCGTTGTTGCGTTTGTGACGTCCCAAGCGTTGGGCGCCTTGCGGATGTCGGAAATGAACAGAAAGCGACGATTGAAGGCGCAGTGAGTTCTTAAATAAAAAGGTGAATAAAAGTATTATTTTTATATCCAATTTTTTAAAAATCGCACCTTATGGTGAGAACAACCCAGGAGTCACCCATGTATCAAATTTGAACATAGTCAGGAAATGCCGAAAATATACTTTATGTTTGGAATGAGCAAGACTTGAACTTGCAATCTTTGGTACTAGTTACCAACTGAAATGGAAGATGCACATTTCTGCTCAACCAAATTCCCATTCTTAAAAAAGAATGGTTCACTGGAGGTAGTTATGTGTGAGTGCCATATCAACACAGTTATGCAGTATATATACACTGAGTTGGCGCTTATATCCAGAATCGGGGACTTAAATACACCAGCATTTAAAAGGAAATGCCGGAAATATATTTTATGTTCGGAACGAGCAAGACTTGAGCTATAACAACTTTAAAGGCTAATGGCTTTGGCCTAATTTGAAGGTCACCAGGGTCAATTTTCCTGAATTATTTGTGAATGATATCTGAAGAGCCAGCTAAGCCATGTCCTTTTTTTAGCTCTGCTGACCAAAAGGTCGCAGAGCTTATGCGACCGCTGATGTCTTAAAACCACCAGTTGCCTTTTATGGGTAACTGCATGTCTCAAGTCATGAGTGAAATTTGTTTCTTCACATTGGTATTGGAAGGTAAATGGTGATGCTTTGGTAACTTTGGAATCTTTTTGCTGTCATTGTTGGGTTTGATATTTATGAATATGGGTCATGTTTTTCTACTTAAGTGTTACATATTAGACAGGTCCGTCGGTCCGTCCGTAAACTTCTGCTCATTAGCGCGATACCGTCCACAGTTTTCAAGTAAGCCCAATATAACTTTCAGGATTTATAGGGTGTATGAAAGTGTAGGCCCCTTTTGATATTGGTGGTGCCATTTACATTATGAAATATAGGGGTCAAAATGTGAAAATCTTGTGAACACTGTAGCATCTTTAATTTTTGATGGACCTTCACCAAATTTGGTGGGATTGTTGAGGAAGTCAAAGTCTTAAGTTGGTAATAATACTAGTGGTACCACCAATAATTTGACAGAAATTACGAGCCAGAATGTATTTTCAGATGAAAAATTACCATATTTAAAAAGAAATTGGATTACACTGCCAAATTTATAGGATATATAGACCATGGCCAAAGGTAGAATGTTATGTAATATCAGTGACCTTGACCTATTTTTGTGAGGTCACCATGCTGGTGATTTTGAAATTGCAGGGTGTAGCTTGGACATCAATGGCAAAAAGAATTGAGCCTCCAGATCAAAATTGCACTTGATTACATAATATATAAAGCAGTAGTTGGTGACCTACTTTTAGTCTGGATGTGGGGCACATATTTTGAACATAACAATAGTTTAATCTGAGTTGAAGGTCAAGGTTAAATGGCCAGTTTGAATATAGGGGTCATCTCCTGAATGCTTTGCACCCACAATTTTTTACATAGGCCCATATAACGTTGAGGACATAAAAAGTGTATAAAAATCTTGGTCAACATCAATGTTGGTGGCACCACCTATAGTATTATGAAATATACAGGTCAAATGTGAAAATCTTGTAACCACAATACCATCCATAGTTTCAAGTTAGCTTAATGTAACTTTCAGGACTTATAGGGGGTATAAAAATCTAGGTTCATTTTGATATTAGTGGCGCCTCCTACAATATTATGCAATATAGGGGTCAAAATTTGAAAATCTTGCAAACACTCTCGCACCTTTAAATTTTGACAGATCTTCACCAAATGTGCTGGGATTGTGGGGGAGATCAAAGTCTAAGTTGTTGGTGATACTAGGTGCGCCACCTATGATTTGAAGGATATTGTGAGCTAAAATGTGTTTTAAGGAAATTATGAGCTAAAATGTGTTTTAAGATATAAAATTTGATATCTTGCAAAGTAAGTGGATTAGACATGCCAAACTTAAAGGGTTTATAGAAAATGTTCAAAGCTAAAATTTGCTGTAATTTCAGTGACCTTGACATATTTTTGTGAGGTCACCATGCCTGTAAACTTGAAAGAGGTGAATTTGCTGTGGCAATGTCAGCACAGCACGAGGCCTATGGGCCTCTTGTATTACATAATGTGGGTGTCCTTGATCTTCTGTCCCAAGGTCACTGAGGACATAAAGTTGAGGACTCACTAATTGTTTTCTTGGCACATGCAACAATATTCATTACAGAAATTTCACAAATAAGCTATGATTACATGTGGAGCGAAGTGCCATCTGATGGATGCTTTATACACTCAATGTACGTAAGCTTTATATGTTCAGAAGCCACTTGAGGACTCAGAACTTTGAAATGAACAGGTGCAATATATCCTTGGTGCCAGCAGAGCATTAGGACCATAGGCGTCTTGTTTTGAGCATGAAATGCTTACAGATGACCACCTGGCTTAGTCAATGTCTATGTCAAGTTTTAAGGACAATGACCTTGACCTGAGGTCAAAATTACCATGAGCAATTATCTCGGTATGTTTGAATTTCTTGCATGCTATATATGATGAGTTAGATAAGCTAGAACCACAAAATTGTTACAGTTGATCACCCACATGAAAGTCTTAAGTTCCAAGGACAATGACATTGATCCAATTTCAAATCTCACCAGAGTCCGCCATTGAATGTCTTGCACACAATAAATAAAGACCCAGAGAAGCATGAGGGCCACAGAACTTTTATAGTTGATGACTGTAGTGAAAGTCTTATGTCGAGTTCCAAAGGCCAATGATGTTGATTAAATTTCAAGGTCAACGGGGTCAAATACTGAATTTGTTGCAGGGAATGCATGAAGAATCAGAGGAATTAGGATCACAAAACTCTTACAGTTAACCACCTTCTGCATTCAATGTGTCTCTAAGAACCAGACAAGGCAGGTTCATAATATTGTAAGAGTTGATCATCATTATGAGGTTCTATCTTGAGTTTGAAGGACAGTGACCTTGAACCAACTTAAAGACTCAATTATCTGTAACTTTTTTAGCTCAGCTGACTTGTCAGTCAGCTGAGCTTATCTTATGGTCCTCCGTCCGTCGTCCGTCCATCCATCCGTCCGTCCGTCCGTCCGTCGTCCGTCAACAATTTACATTTTCGACTTCTTCTCCGAAACCGTCAGCCAGATCCACTTCAAACTTGGTGGGGATGTGCCTTGGGTAGGTGTCTACCAAGTTTGTTCAAATGGTCACAGTCCATTGATTTTTGGATTTTTAATGAATTTTTTTGTTCTTTTTTGGGGAAATCTTAAAAAATCTATTTCTCTGAAACCGCTCACCCAATTACTTTGATATCACACAGAAACACTCCCTGGGACACCTAGTTCTTAATTTGTTCACCAGGTGGCGCTGCAATTTTTTTCTAATTTTTTATAAATTTTTGTGTGTTCTAGCTATTTTCGACTTCTTCTCCAGAACCGTCACTCAGATTAAGCTGAAACGTGGTGGATATGTTCCTTGTAGAAGGGTCAAACAAACTTGTTCACTATGTGGGAATGCTGCAGATTCCTGATTTTTAACGATTTTTTCCATTCAGGTACTTATCGGTCAATGCAGCTTTCCTATTGATTACTATGAAGTCAATGAGCATTCTAATGCTAATTCACATTTTGGACTTCTTCTCCAAAACCGTCATCCAGATTAACTTCAAACTTGGTGGGGATGTACCTTGGGTGGGTGTCTACCAGGTTTGTTCCAGTGGTCATGTTCCAATGAATTTTGTTTTTTTTATGATTTTTTTTTTTTTCAAAAATCTTTACAGAAGCTTTAACATGGGAATTTCTTGTAATGGTTATAACTTAAATAATTTTGGCCAGATTTACTTCAAACTTGGTGGGGATGCGCCTTGGGTGGATCTCTACCAAGTGTGTTCAAATGGTCATGCTCTATTGATTTTTGGAATTTTTATGAATTTTTGGGGTTTTTTGGGGGCAAACCTTAAAAACTCTTCACCTCTGAAACTGCTCACCCAATTGTTTTGATATCGTTCATAGACACTCCCAGGGACACATAGTTCCCAATTTGTTCACTAGGTGGCACTGCAATTTTTTCTATTTTTTTTTATTTTTTTTTTTATTTATTTTTTTATGTGGTTTTGTTATTTTTCACTTGTTCTCAGAACTGTCACTCAGTTTAAAGTGAAATGTGATGGATATGTTCTTGTGGAAGGGTCAAACAAAGTTGTTTACTAGGTGGCACTGCTTTAGATTCCTGATTTTTAAGTATTTTCAACTTGGGTACTTATCGATCAATGCAGCTTTCCTATTGATTACTATGGAAGTCAATTGGCATTCTAGTGCTAATTCACAGGACAACTGACACAAAAATTACTGTTTGCTTGATAACTTGAGATCTGTTTTGAGTTAGTACTGTGATGCTGCACATATTAATGTTTTTGTATGAAGGTCATGCTCAGACAGTACATGAATGACTTTGAATTCGTTTCTGGGGTCACAGTGCAACATACATGAATTTTACTCTTTATTATAACTTCAGAACTACTTGAACCTTCATGTTGCATATGTTAGTGTTCTATTATAATGGTCAGACTTACTCAGAACATGGGTGACCTTGATCCTTTCCCAAGTTCATAGATCTGCAAGTGTGATGAATGTCAAGATCAGCTGAGAATGGGCTGTTCACATAGCCCTCTTGTTTTTTTTTACTTGCAATATTTCAGGGACCAAAATAAGCTAGGATCATGAAATTAACACTTCATCACCCATCTAAGAGTAAAGATCGAGTTTGAATGACTGACTTTCATTCTCTATGTATTTTTTATTGCCATATCTGAAGCAATGGAGCAGGCAGCCAAGGCATTTTAGAGTGCCAGTCATTATGTTTAGCTGTCTCTGTTTCTAACTTGCTGACCTGCAGTTTTATGCAGCAAACATTATCATTTTGTGTGTTCTTTTCAAATTTTTGCCCCTTTATGTAGGACAGCAACATGAGCAAAAAGCAAATAAGGAAAGAAAAATGGAGATGTTTTTAGTTTATAGAGAATTCTTGGTGTGTCTCTCATGTTTAGTGTTAAATGCATAAATATGTAAAATCTTTCAAATTGAAAAATATGTGGACATCTGTATGAGAAATCACTGAAATGGAGAAATAAAAGATATCAGATTTATCAAGGTTATAAGCTTTGTAAAGAGTAGTTCATAATTTTTTATAAATGAATGTCAAGTGTTACATGACAAGAAGTACAAGTCACTGCTGAACTGTTTTATATACTTAATTGTTGGTTTGCCACAGCAAAAGGAATACTGAATGTCAGTTTTTCAGGAAATATCAGTTTCGTAATCATCACATCCTCCAGCCATTATTTGGCAGCTTTCAACAGGCATCCAGGTGTTACATGTATTACGAAACTGTATGATGATATTTTCATTGTATATGCATCGGGTCAATGTTATTTTTGTGAAGTTTGATTGTGCCACAGGGGTTTTACGTCCTAGTGGTAAAACGTTTGATTCTGGACTCAATTAAGATGAAAAGCACAACAACATAGTCCCAGATGTGTGGGCGTGTGACGTCTCATTTCCCCTGCAGGGCAGACCACACTCTGTACAGATACAAGAGAACAGAACCAGAGAGTTCTGGTCACCCATTGCTTTACCTAAGGAATCTCTGAAACTTGAGCTGATAATTTCTGCAAGCATACATAAAACTTCATCTGAAACCTACCGGTATTAACACTGGTCGCTATATAGTATAAATTTTAATCAGCTCAGACGACAAAACATTATATAATGAGAGAAGGTGTGGTTTTATGTGCCAGATTACATGTAACAACTGTTGAGAAAATTACATCAGAAAAAAAAACAGATCTTAATTTGTGGAGACATGCCGTCAGAAATGTAGTAAAACACCAGGCCACTTTTGACAGCAATGACAGAGCACTGCAGCTCTGAGGGACACAATTTTTGTACATACAATATCAGAATCGCAGGGTATAAAACTACTACTGACTCTCAAAAATCCCCAAAACATTGAAATTAAGACCTTCCAGTAACACTCTCAGTGCTGCATTTTGGCTTGAGTCCAACAGCTTTCCTTGGCACACTTCTGGACTGTTACATGCTATGTAACTTAGGCATGCTGGTGCTCGAATGAAAGGTCTTTTTACAAGGAACTTGAATTTAGCACCATTATTATAATTCAAGACAGTTCATTTCAAGTGTTCAACTTGAGTTGCAGTTGGCACTGAAAAAGTTTATGAAGAGCAAGGCCATGGTTGTCTCTGTGTTAATTAGCCACTCAACAGAAAATGTCTCCATCTCATACATAATGTATACAGGGACATTCTGTGGTATATGTGACATGGACACTACTTTTTCAAAATCAAATTTGTATGCAAAACTGTATCACATCTTCAAGGGTATAAAATGTAACATTTATGTCTGAAAATTAAAATGGACTGACTTCAGAGGCAATTTTATTTAGCAAATGGGAAATTTGTGTGACTGACATGACATTTTTTTTTTCTTCAAAATTTTCATCAAAAATGTGAACTGGGTTTTAACCTCTACTGACTGTAGGTCGGAGAGCTTATGCAATTACTCATGTCTGTCCATTAGTCCATCCTTCAATCTGTCTGTAAACCTTTGTTTGTGAGTGCGATACAGTCCACAGATAGCCACTTATAACTTCCAGGATTATCAAGTGTGGGAAAATCTAGGTCACGTTCAATAATGGCTACAGCTGCAGTATTACGTAATAAATGGGTCAACATGTGAAAACCTTGCGACCACTGCATTCTTACGGTTTGATAGATGTTGATGTAATGGAGTGGGATTGTGAAAGAGGCCAAAATCTCATTTGTATGTGATGAAAGATGTAAAATTCTATATCTTGAAAAATAAGTGAATTAGACATGCCATGTATGCAGAATATTTACAGATCATGTCGATTGCCAATATGTTCTATAATATCAATGACCTTGACCTATTTTTGGTAGGTGATCAGCCCTGTAAAGTTGAAAGTGGTTATTTTGTAATCACAGGGTGTAGCTTGGACATCAGTAGCAAAGAGTATTGAGTCTCCAGATCAAAATTGTATTTGAGTACCTTGTACATAAAACTCTACTTGGTGACCTACGTAGCTTCTGGGTTACCCTGACCCAATGATTATGGAATTTGACCCTTGTTCGAGTTTATTGTTTTTCTTCAATAACTCGGAAAGTTATTACACAATTTGAACAAACAGACCTTATATGGAAAGCTGGAAGTGGGGAGCACATTTTGAACATAACATTTGAAGTCTTTAAGTGCCAAATTTTGGACTGAGTCGACAGCTTTTCTCGGCGCGTATTGGGCACAGTGCACCCAATGTGCGCCAAGAAAAGCTGTTGACCTAGGATATTTTCGCTGGAACTAGAGACATGCTGGTACTTAGATGAAAGGTCTTATTAACAGGAATATGAATTTGAGATCCTAATGATAATTGAGACTAGTTTGACTTCAGTAAATTAACTTTAGGCGTGATTGGCACTGAGAAAGTTAGAAATGAGAGTTGAAGGGAAGGCATGCTTTCCACAGGTGTTGAGTTAGGCCCATATAAGTTTTAAATCTTATTAAGTTGCATGAAAGTCTATGTGAACTTCAATGTTGGTGGTGCCACCTACATTATTATGCAAAAAATAAGTCAAAATGTGAAAATCTTGTGACCAGTCCATAATGCTTTAATTTTTTATGGATCTTCATGAAATTTAATTGGATTGTCAAGGATGTCAATCTCAGTTGCCTATGATACTTGTGGCACATTTTTCATATCTTGAAAAACAATTGCATTAGACATGCCAAATTGAAAGAATATATATATAGATCATATTGAATAGGCTTTAGGTTTAGACATATATATTTATAGTCGGTGACTGGATTGGTTATTATAGAGCATGGAGAGATTGGATCATGATATTTTTGGAGAGTTGAGAACAATGTGGAAGATGTGGCACTGTTGCCTCGATTTGTATGACAGATAAAGTTATAATGCATGTTATTTTAATCTTTTAGGGACCAGCATTTCGTCAGCTGTGTCACTGTCCATTCTGTGTTACAGCATTGATTCATACAAATTTTAGTTTAGAATGAAAAGTGGTTGCCAAACACTTCAGCTAAGGATTCTGGGAGTGATAATCGTTATGGATCTGAGAGGGTCCACCTGGGGTCAACTTGAGGGACCGTCTTTAATTACAAAGTCAGCTGAGTGCAGCCTTTTCTCTGGGTCATTTTGTCGTCTTGAACTTTTACAGGGTAACAGACCCAAGTGGCGCGATTTCCACTCAGCAATAGGAATTGGACACAAGATGTATATATTTGGTGGGAGAAGTGATCGTGGAGGGCCTTACCACACCAACACTGAGATTTACTGCCGAAAAATACAGATACTGGACACACTGACAGCCACCTGGTCCCAGCCAGCTACCCATCTGGCACCCATCGGCAGACGCAGCCACTCGGCTTGTGAGTACATGTTGCTCAAATTTTACTGATTTTCATGAGGTACATTTTTGTAGCTTTCACGTTGCAGGCAAAGCAAACCTTTGATGGCACTGCTTGGAACACATTTTGTGTTAAACTTCTGTCAAAGTCATGTTTCATTGTGTTTTCCATTCTTGCAGACCCATTATGTTTTCAGTTTGTCCGTTCTTCTGTCAGTCTGTCCCGTTGATCCATCCATGGGTGGTTCTGTCTGTGGTTTCATCCATGAATCTGTCCATGGATTCCATGTAATGTTCTGTCCATGGTTCCATTTTGCATGTCCACCATTTGTTTGTGAACATGATATCTGGAGATTTACTACTGGCCACCTGAAACTCAAGTTTACCTCGTTTTAACTTAATTGACACTGTTTCATGACTTGATTATATTTCAGTGATCTTGCTCTCATTTTCAAGGTCATGGGACCCATGTATGTGCAAAAATGGACCTGCCGGTCAATGCTTTGCATTGAAATGCCTCTGGTTTTCATGGCATTTTTTTGCCCTAAGAAAAATATGGGAAAATTAAAAATACTGTGAAATTAAGGGAATTTTAATACATAGTATATTACATTTTGTTATCACTGGCCGAAGTGGCCTTGGATAATAATTCAACAAATCAGCCACAGCTAAAAAATATACAATTTAGGGATGGGATGTGATATGGTGCCAACAATGAAAAAAAACTCAAAAGCCAAAGTTCAGACTTATAATGTAACTAAAGGTGAATGATCAAACATTTGCTCTGTACGACACTAGGCCTGCCCATGTAACATGTTAGATGTAAATATCCATTCCTGGATGCTGATAGCTCAAGCCCTCTGGGAACTGAATCCACACTTCTCATTGTGTTATACATAAGTGCAATGTACCCAGGTTGCACTGCTGAGGATAGGTGTTTACATGTATATGTTATTATAGATTGACAGAAACAAAGTAGACAAAATTATACAACAGTGGACATGTAATTTGTGTCAAATTAAATGGGAAAAAGTTGCATGCTGTATTGTAATGTCAATGTTATGAAGTGGACTGGTTGTCTGGGTTTTTATTTAGAGTGTCACAGAAAATTGTTTCTGGGTGTCTGGCATCTCCATCTGCCACATTCCCACCCTGTGTCTGCTTCACAGACAAAACTATTCTGTGTGTAATGATAATAATAGTAGTAATAGTAATAGTTATAATAGTAGTGATGATGATGATGATGTCGACGACGACGACGACGACGACGATGTGGCACTCTGCTTATTTGCGGCAGTCCTTCATCATATCATATACATGTGGCCATGGGGAAAAAAACTTTCTCTCTGATGCTATCCCAGCCTCTAAAGGTCAAGCATTCCCATGTCCTGTGCAGACAGTCATGGGAGCCCTAATAAGGGCTATCATTTTTTCCCTTTCCTTCCCAAAAACGTGTTATTCTAATTGATTCTGTTCTCTTCTAATTCTAAGATTCCAGTTCTTTTCTCCTAGCACCCTACCAGAAAGTCCTGTAAAGTTTTGATCCCTTTCTTTCCTGCTGATAAACCTCTTGTCAAACCTAAAATCTGTGCGACACAATGTTCTTCTCCTAAGCGCAGCATGTCCTCTAAGCCCTCACAACTATGATCCTCATTCTGCCACTGGAAACAAACTCTGCACTTACCCTGGGGAGACATTTTGTCATGCAAAGTCAGCAACTTCCATTTGTCTTTTTCTGTATTCCAGTTGTGCCTGTACATGTATCATAGTTTCAATGATATGCCAAATCAGTGAAAAAGAAAACCTTTGTGAAAATCAGTGCAGCGCAGGATTTCCCTTATTATCTTTAGATAGTATACTGGCTCAGATGTACTCTGAAAGGGACAAAGGATACCGTGCAAAGTGCAAAGTGTTTCGCACTCCAATTGTCGATGTTGCTAATGAGAAAACCAGATAACGTAGTCACACTTTTGCAGTTACATGTCTCTGGGGCAGACGCAATAGATAAGATATTTTTCAACATTGCTTAGTTCAAAATCACAAACTGACCCTTGCCACTCAAATAACATGTGGAACTGAAAGCCTGACCAAAACACTCAATTTGGTGTAAAAAAGAGCACCAAAAAGAGTAATTTATTTACGTTCTTTGGTCTTTGAATACTTTCAACATTGTCAGGGGTAGAAATTAACTATTTTTTTTTTCAAGTTTCCCCTGGGCAACCACAGCACTTTTTACAAGTTGCCTAAGCCTCCAGAAAGTTGCCTAGTTTCCCAAAACATGAGAATTGTAGTTGCTAGTAGGCTTGTTAAAAGACACTGATATTTAAAATGTTGCAAATATAGATGAACAAGAGCTATATTTGTCACCGCTATGTAAACAGTGTTTCCCCACAAAAAAAAAGAAAATTTTAGGAACTGTATTTAATGTTCCCATGACTGCTTGAAAGGATATGTTCAGCTGAAGATAGAAAGTTGCCCCATGGAAAACTAGAAAACTAGCAAAAGGAAATAAAGTTGCCTGACGCGAATAAAAGTTGCCCGGGGCACATAGACACCCGCTAATTTTGAACCCTGATTGTACTATTATAGCACATTAATGTTCTGTGTCAAGTGTAGGTTAATTTTAGTACATATCAAGCCACAATGTATGTGTCAAACATGCAATTTTTGCATGTCTTGCTGCCTTGGATAATGAGATAAAAGTCATGCACCAAGTAGTGATTTTTGTAAAATCCCTTCGAAGTATTAATTTATACCAACAAAATTAAAGTCATGTCTCGTCATTACCACAAGTACATCGCAAGAGAACCGCCAATGACTGTGTTTTAGTTGCAAATAGTTCTTATTTGTATCGAAGTTGAACGTACACAGGTCAAAACAACAAGAAAAGAACGTACCTTGTCTTGGTCAAAACATACCCGAAACTTGCGGTAATTTGATTATGTTCAGCCCACCTCTTTCATTTTTAGCCCAGCTGACTTGTCAGTCAGCGGCACTTTTGCGAGGGTCTGTCATAGGTCCATTTGTTTGTCCATCCACAATTCACTTTTGGCTTCTTCTGAAAAGCCGTTATCTAGAATCACTTCAAACTTGGTGGGAATGTGCCTTGGGTGGGTGTCTACCAAGTGTGTTCAAATGGTCATGCTCCAGTGATTTTTGGATTTTTTATTAATTTTTTTGTTCTTTTTTGGGCAAACCTTAAAAAATCTTTTCTCTGAACCGCCTCACCCAATTGCATTGATATCACACAGGAACACTCTTAGGGACTCCTGGTTTAATTTGTACTCCAGCTGGCACTGCAATTTTCTAATTTTATTTTTTGGATTTTCTGTGTGTTATTGGTATTTTCGACTTCTTCTCCAGAACCGTTACTCAGATTAAGCTGAAACATAGTGGATAAGTTCCTTGTGAAACTAAGTTGTTCACTAGGTGGCATTGCTGTGAAATCCTGATTTTTAACAATTTTTAGCTCAGCTGACTTGTCAGTCAGCTGAGCTTATCTTATGGTCCTCCGTCCGTCGTCCGCTTCTTCGTCCGTCCGTCTGTCCGTCCGTCAACAATTTACATTTTCGACTTCTTCTCCGAAACCATCTGTCAGATCCACTTCAAACTTGGTGGGGATGTGCCTTGGGTGGGTCTCTACCAAGTTTGTTCAAATGGTCACGGTCCATTGATTTTTGGACTTTAAATGAATTTTTTTGTTCTTTTTTGGGCAAATCTTAAAAAATCTTCTTCTCTGAAACCGCTCACCCAATTACTTTGATATCACACAGAAACACTCCCTGGGACACCTAGTTCTTAATTTGTTGACCAGGTGGCGCTGCAATTTTTTTCTATTTTTTTATGAATTTTTGTGTGTTATAGCTATTTTCGACTTCTTCTCCAGAACCGTCACTCAGATTAAGCTGAAACATAGTGGATATGTTCCTTGTAGAAGGGTCAAACAAAGTTGTTCACTATGTGAGAATGCTGCAGATTCCTGATTTTTAACGATTTTTTCCATTCAGGTACTTATCGGTCAATGCAGCTTTCCTATTGATTACTATGGAAGTCAATGAGCATTCTAATGCTAATTCACATTTTGGACTTCTTCTCCAAAACGGTCATGCAGATTAACTTCAAACTTGGTGGGGATGTACCTTGGGTGGGTGTCTACCAGGTTTGTTCACATGGTCATGCTCCAGTGATTTTTGGATTTTTAATGAATTTTTTTGTTCTTTTTTTGGACAAATCTTAAAAAATCTTTTTCTCTAAAACCGCTTACTCAATCACTCTGATATCACACGAGAAGACACCGAGGGACTCTGTGTTCTTAATTTGTTGACCAGGTGGCGCTGCAACTTTTACTAATTTTTTATGAATTTTTGTGTGTTATAGCTATTTTCGACTTCTTCTCCAGAACCGTTACTCAGATTAAGCTGAAACGTGGTGGATGTGTTCCTCGTAGAAGGGTCAAACAAAGTTGTTCACTATGTGGGAATGCTGCAGATTCCTGATTTTTTACGATTTTTTCCATTCGGGTACTTATCGGTTAATGCAGCTTTCCTATTGATCACTATGGAAGTCAATGAGTATTCTAATGCTAATTCACATTTGCGACTTCTTCTCCAAAACCGTCATGCAGATTAACTTCAAACTTGGTGGGGATGTACCTTGAGTGGGTGTCTACCAAGTTTGTTCCAATGGTCATGTTCCAATGAATTTTGTTTTTTTTATGATTTTTTTTTTCAAAAATCTTTACAAAAGTTTTAACATTGGAATTTCTTGTAATGGTTATAACTTAAATAATTTTGGCCAGATTTACTTCAAACTAGGTGGGGATGTGCCTTGGGTGGATCTCTACCAAGTGTGTTCAAATGGTCATGCTCTATTGATTTTTAGAATTTTTATGATTTTTTTTTCGTTTTTTGGGGGCAAACCTTAAAAACTCTTCACCTGTGAAACTGCTCACCCAGTTGTTTTGATATCGTTCATAGACACTCCCAGGGACACATAGTTCCCAATTTGTTCACCAGGTGGCACTGCAATTTTTTCTAATTTTTTTTTATGAATTTTTTATATGTTTTTGTTATTTTTCACTTGTTCTCAGAACTGTCACTCAGATTAAAGTGAAATGTGATGGACATGTTCTTGTGGAAGGGTCAAACAAAGTTGTTTACTAGGTGGCACTGCTTTAGATTCCTGATTTTTAAGTATTTTCAACTTGGGTACTTATCGATCAATGCAGCTTTCCTATTGATTACTATGGAAGTCAATGGATATTCTAGTGCTAATTCACAGGACAACTGACACAAAATTTACTGTTTACTTGATAACTTAAGATCTGTTTTGAGTTAGTACTGTGATGTTGCACATGTTAATGTTTTTGTATGAAGGTCATGCTCAGACAGTACATGAATGACTTTGACCTCATTTCTGGGGTCACAGTGCAACATACATGAATTTTACTCTTCATTATAACTTGAGAACTACTTGAACCTTGATGTTGCACATGTTAGTGTTCTTTTAAAATGGGCAGACTTACTCAGAACATGGGTGACCTTGATCATTTCCCAAGTTCATAGATCTACAAGTGTGATGAATGTCAAGATCAGCTGAGCATGGGCTGTTCACACAGCCCTCTTGTTTCAATTCGGGTGCGTATTGGTAGATGCACCTTTCCTATTTATTACTGTGTAAGTCAATGGGCATTTTGATGCTAATTCACATTTTCAACTTCTTCTCAGAAACCATCAACCAGATTCACTTCAAACTTGGTGGCAATGTACCTTAGGTGGGTCTCTACCAAATTTGTTCAAATGGTCATGCTCTAGTGATTTTTTTATTTTTTATGAGGGACCTTGATGTTGCACATGTTTGTGTTCTTCCATAGAGGTCACTTTCTCAATAGATGGGTGACCTTGATCCTATCCCAAGTTCACAGAACCACAAGTGTGATGAATCTCTAGGTCAGCTGAGCATGGATTGTTCCCACAGCCCTCTTGTTGGTCTTTGATTTCATACCCAAGATCACAGGACAACTGACATGAAATGTATTGTTCACTTGATAACTTGAGATCTGTTTTGAATTAGGACTTTCATGGTGCACATGTTAATGTTTCTGTATGAAGGTCATGTTTAAACAGTATATCCGTGACCTTGACCTCATTTCTGGGATCACAGTGCAAGATACATGGATTTTACTCTTCACTATAACTTGAGAACTACTTGAACTGGGACCTGGATGTTGCACATGTTAGTGTTCTTCCAAAAAGGTCAGACTTACTCAGTACAAGGGTGACGTTGATCCTATCCCAAGTTCACAGAGCCACAAGTATAGTATAGACCCATATCTTTTACATGGATTGTGAAGCAGGCTACGACCTATATTAATCACTGTCCATGGCACAGATGGTGGCGTATACTTTCCTACCTACGTGTTTGGTGGAGAAAACCGAAGGACTCGGAGAAAACCACCTTGTACAGTCAGAGTGGTAGGAACTCTTTCCACATGCCTCCGTGGCTGTGAATCAAACCCATGCCACAGAGGTAGAAAGAGCCACAAGTGTGATGAATATTTAAGTCAGCTGAGCATGGGCTGTTCACACAGCCCTCTTGTACTGTTCACTATAACTTGAGAACTACTTGAACTGGAACCTTGATGTTTCGCATGTTAGTGTTCTTCCATAAAGGTCAGACTTACTCGGTACATAGGTGACCTTGATCCTATCCAAAGTTTACAGAGCCACAAGTGTGATAAATCTCTTGTTTATTGTTCTTTTTTTTGGCAAATCCTAAAAAATCTTCTTCTCCAAAACCACCCACCTGATTGCTTTGATATCACACATGGACACTCCTAGAGACTTCTAGATCTTAATTTGTTTACCAGGTGGCACTACAATTGTATTCTATTTTATTTTTAATGATTTTTTGTGTGTTTTTTGCAATTTTCAACTTCTTCTCCAGAACCATTACTCAGATTCAGCAGAAACTTGGTGGATATGTTCCTTGTGAAATGGTGAAACAAAGTTGTTCACCAGGTGACACTGCTGTGGATTTTAATCTTCACTACAACTTGAGAACTACTTGAACTGGGACCTTGATGGTACACATGTTAGTGTTCTTCCATAGAGGTCAGACCTACTCAGTTCAGTACATGGGTGACCTTTATCATATCCCAAGTTCACAGAGCCACAAGTGTGATGAATCTCTAGGTCAGCTGAGCATGGGCTGTTCACGCAGCCTTCTTGTTTTTAATAACGGTTGATTTGGAGCCCTCTGGTGCACTTAACCATCTTTAATTAATATCTGCAACACACAGAAACTGTAACTTGTATTTCCTTCCCTACCTGTGTATTTCAAACAGGAGGAAACTTAAGGACATGATACTCTTTTACAGCACTTCACACAGAAAATATGACTTTGCTCCAAACAGTAGACTTCTCATTGTAGATCAAATAAACTATATATTTCCTAGACATACACACTTGGGTTAAGCTATTAAAATGATAAAACTCTCTTGTAAGTGTGCAGAAATTGAATTTTAGTTGCTTTATTAAAAAACTTAAATTTTATCTGTTTTTGTGGAAAAGCAAAAAAAAAAAAAAAAAAAAAAAAAAATGCAAAAAAACAAAAAAAAAAAAAACAAAACAAAAAAAAAGACAATAATGCAAACACCAAAAATGGGAAACATTATTTTCTTATACAAAATGAAACAGTACACTTGTAGCAGCAAAACTTTACTTTAAATTTCCGATGATAAAGATTTTAGTTCAGAATTTACCAGATGTTTAAATTGAAGTTAAAGTTTATTTTATTTTTACAAATTTAAATGGTAATAAAAGCTCTTTTTCAAATTTTTAAAATAATGTTTTGGAGAGTGTTATGTGGTCTTTCATTTGACAGTATAAACTTGATCTGATTTTTATGATTAAAATGCTATTTAATTTTATGCAAAACTTAAAATTTTTTAAAGTAAAATTTAATAAAATCAACAGAGATAAAATTTTATAGTCATTGGTAGAATAAAATTTGATTTTATTTGTTTGTTTTAGAAAATATATACTTTTTATGGTAACCATAAACAAATACCAGATGTTTAAATTACAGTAAAAATTTAAAATTAAGAAAAATGGTAATAGAATAAGAACCAAGCCCTTTTTAAAATTTAAAAAAAAACTGTTTTGGAGAGCATTAAGTGTTCTTTGATTTGACAGTATAAACTAAATCCGATTTTTATGATTTGAAATGATATATTAAATTTTATGCAAAATTTGTAAATTTTAATCCTTAAAGTGTAGATTTAATTCTGAGTCAACAGCTTTCCTTGGGACACTTTGTTTGCATTGTGCACAGTGTCCCATGAAAAGCTGTTGACCAAGACTACTTTTTGCTTTAGACTAGGCTTGCTGGTATTTGAATGAAAGGTGTCTTCATGAAGAATTTTTATCTTTTAACCATTATATGTTTAACAGCAATGAGAAGATGACTATAGCTGTGATTAGCACTTTAAGAGTTAATTAAAATTATTTACCTCAATGAAGATAAAATGTTTTACTCCGTAGTAGAATCAAATTTGATATTATGTTTTCTCTGAGAATGTATATTTACTTTCTATGGCAACCAAAGACAGAAATAAACATTTATACACAAGAGTCATAAAGTGTACCATGCCCCTAAGTTCGTATATAGGAGAATCGCAGAATTTTAATTTTTGTCACAAAAACGGGAGTTCTGCAAAACATGGGAGAGTTGGAACCTCTGGTGTAAGTTTAAAATGGGTAAGTACAGGTTTGTGTAGATTTATCAGGCAGAGCAAAAAGCAACTGACCAAGTTTTACCACTTTATATGAGTAGGGAGCAAAGAAATAGGTAGACGTGACCATCTTTACACAGAAGATCTGTTGTCTGTGAGTGTGACAACCGAATGGAGCAATTAACATTAGACAAACTGTTCAGTTGCCCCTTGTTTGAGAGACCTTCTCCAGGGCATGTCCAAAATTGGCGGCATAAAGCAGATAGTCTAAATGAAGGTCATCAGGCCCTTTTAGCACCATAGAGGTCAGCGCTTGAGGGTGATCTGTTTCGAAATTTTACTTTCTTGTAATAACAGGCCCCTTTGAAGGTTTGGTTAAGAAAACAGCAGACTTTATGCAGGTGAACATTGGAGCTCAGCCATGTGGGGTCCTAAATTGTACTCCAAGTGAGAATAGTTAGCACTAGGGCCTTGACAAATACACTCAGCCCAAAAAAGCCAGGTTGGTCTCATAATAATTGGAGTAGTCTCTCGAGAGCTTTATATAAAGTTTGTGGCTTTTAGCATGATGGGTGGCAAAGCTGTTGACACCTGGATATTGTAGTATGCCCCTGAAATCCATTCCCGTGACACAAGAGATAATTCCCATCTTCCAGTACATGTGGTCAAAGTAAGTTGAAAAGATTTGGCCCACATATTATTTGTGGTATTGTCAAAAGTTGGTAGATGAAAGATTTTATGATTGATTGTGTCTGCGTGACTGGTCTCCTTTGGGTGCAATGTGGGTTCGGCCCGTTTGGGTGCTAACTGCTGCACCACTGGTGGTCATCCTTTGTCAATACTTGCAGTTGTTTGTGCAACACCGGTTGTATACTGTTTGGCTAGATATGAGAGGATGTTCTGTTTGTGGTATATATTGTTCTGAATCACTGAAATGTCCTTGAGATCATTTGCTGTCCTGAATTCTTTATATGACTGTTTCGTTCCTAGGAGTGAGACAGCTCTCAAGACTTGAATGTTTTTCCCTGTTGTGTGTATAATTGTGTTTTTTTGTATCTCATGATCAGATTTAATTTGCGGTGATTTCTGTTTGTGGGGAGTCTGGCCTGTTTTGTCATAACGAGGCTCTGTCTCTGCCTCTATTAACCATAATAATTGGCTATAGAGGCCAGCTTTTTTGCAGTGTTTGGGATGGGAAGATCAGAAGTGCCAATATGAGTGTGTGTGTCTGTAGATTTTGTGTACAATGTTGCATGAAGCTTCTAATACTATGGTCAAAGTGGCTCTAGAAAGCCGAGTTCCATGTCACATGTACAGTGCAGTTAACTGTGAATATTATTGTAGAATATGACTGGCATTGAGGTGTGAGCTACCAATTCATGTTTGTTCAACAATGCAGTGTGCAGAAATGCCATCAATGTACAGTATCACCATCACACGTCTAATCCTTGGGCAAAGGAGTGTTTCTCACAAGTCAGCCATGAAAAGATTGGCATGTGATGGGTCCACTCCCATGCCCAGGATGGTTCTGCTTATTGGAAGGAAGTGTTCTCCATTAAACTCCATGTTAATACAATTTGGGACTATTAAAGCACAACAGAGAAATAATTTCCTCGACTGCTGATTTTTCACTTGCTATCCTATCATGTATGAGGGTGACTGCTAATGCTCATAAATCTTCCAGAGTGGGGATTTTGATACAAAAAGAGTTCATAACCAAGGTAATAAGCAAAATATTTGAGGATTATTGTGCTTATGATTATATTTCTGGATCTCCTCCAAAGGAGGAGGAGGAGGAGGCATAGAGCAGTCACCCTCCGTCCGACCTTCTGTCCATCCACAACATTTCCACCCTATAACTAAAGCATTTTTTACCTAGGGTCTTTATATTGAACAGGATTATAGTCATTTATAAGGGCCAGGTCAAGTTCATAGATGGGGGATCTTGACTCAATTCCCAGGGTCACAGAGCCACATCAAAGAATTTGGTTTCTGCATGATAATTTGAGAAATTTTTGAGCAAGGGTTTTCATATTTGAACAGGATGATAGTTTTTTATAAGGGCTACATGTAAGTCAAGTTCAGAGATGGGTAACCTCGGTCTGTCCATCCATCAGTCGATCTTTTTGTCAATCTATCTGTCCAGCCCTTCATTTGTCCACAAAGTTTTTTCATCATAAATTCAGCATACTTGGAGATAGGGTTTTCATATTGTAGAGGATTATATAGTTCTGTATAGGTCTACGTCAAGTTCAGTGATGTTTGACCTCGATCTGTCCATTCATCTGTTCATCCAGCCGCGTTCTGGGATGGGGGGGGGGGCACGGATCCAACAATCTCTCAATGCATTTTAATGTGTTAATAAAACCATTGTAATGATTATGTAACTTGTTATTTTTGTATCCAAGAGTAAGAGAGGAAAAAAAACTACTTCCTTTCTGTGGGTCATTCATTAAATTGTACTTGGAACTGGTCTACCTGGGATTAAGCAGAACTTCTGAATTTTTGGCAATATATAGAAAACGGGGGACCTATGGTTCCTATGTATAGAAATATTTTTTAGGTATTTTCTGAGATAGAATTGACATGAGCAAGTTGTACTTAAACATGGTAAAGTCCTTACTTTTTATTGTGCTAAAGCAGTTGGATAGAACTTGTCTACAGTGGTGTGTATTAGACAGCAGATTTTTGGTGTAAAAGAAAAATGTGTTTGAAAAGTGTGATCAATGTATCAAGTCTTTTTGCAATATACATGTATGTGTAGACACTGAAGACGAAAATTTGATTTATCAACAGGTAATGTGTGTTCACTGGTTAGCTTGGAGATAAATACATACTCTATATATATGTGTGTGTGTGTGTGTGTGTGTGTGTGTGTGTGTGTGTGTATTTCATTTTGTAATTTTATTTTTCAGTTGAACATAGAGGCTTTCTGTACATATTTGGAGGCTATAATGGTTGCCAAGATATTCACTTTGGGGACTTACACCGATTTGATCCAGGTAGGTAGTTCAAGAAACGAACCTCATTTGAGTTTTTGTAAGGCATCCATCATGGCCTGAATGCAATGGGCTTTCATGTATGGTTTTATGAGGACTGTTAGTTTATGAGTGTGCTGCATGATAGCAAGACATATGCAATTAAATGACTGCTTCCTGGTTAGTGACATATAGAATTCCACATGGCCGTATCATGGGGAATGATTTAGACAGCACGAGTTTTAAAACCGTTCACTGCTGGCCAAAGGCTCGCAGTGAACGGTTTGAAACAAGTGCTGTCTAAATCCATACCCTAAGACACGGCCATGTGGAATTTTGTTTCTCCCATAGAGCGTCAAATCTGCTGTTTTTGTCAAAAACCTACTTGGTTTAGTGTGCTTGCAGCAGCCGTTTCAACTCCATTTTGTTCACTGACACTTTCAACTTTGCGTTGCTAAGGTACGTCACTCAAGAAAGAACTTTCAGTTACTCTTTTCTATCTTACATAATCTGATTGGCTTACAAACAAAACAACAACCAAAATGATTATCTCTTTTATCTAATTTCGGTCGTACAATCCTTCTTCACTTATGTTGGGAACGATTGTGTTTCCACATGGGTAACTATGGGAGAAATTTGGGTTCACAGCCACTAGATACCATCAAAATTGATTCTGTACCAATATATATTCTCATTTAAAGTTTGTTCTCTAAAATTCAAACTATGGAACATGCACAATGATATAATTGTTATGTTTGGCTTATGTTTAAGTACATCATATCACAGCCATATCAATTCTAATGTGTGTTACACTGTTATTTTGCATAAGAAATTGCATTAAAATGTTCCAAATACAGCGCCATGATTATTACTGTTGACGTAATGTAACAAGATGTGCTGCTGTCCTTATATCCAGTGTCCACCCCAGGTCACTCCCATTCCATTAGATATTTTGCCATTTGAGAATAGTGGACCTCAATATTAAAGCACATGAGGCAAGCAGGGGCAAAAGTAGACACAAAATATGCCAAAATGCCTGACAGGTTCCATCCTTATGTGCTCTTATCAGAGACCAGTGAGTTCTGCTCAACACCACATAACTATTTATGGTTACTCTTTACAGGGAGTTGGTCTCTGCTCCAACTCTCTCTCTGCTCTGTGATTGAACAGAAACTGTATTAGATATCCTGGACTTTTATAGGACAATAAAATGTTGCTTTGGGAATAGATAAAAGGGCATAACATTGCTATGGGTATACAATGTAGAAAAAAAATTCAGAGAAATCAAATGCCTTTAACCATTGAGATACATGTATCAAGATTATGGTTTATGTGTCTGTGTGTCAGTGTGTGTGCAGAAGAATTTATTGTGAGAACAAATGTAAATATACAATTACTGAACATCATATTTCCTGGGTAATGCAGGCTGCATTAGGTCACATACATATTTTACACAAATTGCAGTAGGGATTTATGTTTTAAGCAAAGGAACCCAAGGAACTTTTAATGCATCCCATGGTATCCAGAAAAATGACATTCAGTGGCATATGTTAAAGGTCATCTTGATTGAATGGGTACCACAAATTAGAAAGCTGATGTTTGGGGTGGTAAGAAATGATATCTGAAAACCAAAATGTTAAATTTCATTTTGGATTAGTGTTTTTTTTTAGCTCAAAAAGTGTGCCACATTTGCTACATGAAAGAGCGGGAATTTTCTCAGATTGTGGCCCCTTGTGGGAAAGTGTTAGTGACGTACGTCACAAACACAACCCGCTGGCTGAGCTGAATGTGTCATAAGCCAGAGTGCCTTCAGTTAGCTAAGAGTCATGGCAGATACAACACAGCATAGTGATTCTGGAGAGTCTAAATTGAGTTCTTCATGTATGTGGTCTGATGAGGATCAAGAAGAATTAGGAAGAAAAGCTGTAACAGCAGAGGAAAACACCTTTCAGCCTTACAGATCTGAGCGGGACGCCCTGAACCCTGCTGTCAGTAGTACTGCTGGGAGTGCATCCATGGGACAGCTCGATGATCTCATCCATCCAAGATTCCACTCATTGGATTGGTTAATTTTAGGCTTGGGCAATGATAATTTGTAAAAGTTACAAAAGAGATATTTCCTATCAAAAATTACTGGACTTAATTTAACAAAAACAAGCGTGCATGCAACAAATTGGAATTTGCGTTGGATGGGCCTGGTCTTGTTGTGTTTCAAATTCTGTCCTCCATGGAAACAGCTACGTCTATGGTATGTAAAAGTCTGTATGAACAGTTGATTTTCCCTTGCCATCTGTATGGATTATTAACTACAAGTTTGCATTTATGAATGGCTTTCAATATCAAAACTCCTACCTGGCAGTAACCTTGCTACCCTGGCTTAGATGGCAGTAATTAACGTTTCTGTATGCATCAGTACATGTGCTTATGATCCTTTATTTTAGATGGTATCCATTATGTAACACTGGTAAATATTTTCCTGTGACTTACTTATTTTCTGGGTCCATATTGATGACAAAGATACAATGACATGAGTTTTTTTTTTTTTACACGGGATTATTAAAAGCTGGCTGTGGTACAAAGATACAAAGATACAAAAACTTTATTCCACATTCGCGTCCTCTAGGGGCCAAGTGAAGTACAGATGTAAAAGAAAAGGTAGTCCAAAGGACGTCATACCTTGGTATAATCACTAGTAACAACTTGGGTCTATAAATAAAAACTACAGTCTATAAACTAAAAAAGAACAAGGTAAAATAAAATAAAATAAAAATATGTATACACAAGGATTTGAAAAATCACGACCCATTCACTAAATTTGGATGGGTGCAGCATTGTGGTTCATGATGTTTTGCCCTTATTCTGAAACCTTCATCACATAGTCTTGCGACACTTCTTATGAGATTCCCTTCAGCATTTACAAGGTAATAAAATTTATCTTCATCGCTCATTGATTTGAAATATGTACATTCTTTCTCAACCACCTTCCATGTCTCCTCTCTCATATTTCTTATAGGGGGACATTCAACTAGAAAATGAAGTTCACTTTCAACAGTATATATATTCCTTTTCATGCAAAATCTACAAATTCTATCCCCCCCCCTTGGAGTCACTGGTCTGGAGTATCTCCCCACTTCTATTTCGAGTTTGTGTCAGTTATTCTTAACTTCGTTAGTGCTACTCTATGATCTCTCCTATTTACATGATCTAAGTAATTCTCATAATTGAATTTAGATTTCACTTTTCTATAAGTGCATAATTTTCCTTCATTATTAAAATTTTGACCAATTTTCATTTCCCAAAAATCAATATAGTTTTCCTTGAGCTTATACTTTATTTTTTTTATATTCCAGGGGATAATATCCCTCAGATTTAGTTTTAATTTTCCACAACAACTCTTCATGAATGATATCCATGAGGTCCCTCCACTTTCAGCAATAAGTAAAGCTTCCTCCTTTGCATTTTGAAGTAACTTATTTTCTGTATTTTGGAGATGTATGTAGAATTTTGCCATTAGAGTGATAATGTGAACTCCAAGGGGGTACCTACCCCCCAACTCCCCCATTACCGTTGCATTTGTTGCTTTTCTATTGACACCTAGTATGTGTTTACCGAAGTTAATGTTCAGTTTTTCTACTGCGTAGGTCTTATAAATTTTTTCCAACCAAAATCCGTCTTGTTGTTTTCTTTGTGAGACATTTGTCCATCCCCATATAATCCGACTGGTTTAACCAATTGGTCAAATAATTTTAAACTTAGTTTTGGATTTATATTAGTAGTTTCCAGGCATGCATTAAGCTTGAACATTGCCTTTCGAGCCCATGTAAAAATATTCTCTCTAGCTTTTGATAGGTTACCTGTATTAGTAAGGAGTACTCCTAAGTATTTATACTCATCAACGATATCCAGTTTTTGTTTTCCCAAATGAAAATTAATTCCACATTTAGTTCCATGCTTGTTAAACATCATGATCTTTGTTTTCTCAATATTGATTTTGAGTATCCATTGTTCACAATACTTGTCTAAATTGTTCAATTGTCTTTGTAGACCTTCTGCAGATAATGACAGTAAAACCAGATCATCTGCATATAGTAATGAATTAATTTTCTGTTCTTTTAGTTTAGGAGCTACATTAGCATCAATGGCATCAGGTAAATCATTGATGTAAAGATTAAAGAGTGTCGGACTCATAATGTCCCCCTGTTTTACTCCAATATTAGTCTTAAACTTACTTGAGACCTTATCATTAATCTTTACACATGCTTCAGTAGTGTTGTACATAGACTCGAGTACATTTAAAAAATTTTCCATTGATTCCTGCATTCAGAATTTTATAGTAGAGACCCCGTCTCCAGACACTATCATATGCCTTCTGCAGGTCAACAAAACAAGCATATATACACTTTTTCTCTTTGACTACATACTAATCAATCAATGTATTTACTATAAAGATGTGATCCACTGTACGTGCTTTTTTCTGAAAGCCCATTTGATTATTCTTAATTGTTCTTTGGTCCTTCAAAAATTCATTCAGTCTTTCATTTAAAATAGTGCTTAAAACCTTTCCCAGTGCACTGTTAATGGTGATTCCTCTGTAGTTGTTCACATCAGATACATTTCCACTTTTGAATATACTTACAATGTATCCTGTATTCCACGTTCTTGGAAACTTTCCATTATTGTAAATTTTATTAAACAATTTGCATAATGGCCACTGTATCCATCTATTAGCACACTTAAGCATCTCATGGCTTAGCATATCTATACCACATGATTTGTTGTTTTTAAGTTTTTTTATGGCCATATTCACCTCATATTCTTTGATTTCTTTCTCCAGTACTTCAGGGAATTTCTTATTTTTTAGTTCAGATATATATTTGTCCAATTCACCATTAAGTTGGTCTTCTTCAGTATTATTTAGATCAGTTACATTTAACAATCTTGAACAATGCTCTATAAGCTCACGAGAGTCTACAGACATATTTTTACTATGATTTTCCTCGTCATTACGAAGTTCTTCAACCAATTTCCAATACATTTTGGGGCTATTCATTGCAAGATTTTCCAATTGATATATCAATTCCTCTTTATGTTTTCTTTTGGTTCTCTTCACCTGTTGTTTATATCTCTTCTTTGTACTATAGTATGCACGTCTCATGCTGGGGTCTTTAGGGTTTTTTTGCAGCATTTTGGCAAGATCTTTCACCTCATTATGCAAGTTTTTACAGTCCATGTTAAACCACTTCTTACTTCTAGGCTTACAGATTTTGCGTTGAGGTAGGCACTCATCAGCTGCATCTAGAATGATTTTGGTAAAATTTTGGACATGGATATCAACATCATTTGTGTCTGTTTCACGTTCCAGTTCTTTCTCAAATGCTTTCAGCTTGGCTTGAGTACTCGTGCTCTTTATTACATTCAGGAAAGTATCTGAAAGGTTACTGTCCCATTTATAGCCAGTGGGGAAAGGACTCATGTTAATATCATTAATATTGGAGTACCATCTGATTTTAATCCTCATGGATATTTTACAAGGATCTGATTATACACCTTCAAAATCATGTACTTTAAAATAGTCAACATATTCAATTAAATCATTATGTACAATACAGTCCACAACACTGCACCCATTCCATTGTTGGCATGTTATATTACCAGCTAAGTCCCCAAGAACTCTACCATTCATAATTTGCAAGTTCCCATTTGTACATAGATCTATTAATTTTTTGCCAGAAGTACATATTACTTTGTCACTGCTGCTTCTTTCTTGACACCAATGTGGTTCATTGAGTTGGAATAGGTGTTCTTCAAATTTATCATCTGAAAAATCTTCAATCAGTTCCCCTGTCCTGGCATTAAAATCTCCCATCAGAATTATCTTTCCTTTCTCACTATATTTAATCAGCTCTCGTTCTAAGACATCATACACATCTTCATCCATTCTTTTGGCATAGGCAGAGTTCTTTGGTACCATATATACAATCCCTACAAATACATCTGCATCTACGTGAAAAAATTCTTTCTTCAATTTAACCCATGCAATGTCAGGTACATCGCTCCTGTAAAAGGCTATAACATTTTTCATATTATTTTTGACTAAGATCGCAATGCCTCCTGAGTCTCGTCTAGCTTTCATATTGTCTCGGTCTATCAATTTTAAATGTGTAGTATCCTTCTAGACCTATATTCATGTCTGGATTTGAATGGGTTTCTGTTAATCCTATTATATCATAACCCAAAATTTTTGGGGTAAAGTTTCTATCCTCAAGTTTGTAGCCATCATGTCCTTCTAACCCACCCACATTCCAGTGGCATATGCTCATACTATGTACCTTAGATTGTGATTTTTTCATTCTTACCATTGCTTGGGTTACTATCTCTTTGCTCTAGTTAACAATTTATATACACAAATGATACTTCCTGTAATACTATCGTATGTTTAAGAACAAACGGAAGAAGTAGTTCTAATTCTGATCAATTACAAAACGGTTACCTCTCATCTCAGTTTCTGAGAATTTTTTCTTCTCTTCTAATATTTATAATAAGTCAGTGTTGGCATTTAAATGATAGGAATATATTAGTCACCATATTGTGGCATGATTTAAAGAGAATACAAAGCACCTCCGCTTTTTTCCTTACCCCTTAACCGTTGCACTTTGGATAAAATGATAGGAGTATATTAGTCACCATATTGTGGCATGATTTTTTAAAGAGAATACATAGCACCTCTGCTCCTTTCCTTACCCCTTAATCGTTGCATTATCAATATATTTGCTTAATACCCCCCCCCCCCCACTGAAAAAGAAAAAGTCCCTGTATGATGAATGTATCTGCAGATTTTCAATCCGGTATAACTGGTTCCCTTCTTAAATAAATAAATTTACAGTCCCTGCACTTAATTGTAAACTGGCTCCCTTAAACATGTAAATGTTTAATAATATTCAAGAGGGCAGACTTTATTATTGTAGATTTGTCTGCAGCGTCCTTGTTGTATTGTTTCCATTGTGATTGTCCATTTTGCCTGTACCCATATTTATAAGTCGGCTGGCCCATTGGACCCTGTTTCCATGAGTATTTGGTATTCCTGCGTGGTTGTTGTTGCACATATTGTACACCCATGGAACCTAACACTTTTGTAGTGAAAGCTTTCAAGATATTGGCAGTCCCAATATGTGACATATGCACTCCATCTTCCTCATAGAATTTGGGGTCAGTGATTATCCCTGTTGGAACAAATGTCAACCTATTGTTCGTTTCACACAGTGTTTTTATATTGTCATTTAGTTTAGTACGCTCTCTGTTCTTTTGTTCCTTATGTTCCTCAGTGATAGGTAATGGGATTTCAAACAGAAATATTTTAGCATCCTTTTGGGTATCCAAGATAGTGTTCACGAGCTTTGTGTATTCTTGTGTACATTGTTCCGCACTTGTTCCGTCACCAATGTCATTTGTGCCAAACAGAACTGAAACAGAATTGTTCTGGTATGCAGTCTTCTCAAACAGGCGCTGGCCGTTCCTGATGCGTCCTCCTGACATGGCTTTCATGGTCACTTTTTCACCCCTATTCATCCTAGATGGGTCCAAGCGTTTACCCAGCGAGTCACCTAGGAAGAAGTGACCTGCCTGTTGTTGCCTGATGGGCTGTGGAGGGTCCGTGGGCCCTTTACTGTCCTGGGCATCTGACCCTGGTGGATGTGATGTGTGGTCTTTCACAATCTTTCTGATGTTTCTTGGCCTCTTATCTGTCTCCAGCGTCTCATCCTGCTTGGAAGTTTTTGGTGTTTCATTCTCCCCCTTGTTGCCCGAACATTTTGCTGCATATGAGGGACCTGTCATTTTGTTATCCGGGTGCTTTTTGTCTTTTGTTTTTGACTCATGAAACCCTTCTAGACCTTCTTCCCAGCATAGTTTCAGTTGCAGCTCAAGAGACTTAATCTCATCATGAGCATTCAGAAGCTCCTCTTGAAGGCCTGTAGCTTTGCTGAAAAGCTCATCGCAAGCATCCGCACGTTCTTTACATATATTGAGAAGGCGGTCCTGTTCATGGCCATTAATTTTAATTGTTTCACCATCCCGTAAATATTGCATAGTTCTGTGACCTCTTCTTGGCTTTTTTCAAGAGCCTTCTTCATGGTTTCATTTTCAGCTTTACTCGCACACAAAGATTCCCGTAATTTCTCTATCTGTGCTTGAGGATCAGGTACATGACTGAAAAGAGATCAAAGGCCAGCCGCCCACTGGTCTTGGTAGCTGTGTAGATGAGGGATATCCAAACAAAGTGTCATCTGGTTGTGGGATTAAAACACCTCACAATTTACAGTGGTAATTGGACATACACATTACAATGGCTAGGTAACTCAACCAGGGACCAGTTATAGACAGTTCAACTGTAGACCTGGGTGTGGAACAAGATTAGTCCTTGTTTGCCCATGTTTTCCAGCCATTTTTTCAGTCACTTGAATGAAAATGGTTAAACACACGGACGTTTTGTTACAATGTAATACTTTGTAACAACATCCCAGACCCTTGCGTTGTCACCGTGACAGTCGATTGCTAATTATGAGAAACATTGTAACAGCCATAGAACTACTATGCCTGTAATTTGCTGTAATGCAAGCTTTGAAATCAGAATCATACTAAAGATTAATTTGTAAGTACTGTTAAAAAAAAAGAAATGATGAATCAGGGACATGTTCTATAGCAAGTCCCTGGATGAATGATTGTTCCTGATTTTGGGAGTAATGCCTAGTTTGGCTAGTTCCATGAATCCTTTGGAATCGGGAGTTCCATTGACCAACAGAAAATTATAAAACCAAATACTGCTCACACTGATTGGTGGGATAGGGATATCTCGTTTCATTGGGACTACTGCCTTTTGGGTAGGGGAAGGGCGGGGACATTGGCCAGCATGCCATTGACGACAGTGGAATCGGGTGTGCCTAGTCAGGCCAGGACATGCCAGCAACAAAAAGACACAAATACAACTAAAAAAGAACATTTGCTTCAAAGCAAATCTGTCTGTGTGCCTTCAAAAGTTGTAAATATTACGGGCTACAACTTTTGTCCTTTGGTACTTCACATACCATCAAGTTTATGGCTGGATGAAAATTTCAAAGTCCAAATGACCTTGACCTTCAACCTTTACATGTCACATGTAAATTGTAAAAATGTACAGTGTTACAATACCCACAATTTAAGCCCAACATGAACCAAATCAGATGAAAATTGACCAAGTTATGGCAAGATGAAACTTTCGAAGGACCAGATGACCTTGACCTTTGCCCATTAGAGCTTACGGGCTTTACAAAAATGTGCAATGTTGCAATACCTACAATTTGAGTCTAACATGATAAGAATTGGATGGAAATTGGCCGAGTTGTGACTGGATGAAACTTTCAAAGGTCCAAATGACATTGACCTTTGACCTTTAGAGGTCATATGTAAATTACAAAAATGCGCAGTGTTACAATTGCTACAATTTGTGGCCAACATGATCAAAATTGGATTAAAATTGGCCGAGTTATGGCTAGATGAAAATTTCAAACGTCCAAATGACTTTGACCTTTGACCTTTAGGGGATCACATATATATTACAAAAATGTGCAGTGTAACAAACATATTAATTGAAGTGGGATTGGTTACCTGTACCTATTATAGTTTTCAAGATATTCAAGATTTAAATTTTCAAATGGCTCCAATTTGCATAATTTTCAAAACCGTTGAACCTCTTTGCAAAAATTCAAGACTTCATGAATGGAAGTATAATCATGTCAAGTTTGGAGTTTTTACATGTGATACTTTTCAAATGAAATGTCGGACAAATTTGCCTGTAAAGAATAGTTGGCACATAGACATAATTACCCATGACCATACCCTACTCAAAAAGAGTTGTTGTTTTCCCATTAGCATTGGCTTTCTTACACCGATGGGACTGCATTTGACAACAGCAGTAGTGTTTTTGCCAAAACCATCCTAAACATCATCATATTTGACAAATCAAAGTCACTTTCAACAAAGTGTTCACTCCGTAGGTGAGATTGGTTCCCATAGCTTTGCCACTTGTCCCTGTAAATCTAAACTGCACGAGTCCACACTCTCCATAACTTTGGGTCTCTGGGTATTGCACAAGTTAATGGTTGTTGAACTTGTATTTCTACAATTAGCCCCAACACACCTACCCATCCTAGACGGGAACAGGGACGAAAAAGAATATTTTCGCACACATTTTTTAAATCCTGACAAGTGCCTCCGGCTGTGCCCAGGTAGCAAATTTAACTGATGTCAAAAGAGGTAATGTGTAAAAAGGGAAAGAACATACATTTTCAACATGTTTCAACAAATGTCCATGTTACCCAAGGCCTAACAGAAATAAATGTGTGGTTCAGGTAACCTGACAGACCCTACTAAAAAGGACCAACCCTAAAATTAATGGAACACCCCCCCCCAAAAAAAAGTACCTTTAATCCGCCCCTTCCTACTAAATACTGGTTGACCCAGGCCAGTGCTACAAACTCAGTCAGAGACCCAAGTGGCCCAAAAATGTCTGTAAATTTTTTCAGTGGCCTAAATGTGACCTACACAGGGCAAAGGTCTGAAGGCATGCTGGGGGTGGGGTAGGGTGGGTGGGGGGTCTGGGGGCATTACCGCAGGAGACTGCAGCTTAAGAATATGTAGTGTGGCCCTGTTTGGCCCTACTATGCATTGTTCAAACAGAAAATGAGTTCAAAGTATTAGGGTAATTATAATCAAAATTACGGTGCTTATAAATAAACATGAAAATTGTTTAGTCTAATTTAGGCCTTGGCCTTAGGCCTCATGGCCAAGTCAGCTAGAGGGTATGGTCCTGCATTAACTTATCAGTCGTCTATGCGATTATCATCCTCTAGATGTGGGGATTCCTGGCTCATCTGAAGTTCCACACCTCCCTGTTTAGGAAAAAGCTCATCTAGGGTTTGGCCATACCAAACTCATACCACAACATCTTCCCGGTTTTTTACAAAGATCTTTCCGTCCCAGGTCCAACAGTCTTTTGTCCTAGTATCATTCTTTACCCTGTTGAAAACCTGGTACATTTCCCTGCTTAGGTCTTCTGGGATTACCATCTTGGTTCCCTTCAGTGCATGCCGTTTTTTCACCACTCTCATCTTTACATCTCTATATCTGAAACGAACAATGATGGGTCTGGGTTGTCCTCCTCTCATATTGTACGTGTAATCGGGGAATTATGGACTGTTGGCACAGAGACTTGTTTGGCCAATCAGAATTAGGTTGCCAAGATTTGAATAGTGTGGCCTTTTTGAACTTAACTTCAAAATATCTTTTCATGTATGCAATCCACAAAGCTTTGTGTTCTTCAATAGCTGGTACTAGTTAACAAATGGGGTGGCAGTACCCCCCCCCCCCCCCCCCCCCCCGTAAGAAAGAAAAATCAAGTTCAGTTCTAAATTGAGCATTGATAGAAAATGTGAGCTTTCTGATTGGTCAGTTTTGTGCTTAACTTCAATTTTACACAAGGTTTCAAATTATTTTTTTCTGAATACCACCCCATGCCCCATGGCTCATAACCCATGAAAATCTGGAAAAATAAAAACAAAGCAAAGCAAAGCCATCATGAGATTTACTTTTCTTTCAGACCTACTCCTTACCAGGAAAGCCATTGATGTTATGTTTATAAGTCTCAGCTACAGTTCTCAGTCATTGTTTTTCACGGTTGAAATTAGTCAAATACATTGAAGGAGATGACGTTTGCCCACCAGCTGGTTATAAAAGATCAAAAAATAAAAAGATAACTGTCACTGCAAAAAAGGCAATAGTCTGCCTATAGGCTGCTCTTAAGGTTCACACTAGACCAGTAAAGACATCTTTAGGAGCTTTATGGTCATACTAATTTTGAAGTTGAAGTTGAAGTTGAAGTTTGAAGTATATTTTCATAAATACATCATTCAAACTATGCAGGAAATGAAATTTGAGGGTAGAAACCTTGATGGGCTTATATGACCCTCAGCCATGAAAACTCAAGATACAAAATAAACATTTGCAATAGTATAAGTACAGACACTTCTGGTATTTCTAACTTATACAATAATCAACATAATCACTTTAGATACTCCACACTTCATAAACATGTTTACGTTAATGACAAATATTAATGCAAAGTGTACAAAGGAAAAGGGTTGATGATATTCTTTCATAAATAATATGATAGAATAACTTACATCTTTAGAATGTTTCTAAGTTTTCTTTTAAAGATAGGAAGGGATGGTTGTCTTATGTGATGTGGAATTTCATTCCATACAATTGGTGCATTAAATTCAATAGAAAAAAATGATATATTGGTATGGTACTTGAAAATATGAACATCATATTTCTGTCTGGTATCATAATCATGGATATTCTGATTTTCAGCAAATAAATCCCGTATAAAATTTGGGATAAGATTATTAATAGTTTTATACATAAACACACCAGTAACAAATTTGTGTATTGATTCAAATTTCATAATATGTAGATCATACAAAATTTGCGCAGTATGTTCATCGCAGCTGGAATTTGATATTATACGTACAATTCTTTTCTGAAGTTTAACTAAACAATCCAAATTTGACCTATAATTAGCAGCCCATGTGATATTACAGTAAGTAAAATATGGATAAATTAAAGCATAGCATAAATTCCTTAAAATAGTAGTACCCACACTTTGTTTCACCTTTTTCAAAATCCCAATTACTTTGCTGATTTTTCCAGATATATATGCTGTATGAGATTTCCAGTTTAAATGGTCATCCATCCATATGCCTAAGAACTTTACTTTTGACTTTTGTTACCTGCTGAATTATAGAATCATTGATTGAAATTTCAAAATTACCATAATTTTTCTTTCTTAAGTGATACACCATATAATTGGTTTTCTCCACATTGACAGAAAGCTTATTAACCTGAAACCATTTGGAAACCATAACTAAGGTTTGGTTAACATTTTGTAATAAGTGTTCAAAATTTTTATCAGAGAAAAATAAACTAGTGTCATCTGCAAATAGTAGACACAAACATCCTGGACATGCTACAAATAAATCATTTATGTATAAAAGGAACAGTAACGGACCCAAGATTGATCCTTGAGGGACACCATGTGTTATTGTTAACAAATTAGACTTTGTGTTTTGATAATGAACATATTGCTGACGCTCTGATAAATATGATGAGAACCACTGAAGTGGCACTCCTCTGATACCATATGAATTTAGCTTGTTTAATAATATATTATGATCAACAGTATCGAAAGCTTTTGAAAGGTCAAGAAACATACCTATGGAATGTTCTTGTTTCTCAAGGGCTTCTGCTATCCTGTTTGATAAGAAACTTACTGCTAGGTCAGTGTTATATTGCTTGCGAAAACCAAATTGAAATTGATATAATATATCTAATTTATCTAAATATGATCGAAGTTGATTGTATGCTACTTTTTCAAACAATTTTGAAAAACATGTAAGTAAAGAAATAGGTCTATAATTTGAAAAAATTTCGTGGTCACCTTTTTCAAACAATGGAAGAACTTTTGCAATTTTCAAATCATCAGGAAAAATACCAGTTTCTAAAGATACATTGATAATATGAGTTAAGGAGGTAATTATTTCAGTTGACACATATTTGACGACTTAAGGTTTTATATCGTCACAACCAGGACTAGAATCTCTCAATGAATTTATCAAAATCTGAATATCATTATCAGTAACAGGTGAAAAAAAGAAAGAATTAATATACTGGGCCTGCAAGAAAAATTCAGGTTTGATTCCTACATCTCGGATATTTTTGGCAAGATTGGAACCAACAGTTGTGAAGTACAGGTTAAATTAATTTTATTGATTCACGCAATGTTAACCTAATCTATTTTCAAAAGTATTCACTAACAGAGCTGTCAGTATTTCTATATGAAGGGTGTTCCAGTCATTTACTATTCTTTGGGAGAAAAACTGTCTTCTTAATCTGTTATTTGTACTTATTTTAACAATTTTAAACTGATTGTCCGCAAGTCACAACTGAATCAGCTAGGGGAAGTATAAGATTCCAGTCTGCATATACCACACATACTATGAAGTATTTGTAAACATGAATCATATCCCTGTGGAGTCTTCTAAAATATTGTCTTGGCAGGCCAAGAAACCTCAGTCTTTCTTCATAATTGATTTCTTTAGTACCAGATACTAATTTTGTTGCTATTCTTAGAACCCCTTTCATCAGATCTGACTTCTTAACTCTCAATGAATTCCATACAGAAGATGCATACTGAAGGGAGGTCTAATTAGGCCTTTGAATATGTAATTAAATGTTGATTTATTAATGTGACTGAAGGATCTTATTCCAACTGGTCTGTTTGCTGCAGATGAAAGACTGACAATGTTTATCAAACAGTGTTGATCAATGCTCACACCAAAGTCTTTTCCACACACAGTTTAATCTAGTTGAACAGCTTTGTTCTCTGAACCCATGATGTAGGTTTCATTTACCATCCGCCCCCCCCCCCCCCACCCCTGCAAAATATAACATTTTTGTGGATGGAAGAGTAATTGCCTGTCTTGAGACCTCTAAAATATTGCATTGATGTTACGCTGAAGAAGTGAACCGTCACACTTACAATTTGCTCGGCCATAGACTTTTGTATTATCCTCATATACATGTATTTTGATTCCACAGTTAACAACTTTGGGACAATCATTAATAGACATCACAAATGGCAAGGGTCTAAGGGCTATGGCTGATCGAAAGGCAAAAGGTTGTACAAACAAACATAAAAACGTGCCTCATCATATGTATCCATTCATAGGTAAATGGTATTGTCAGAACTCCAGGTGGGCATTTTAATCAGAGCTACATTATAATGTCATGGCAACTTTGAGATTTAAGGAAATGCAAATGTTATTGTTATTATTGTTATTTGTTTGTTTCACACCCATTGATTCATGGAGGTGAGAGGATGTTGTTGAGGACATGGAGTTGTCTTTACATTCTCGTACGACCTCATGCTGAAAAGTATCTCTTGAAACCAAGTCACCCTCCGGACTCGATCTGCAGGGGACATGATTCCAGCTGTTTGGATTTGGGGAGAAAAAAAAATCAAATAATGAAAAGATATGAAAATAAAACTAAATACAGTTTTTAACTTAAGCATGTTTAAGGGCAGATAAAATCTTAATGTTGGGAAATCTGTATTGTATGTTCAGGAACCAGAGGCTCATGGTACATACATACCATTCACAAATTACCATACATGTGACAGGTGGTGTAGTATATTATACATTTTCATTTTCTTTGTGTGACTTGTAATGGATTTTCAATTTGGGTCTGGTCGGTTAATGCATTCATTTCTATTGATTACTATGTAAGTCAGTGGGGATTGTAAATGGATTTTTTGAACATGTAATGCTTTGGTTTTGCACATGGATGTTTCCCAGGTGGAAGTTTGCAAATGAGATGATGATGCAATAATTTTTCTATTTTTTATGAATTTTTAAATTGATTTTTTGAAAAAAAAAAAAAATTCTTTATCTCCTGAAGTACTTGGCCAATTGCTTTTTATATAACACAAAGAGTCACCAGGGGTCACTTAGTTTTTACCTCAGCTGACTTGTCAGTCAGCTGAGGTTTTTTGAGGGTCCGTCGTCCGTCATCCGTCCGTCCGTCCGTCCGTCCGTCCATCGTCCTTCCGTCCGTCCGTCCGTCCTCCACAATTCACATTTTCGACTTCTTCTCCAAAACCGTCAGCCAGATTCACTTTAAACTTGATGGAGATGTGCCTTGGGTGGGTCTCTACCAAGTTTGTTCAATTGGTCACGGTCCAGTGATTTTTAGATTTTTAATGAATTTTTTTGTTCTTTTTTGGGTAAATCTTAAAAAATCTTCTTCTCCGAAACCGCTTACCCAATTGCTTTGATATCACACAGGAAGACTCCCTGGGACTCCTAGTTCTTAATTTGTTTACCAGGTGGCGCTGCAATTTTTTCCTAATTTTTTATGAATTTTTGTGTGTTATAGCTATTTTCGACTTCTTCTCCAGAACCGTCACTCAGATTAAGCTGAAACATGGTGGATATGTTCCTTTTAGAAAGGTCAAACTAAGTTGTTCACCATGTGGGAATGCTGCGGATTCCTGATTTTTAACGATTTTTCAATTCTGGTACTTGTCAGTCAATGCAGCTTTCCTATTGATTACTATGGAAGTCAGTGGGCATTCTAATGCTAATTCACTTTTTGGACTTCTTCTCCAAAACCGTCATCCAGATTAACTTCAAACTTGGTGACAATGTACCTTGGGTGGGTTTCTACCAATTTTGTGCAAGTGTTCATGCTTCAGTGATTTTTGGATTTTTAATGAATTTTTTTGTTCTTTTTTTTTGAAAAATCTTAAAAAATCTTCTTCTCTGAAACTGCTTACCCAATTGCTTTGATATCACACAGGAAGACATCTAGGGACTCCTTGTTGTTAATTTATTCACCAGGTGGGGCTGCAGTTTTTTTCTAATTTTTTATGAATTTTTGTGTGTTATAGCTATTTTCGACTTCTTCTCCAGAACCGTCACTCAGATTAAGCTTACATGTGGTGGATATGTTCCTTATGGAAGGGCCAAACAAAGTTGTTCACTATGTGGGAATGCTGCGTATTCCTGATTTTTAATGATTTTTTCAATTCGGCTCCTTTGGGGGTAAATGCACCTTTACTATTGATTACCATGTAAGTCAATGGGCATTCTAATGCTAATTTACATTTTCGACTTCTTCTCAAAAACCATCATCCAGATTTAATTCAAACTTGGTGGCAATGTACCTTGGGTGGGTGTCTACCAGGTTTGTTCCAATGGTCATGTTCCAATGAATTTGGATTTTTTAATGATTTTTTTTCAAAAATCTCTACAAAAGTTTTAATAGGAAAGTTTAACCTGGGAATTTCTTGTAATGGTCATAACTTTAATAATATTGACCAGATTTACTTCAAACTTGGTGGGGATGTGCCTTGGGTGGATCTCTACCAAGTGTGTTCAAATGGTCATGCTCTATTGATTTTTGGATTTTGTTTGTTTTTTTTTGTTCTTTTTTGGGGCAAACCTTCAAAATTCTTCTCCTCTGAAACCGCTCACCCAATTGCTTTGATATCGTACATAGACACTCCCGGGGACACCTAGTTCCCAATTTGTTCACCAGGTGGCGCTGCAATTTTTTTATGAATTTTTTGTATGGTTTTGCTATTTTTCACTTGTTTTCAGAATCGTCCCTCAGATTATGCTGAAATGTGATGGATATGTTGTTATGGAAGGGTCAAACAGTTGTTTAGTAGGTGGCACTGCTTTGGATTCCTGATTTTTAAGGATTTTCAATTACGGTACTTACCAGTCAGTGGAGCTTTCCTATTTTGATTACTATGTAAGTCAATGGGCATTCTAATGCTAATTCACAGGACAACTGACACAAAATTTACTGTTTACTTGATAACTTTAGATCTGTTTTGAGTTAGCTACACATGTTAATTATTCTGTATGAAGGTCATGCTGAGACAGTACATGAATGACCTTGACCTCGTTTGTGGGGTCACAGTGCAACATACATGAATTTTACTCTCCATTATAACTTGAGAACTACTTGAACTTTGATGTTGTACATGTAAGTGTTCTTCTATAAAGGTCAGACTTACTCAGAACATGGTGTCCTTGATCCTTTCCCAAGTTCATAGAGGTGCAAGTGTGACGAATGTCAAGATCAGCTGAGGCACGGGCTGTTCACACAGCCCTCTTGTTATTTTGGCCACCAGGTGGCCATACAAAATTGTCCTATATTTTATGAATTTTTGTGTATTAAGGCTATTTTTGACTTCTTCACCAGAACAGCTCATCAGAATTGCTTAAAATTTTATCAAAATATAATTTGACATGAGACAATAAAATTTTGCGAAAATGATATGGATATGTTAACTTTTGACAGAGTTATGGGAAATCAAACTTTGCAACCATAGGTAAGTGTTGCCACTTATATGGCTATTGAATTTTCATTTTTTATGTCTTCTCAAAAAGCTGTGCTTGGAGTGTTTTGATTTTGCATTGGATGTCCCCCAGGTGAACCTCTACCAAGTTTGCAAAGGAGATGATGATGCAATAATTTTTTTTTTTTTAATGAAATTTTAAGTTTTTTTTTCGTTTAAATTCTTCATCTCAAGAACTACTTGGCCAAATGCTTTGATGTTACATATAAGGTCACCTGGGGTAACCTAGTTCTAATTTTGGCCACCAGGTGGTGCTGCAGTTTTTTTCAGCAGAGCACAGGATCATCATGATCCTCTTGTTTATGATTGATTGTGTATTATTGTTATTTTGTACTTCTTCTCGAGAACCGTCTCTTTTTGGATTTTTAGCTTAGGTTATGTTATGGCTAGCCATCCGTTGCCCGTCCGTCGTCCACAATTCACATTTTCAACTTCTGCTCCAAAATAGTCAAACAGATTCACTTCAAACGTGGTGGGGATGTGCCTTGGGTGGGTTTCTACCAAGTTTGTTCAAGTGGTCTTGCTCCAGTGATTTTGGGATTTTTTATGAATTTTTTTGCTCTTTTTTGGGGGCAAATCTGAAAAAATCTTCTCTGAAACCGCTTAGGGATGGTTCAACATTTTCATCATTTTTGAATTAGTACTTACAGTACGCAAGGGGGGAGGGGGTTAAATGGGTCTGTACACTTTCACAGGATATGGAAAATGATGGTCAACTTTTGGCCTGTTTTGTGCCATTTTGCTATGATTTGGGGGGGAAAATCATCATTTTTAAAGTACGAATTTGGGGGGAGGGAGGGGGGTCATGAAATTTAGTACCCTAAGTACTAATTAAAAAATGATGATAATGTTGAACTATCCCTTACCCAATTGGTTTGATATCGTGCAAGAACACTCCCGGGGACTCTTAGTTCTGAATGTGTTCACCAGGTGGGCTGTGATTTAAAAAAAAAAATTAATGATTTTTTAGTGTGTTTTTGCTAATTTTTGACTGCTTCTCCAGAACCGTCTCTCAGATTAAGCTGAAACTTGGTGGAAAGGTTCCTTGTGGAAGGGTCAAACAAAGGTGGTAACTAGGTGGCACTGCTGTAAATTCCTGATTTTTAATGGTTTTTAAAAAATTTGTATACTTTTTGGTCAATGCAGCTTTTCCTATTGTTTACTATGTCAGTCAACGGGCATTCTAAAGCTAATTTGAATTTTTGACTTCTACTCAAGAACCGTCATCCAGATTGACTTCAAATGTGGTGGCAATGTACCTTTGGTGGGTTTTTACCAGGTTTGTTCAAATGGTGAAGCTCGATTGATTTTTGGATTTATAATGATTTTTTTTTTTTTTTTTTGACAAATCTTATAAAATCTTTTCCACAACCGCTGGCCCAATTAATTTGATATTTCATAAGAACACTCCTCGGGACTCATAGTTCTTTATTTGTTCACCAGGTGGTGCTGCAGTTTTTTTAATTTTTTTTTTTTTTTTTTTTTTTTTTAATGAATTTTTGTGTGTTTTTGTTACTTGTCACTTCTCCAGAACCGTTGTTTGAGTTGAAACTTTGTGGATATGGTCCTTGTGAAAGGGTCAAGCAAAGATGTTCACTAGGTAGCACTGCTGTGGCTTCTTGATTTTTTAACAATTTTTTTTTTTTTTTTCAATTTGGGTACTTATTGGTAAATGCACCTTTTCTATTGCTTACTAGGCAAGTGAGTGGGCATTCTAATGGTAATTCATATTTTGGACTTCTATGAAGAAACTGTCTGGCAGATGTACTTGGTGGCAATGGACTGTGAGTATGTTTCTACCAAGTTTTTACAAATGGTCACACTCCAGTGACTTGGATTTTTTATGATTTTTTTTCAGAAAGCTTTTAAAAAAGTTTTGTTAGGAAAGTTTAACATGGGAATTTCATGTAATGGTTATAAACTTAAATAATTTTGGCCAGATTTGTGCCAAACTTGGTGGGGACGTACCTTTTATGAGTGTCTACCTATTTTGTGGAAATGGTGATGCTCCAGTGATGTTTGGAGCTTGACCTCATTCTCAAGGTCACAGGACAACTGACACCAAATTTACTGTTCACTTGATAACTTGAGATCTGTTTTGAATTAGGATCTTCATGTTGCACATGTTAATGTTTCTCTGCGTAGGTCATGGTTAGATAGTACATGAGTGACCTTGACCTCGTTTTGGGGGTCACAGTGCAACATACATGAATTTTACTCTTCACTATAATATTGAGAATTACTTGGACTGGGCCCTTGATGTTGCACTTGTTAGTGTTCTTCTATAAAGGTCAGACTTACTCAGTACATGGGTAACCTTGATCCAAGTTCAGAGAACTGCAAGTGTAATGAATGTCTAGGTCAGATGAGTGTGTTATTGCTATATTTGACTTTTTCTCCAAAATCGTCACTCAGATTAAGCTTAAACGTGGCGGATATGTTCTTTGTGGAAGGGTCAAACAATGTCGTTCACTATGTGGGAATGCTGCAGATTCCTGATGTTTAACAATTTTTTCAATTCGGCTACTTTTGGGTAAATGCACCTTTCCTATTGATTACCATGCAAGTCATTGGGCATTCTAATGCTAATTTACATTTTTGACTTCTTCTCCAAAACCGTCATCCAGATTTACTTCCAACTTGGTTGAGATGTATCTTGGGTGGGTGTCTTCCAGGTTTGTTCCAATGGTCATGTTCCAATGATTTTTGGATTTTTTTATGATTTTTTATTTCAAAAATCTTTACAGAAGTTTTAATAGGAAAGTTTAACATGGGAATTTCTTGTAATGGTTATAACTTAAATAATTTTGGCCAGATTCACTTCAAACATGGTGGGGATGTGCCTTGGGTGGATCTGTACCAAGTTTGTTCAAATGGTCATGCTCTATCGATTTTTGGATTTTTTATGATTTTTTTTGTTCTTTTTTGGGGCAAATCTTAAAAAAATCTTCTCCGAAACCGCCCACCCAATTGCTTTGATATCATACAGGGACACTCCCGGGGACTCTTAGTTCTTAATTTGTTCACCAGGTGGCACTGCAATTTTTTTCTATTTTTTTATGATTTTTTTGTGTGTTTTTGCTATTTTTGACTTCTTCTCCAGGACCATCACTCAGATTAAGCTGAAAGGTGGTGGATATGTTCCTTGTAGAAGGGTCAAACAAAGTTGATCACTACGTGGCACTGCTGTGGATTCCTAATTTTTAACGATTTTTTTCAATTCAGGTACTTGTCGGTCAATGCAGCTTTCCTACCGAGTACTATGTAAGTCAATGGACATTCTAATGCTTATTCATATTTTTAGCTCAGCTGACTAGTCAGCTACCTGAGCTTTTTCGACTTCTGCTGAAAAACCGTGATTCTGATTTACTTCAAACTTGGTAGGGATGTACCCTGGGTGAATCTTTCCCAAGTTTGTTCAAATGGTCATGCTTTAGTGATTTTTGTATTTTTCATGATTTTTTTTATTCTATTTTTGGGCAAATCTTAAAATATCTTCTCCGAAACTGGGACACTCCCAGGGACTCTTAGTTCAGAATTTGTTCACCAGGTGGTGCTGCAAATTTTTTCCAATTTTTTTATGTTTTTTTTTTTTTGTGTGTGTGTTTTTGTTATTTTCAACTTCTTTTCCAGAACGGTCACTCAGATTAAGCTGAAACTTGGTGGATATGTTCCTTGTAGAAGGGTCAAACAAAGTTGTTCAAAAGGTTGACTCGATTCATATTTTCATTCATTTTTTTAAAAAGTACAAAATAAAAAGATTTTTATGAAACTTAAACATGGAGATTTCTTGTAATGGAAACAACTTAGATAATTTTTGCCATATTTTTGTCACACTTTGTAGAATTGTACCTTTGATAGGTCTCTACATATGTTATTCAAATGGTCACACTGCATTGATTTTTGCATAAATTTTTGGGTAATTTTTTAAAAATAAGCAGATGCATGTCAGGTGAGCGCAGGACCATCATGATCCTCTTGTTGTATTTGTATTGAATTTCTTTGTTCTTGTTTTGGCAAATCACAAGGGTATACGTACATGTCAGCCGAGCACATGACCGTCACAGTCCTCTTGTTTTGTTCAATTTTTTTGGCAAAGTCTTCAAAAATGTTGTCCAAAACTATTCAGCCAATTGCTTTGAAATTGTTCATTAACACTTATGGGGATCCCCCAGACTTACTGTGTTCAACAGGTGGCATTGCAGTTTTTCACATATTTTTAAATGAATTTTTGTTCATTTTTTTCATTTTTGACTTCTTCAAAACCATCACTGGTGTTTTTTTGAAACTTAGTGGAAATGTAGCTTGTGGGAGGATGAATCAAAATTGTTCACTGGGTTGTGACACTCAGGATCTTTAACAAATGTTTCCATTTGGGTACCTGGCACTTAATGCTTGCATTCCTGTTGATTACCATGTAAGTTAGTGGGATTGCAATGGAAACCCCAAATTTAACTGCCCCTCAAAAATCCTCAGCTCCTAGAGTAGAGTGGGACTTGAGTTGAATGTCAAGGTCACTTGAGGATTGGCTGTTCACACAGCCCTCATTTTTTTTGTATTTTTGTTTGCTTTGTTTTCCATATTAGACCAACTTTTATTAACACAGAGATATTTAATTTAGACAAGTGCACCTTCAGGCAAGACTTGGCACTTAACTCATTCTACCCTGATGGAAGACCGAGTCAACAGCTTTCCTTGGCACGCCCTGGGCGTAATTCCCCCAGTGGGTGCCAAGGAAAGCTGTTGACCATGGGCATATAATTTGGTATGATCTTCCATGCAGGTTTCATCCAAAATTTTGGCAAATAAATAAATCCCTAATTTAGTAAAATACAATTAGCAGAAGACATTTAGATATTAGTGGGAAAAAGCGTCATTAGGGTGGAATACATTTAGTGTATTTTTGTATTCTATTGTGTCATCTTCCTTTTCTGCAGGCCCCCTGGCCTTTCCCACACTTGGGTTCAGCTACAACCCATTCCATCAGTCTGTTAACAACAAATGTTATTAAATACCATTCCCTATGTGCACAAAAGAGAAATACCTCTGAATAATTATAAACATCACTTTTAGAACCCTTCTTATGGAGGGGACTAATAATAGTGTCCTATCATGCATCAGGAAAAATACTGTTCTGCAATTACATGTATTAGACAAGCATGTAGATGAAGTACAATCAGTTCACTGCTACTTTTAACTCTTTCCCCTTTGAATTTAGACTAAGTCAACAGCCTTCCTTGGCATGGGTTGGGTGCTAAGTGCCCAGCCCATGCCAAGGAAAGCTGTTGACTTGGGGCACATTGTCGTGATAGGTCTTACCTTCAATTCTCATTCAAATTGATATTCATTACTGTTGAAATTCAAACATAAACATTAAAGCAGACAGTGTTTGACCATCAGCTGGTTTTGGCCGGTTTAAGGGGGCGAAGGTTAAACGCTTCATACACAAGATCATCAGGGCCACAAGCCTTCTCATTGGGCAAACTAAAGATACACCTTTTTGATCTGTTGTTCTTTGATGTCTTTATTCCAAGAATCAGGAGTATTACTATCGCACTCCTCTGTGTTTCAATCATGATTATCTAAATCTTGCTTAAAGTGCCCTTGCACGTTGTATCATGTTGTTCATCACTAACCTTCAGAGGTGATTTGAAACAATCAAACCTCTCCTGACCAGATGGATTTATATCTGATTTCCTGCTATTGCTGAAAGACTTGATAGAATTCCATAACTTATCAGTCTCAAGTCGCACAGTTTTGAGAATTCTGTATCAATTTGCTGTCATAGATATTTTTCTTTTCTTCACACACCTGTTTGCTAATTCTCTTTGCAAGTGACATATGCATCTTAATCAGATATATTACATATAATAGGGTAATGACTACTAGGAAGTGGTTCTGGGCAAAAAGACACAAATACAATGTTCCCAGCAATAGACACATGAGCTTGTTTCTTAAAAACTTAGCATGACTACAATCACTGCCCCCCCCCTTCCATCTAGAATTAACCCCTTGCTCTGCTTCTGGTGCCCTTAACCCTTTACCCACAAAACATACATGTAAAACTGACCAAAACTGGCTGATGGTCAAATGTGACCAGCATTAATGTTTTTGACCAATTTCAACAGTAATGAAAAATAACTTGAATGAAAATTGTACATGAGACCATTTGGAACAACATGAGCCAAGTCAAAGCCTTCCTTGGTGCAGGTTGGGCTCTTACTAAGTGCCCAACCTGCATGAAGCAAAGCTGTTGACTCAGTCTTAATGAAAGTGGGAGAGGGTTAAAGTGTTACTTGTTGTCTTTTGAAAATACATAGACCACAACAGAAAGAGCGTCATTTATTCCATTTGATGTAATACATGTACATTAAAACTTATCTCGTGTCTTGATTTGTTGATTCATTGTGAATGTCACACTGCCATCATCATTTCACTGAAATGTAGTAGGTTCTTCCAACATTTCTTTCTGTTAATCCGCTTTGCATTTCAGAGTACTGTGCACTGTTATGGAAAGTTATCTCGTTCACTCTCCAGTGCTCTTCGGTCAAAGTTAACCAGACAAAACTACATGTATAATGTATTGAAGTACAGTGACACCCATGTGTAAAATACATGTGTGATTTCCTTCCATGTCATTGCATACTGGTCCATTCAAAAAATGCAAACCAAGGATTTACATAAACTTAGCAGATGTTTCAGCAAATTCATTAATTGCAGGTAGAAAAGTTCCATGAAATGTATATCCAGGTAATAAGTCGCTGAATTCTTCCACTAATTTAGCTCAGGTTTCTCAACTCAAAAATGATCATATTTACACGGGACAGGAACTGTTATATGCTGACAGCATTACCTGTTGAGAGGAATGAATTTAATCCAAGAATGTCCAAATCAGTACCGTTGATTTATGATAATGTGCACTGATGAACCTATCGTTTTCTTAAGGTGTTCCTATTGTTGATCTTCCTTTTGTCTTCTGTCACCACATCATACTTGTACACCGCATGTCCAACAACACGCTCGTCACAGGAAGCTACCGACTTCCTTGTTATCCTGTGTCGCTGTAGCCGTACTCGACTCAATCAATGTTGAATTCCCTGAAATTACTGCTTTTGTTGAAGAATTGCGCGAAAAACTTATTGATCTAAACACACTCTGCTTTGAGGAATGTCATATTCCTACAAATTTTGACATGTCTGTACTACAAATTAATGGATATAACTGTATCATTGAAGAAAAGATTTGTAGTAACAAAGGAAGTCTGCTAATTCAATTAAAGGAATGTTTTGATTAAATTAATGGATATAACTGTATCATTGAAGAAAAGATTTGTAGCAACAAAGGAAGTCTGCTAATTTAATTAAAGGAATGTTCTGATTATATCATATGAACAAATGTGCATGCTTCATTATGTGGGAGGGACTTTTCATTGAAAAGTCTGGTTAAAGATAACCTAAGAATATAATAATTGGAAATTTATATAGACCACCCTGAAATTTAAATGAAAATAATACATTTTTTATAAATGAATGAACACTTTAGTAATGAATTAACTCTCTTATAAATGAATTAACTAAAGCTTTGATATGTCTTGAAAATTCAAATAGTGAAGTTTTAATAGCCAGGGATTACATATAAGCATTAAAAAAGAAAAGACCCCCCCACCCCCCATCCCCTCCCAAAAAACTAAAACAAATGAATCACCCATCAAATCTGAACTTCTATATGGTTCAGAGATAATCTCTACAAGTGCTTAAAGAGGACAACTTCTGTTTCTCCTGAATGTGCTGTTTCAAAATCCTAACAACATACAATTGCATACTGAAAAGGAATACTAAGAGCAGCCAAAAAGTACCATTATGATTTTTTATTTTCAATAAATTCAAGAGTATCATGAAAGGAACTTGATCTTACCTGAACAAAATTTTAAATGGAACAAAGAGAAGAAAGGCTTTCCTTGAGACCTTTCATTGTTTTTTCAACTGCATGATTGTTGTATCAAAAGTGACTTACTCTATGGTAGTCCGCAATCCTTGACCAGTCTTTAGGAAAGGCTGGTCAACTGAATTTGCTGCAGTTGAATTAATTAGAACTTCAATTGAACAGATGGATGATGGAAATAGCCCTCTTTGTATATTTTTTGATCTGTCAAAACCATTTGATACCCTTATATTATGGTGTCAGAAATGCTTCGCTAAACTTGCCAAAGAGCTATACATGTACATGTTTATCAAACAGAAAACAATGTTTGTCAACCTTGATGGAAATCTAGACTCTAACATACTAAAACAGGTGTTCTGCAAGGGTCCATTTTAGGTCCTCTGGTATTTATTATTTACTTGAATGACTTTTCATCTGCAATCATATTTTCCGTTTTATTCTATATGATGATGACACCAGCCTATCAACAAATCTTAGTATGTTGAATCAGAATAATTCCATTATTGACAATTTGAGAAAAATACATGACTGACTAAAAGTAAGTGTACGGTCTCTAAATGTTAGAAAGTCCAAATTTATGACATTCTGCCATATTGGAAAACAAAGTACTTAACTGATATTTTGGTAGATGACATTGGTATTAAAGCAGTCGACAGTTTTAACTGCATAGGCAGGACTTTGTCCCACTCGTGACTATCATATTAATAAGACAGATCATCAAACCAAAATTTGAAACCAAATTTCCCAAGCAGTTGGAGTTCAAACTAGCTCAAACATTGTTTGCCCGCTCATACAAAGCTCATGATGTACAGCTCTTTAATACTGCCACATATTAACCAGGGAATTCTGAATTGGGGTTTTGAAACTGAATAGGACAGAAAAATTGCAAAAAGAAAGCTCTGCAATGGAAAACATGTAGTAAGTACAATGCACACACTGACCCACAAAATACACCTTTAGCCAAAGAAGGTTTGAAATGTGATAATCCTTCAGTTGAAAATAATTTTAGCAAAAACATCCCAAATTAATTTTATACCCACAGCATACAGGGCTTTAGTTACTATGTAAAAAATTGAATTTTAAAGAGCTACCAAATTGCATGCACAAGATCATACTGCTATGTGTGCCAGAAGAACAGTAGTGAGACCATTATCTGTCAATAGAATGGTCGAAAATCAGTCCAAGTCAAAACTATCTAAATCTTAAATCTTGACAAGTGCAGCAACATGGACATCACCATGTACAGCAGCAAGACAAGCATTACATTATTCATTGAACATCTAAAAGGGATAAGATGTGATATTGAATGACGACTAATACGTGAAGTTTTTAGTAATTATGGTATTAGTTAAGTAGCGTTGCCTCTTGACCACCATTGCCAAGACCTCTGTGTCTGGCCAAATCACCTGACAACATTGAGTTTGGTTACTCACCTGATTGTTCCCAAAACTTGAAGTTCCCGGTGGTGCCAGTGTTAACATCACTTAACAGAAAACAAGTTTTCCACAGCCACTATTTGAGGTTCACCCATTTGGGGTTCTCTAGACACTTAAAGTGGCACTTCTTCAACATGACTGAGACCAACGGGAGGTCCTACTGTGGTGGGACCTGCCTGTCCACCAGGCTGTCAGTGTAGAAGGACACAAGCGATGGCAGATTAGGATCGCTTCCCATGCGAATGTTCAAGACCTTTCCCAGGGTTGAGAAGATGGCTGATTGAAACCCCTCCATGGTTCTCAAGCTTTAACCAAGGACTTCCCCCTAATATAGCAGGAAGTTGGCAATGTCCACGATGTGCTGAGACCATGCTCGTATTTTCAGAGTGGTGCACCAATCTGAAAACAATTTCCAGTGAGCAGAGTAAACCATTAGAGAAAAGCATCAAAGCCCCCCTATGGTTATTCTATTTGCAACCGATTCTGAGAAATCTCTCTCACTGATGTGCTGTGCAACATCCTCCAAGCATGGAGGTTGAGCACTTGAGGGTTCCTGTGGAAAACGCTCATCTGCGGTTGCACCAGAAGTTTTGGCCCTGCCAGTAAACAAAGCGGAAGGTCAATGCTTAATTCCAGGAGGTCAAGAGACCAATCTGGTCTGTGGTCCCCAGTTGAAAAGGTGTACACCCGAAGGTTGCTCCAGTCCATGGCTAGAGAGTCCATTGCTAAGGCTTGGAGATCTCGGACAAGCGACACATAAACTGGGAGTTTTGGGTTTGCGCCTGTCGCTTACAGATCCACGTGTGGGGCACCCCACCTTGCCCACATGACCTGAACAACCCGTGGGTGGAGCGACCACTCCATCCCTACCAGCTGACCTCTTCATGAGAGTTGGACAGCCAGGACATTCTATAGTCCCGGGACATGCCTCGCTTGCATGCAGAAGTCATATTTGGAGTACCATTGAGTGATGCATCAGAATAAGATGGCATAAGGACAGGTCCCCTTGCATCTTCTTTAAGTCTCTTGTAGGTCTCAGCTGCTGCTGAGATGGACACCAGCTCCCAAGCATCAAATTCTTCCCAATCGCAATCTACTGGGAGTGGATGGGAGGGAAATATCTGGTGCGACATAGGGTGCCACTTCCCCTGAACATCTGGCCAAGGGAGGAGTAGCCCTTACCAAAGATAGCCAGGGGTCATCACCTCCACGGGAACCTGAGTGCCTCATATCTTGGCCCTTAGCTGGTTGTAGAACTCAGCTGTGAAAGGCAAGAAAGAAATTGGGGTTCTATGACGCGTGTCCCTGGCAGGACATCATGACAGCCCTGTGCTTCTCCTCTGTTGGGGGGGGGGGGGGGTGACTGCATTTTCACCCACTAGGCTCTGAGTAAGGGCTTTGATGTGATCGAAGCCCTAGGGCAGAGCAGTACCCAGGGGGGTAGAAGAAGGTTCCTCTTGCACCATGGAAGCCACGGTGCTCGGCCACTCAGACCAATAATGAGGGTGTGAGGGCCGGCTAGAAACTCATAGCCTGGGCCTGCTGACGGATGAATTCGAAAGCAGTAGGTCATGCTCCTCATTGGTGCCGATGTCTGAAGACCCGAAGACCATAAGAGGGGCATGGATGCTCAAAGCCTTGTCTAACAGAAGATTGTCCAAAGTTGATGGGATGGCCACTCCTGACAGAAGCCGGGCTTCAGTCACCATGCCTCGTGACGGGGTAGTAATGCCTTCCATAGAAGTTGTTGCTGCCTTCATTGTGGCCTGCATCGATCTGCTGTTCCCAGGTGGGATGAGTTAGTGGGACTTCTGGAGAACTTGGGCAGGGAGCCACAACTGCCACTCACTTAAAAGTCTGCTGCCCAGAGGGCACCTGATGGAGTTCTGAGTCTCTTGGGAGGCTCAGTGCCAGGTTCACAGCTGCCACAGTCCCAGAGGTCTGCTGGCCAGAGGGAGGCTGCTGGAGCTGTGAGAGCTCCAGAGCCTGAGGGCCCAGTGAGAGCTGACTCCACATGAAAGCAGCAAGCTGCTCACCCACAGTGGTCTCCTGAGACATGGGAAAAGTGCCAGTCAAAGGGGCAAATGTAGTGGAAGTCTCCTCCCACAACCACTGCTCTTTGAGGAGCTGCCGTTCCACTTGGCTCTCAAAAGAGAGAGGCAGGGTACTTGGCTAAAACTCAAAGTATGCAGTGGAACTGCTAGCAGCTCAGTCTGGAAAGGACCTGGAGAAGCAGCCAGGAGAACCAACACAAGAGCCAAAGGGACCAGAGATGGCACTAGGGTCTTGGAGGGGGCCCTCACCACAGTAGCCGAAGGCTCATTACAGGTAAAAGATGCCACCACAGACTTTGGTACCTGCTTTCATGCTCCAACATGCCTGTATTTCGACCTGAGGTCTCAGACCCCGGAGCTGAGGAAATTGGTCTGGGCTTTGGTGTTCCAGGAAGTTAGGACTTTTTGACCTGAGCGCTTGGGGAGTCAGCCGGGGTTCATCGATGCCCATATGAGAACCAGTAGGTTTCCATCCTGGTTTCACTGATTTGCATGGTTTGGACTCCAAGCACTCGGGGTGAGTGGGTGGGTGGGGGACTGATTTCTTGGAATATCCAACTTGCACTTAGCCTGCGTCTCCAGTGGGGTCCCCGAAATAGTGGGCTGAGATAGGGCAATCATTGCCCCGAGCACGTTTGCCTGCACCTGTCTGTTTCTTAGCCATAGACTCCAAGGCAAGGACAATCCTCGGGTCATTGGCTAAAGGAGCACCAGTTGCCACCAAAGGTTTAGCTGGGTGCTCGTGATCACTGCAAGGTGATCTCTTGCTTCCCTGCTTGCAACTACATTGTTTGCTCTCCTTACTCCCCTGGGGGGTTTCAGGTGTAGAGACGGCAGCTGCCTGAGCCTGCAAGAAACATCGTGTGTTCATCTACGCTGTTCTAGCGGAGTTACAGGGAAAGACTCAGAGTCCAAAGACCATTGTTTGGCTGGAAGAACTTGTTGCCTACATCAAGCCTTGTGGCTCTTTCTCCAGGCCTGCTTGTAGAGCAGCCACTTGTGCTCTCCCCAACCAACAAGGAACTGGTATGTTTTCTTGCGAGAGCAAACACGACCAAGTTGTTGGCGACAATCAAAGTAGTGCTCATGGTCATCGTAGGTGGCCACATTATGGTTCTGTGAATCCATCTTCTGACCTTTATCCAACAAGGGTGAAGGAGAAGTGGTCACTAGATCAACACCAACAGCATGCTGCCAAGCAGCGATTTTCTGGTGGGCGCTGTCCTCTCACTGTCTGCAATCTGATGGTCAAATGTCATCTTGTAAACTTCAGTTTTAAGCCAAAATGACCAGCTCTGCTAACCCTTTTTCAGAGGTATCCACAGATCAAATATAAGCTATCTCTCCTCCAAAGAGTCTTGGACAGCTTAGAAAGGATTTTTCACAGAAGAAAACGTGCGTAAAGCACTAGAACGTATTTGCAAACAAAAGTTTCTTATGGCTCCCAACTCTTTCCAACCACACCATTTGGTGCTAGAGGAGGAAGGAAGTACACAGGAACATGCACACCAGGAGTCACCACTGGGTCCAAGAGGAACCAAGAGATGGTGTCACTGGGACTGAAAGGTTTTTGGGAACAATCAGCTGAGTAACCCAACTCAATTGTGTCAGGTAGTTTGGCCAGACATGGAGGTCTTTGCAATGGTGCTCGAGAGGTAATGTTATGTAACTAATAGCAACAAATGGTTGTTGAAGATTCCATTTAGTTCATGCCAAGTCGATATAGTGTATGTGAACCACATATGGATGTAATGACAAATCTCGACAGAGTCACCACGTAAGCTTTTATATTTTATTGATTTATTTACTTATTTTTTATTATTTAATTTATGTTTCACTTCTTCACTTGCTCAGCCCTCCATGTATCTGTATTTCTGTACCTTATCTTCCGGTTTGTATCTTATTATTACTACATACATGTATTCTTAAATGTTCCTTAAGGTGGCTCAATCTGTGAGCAGCACTTTATCATCATACTATGAGTCTCCTTGACCTCTGGTATCATGCATGCATACATACATACATACATACATACATACATACATACATACATACATACATACATACATACATACATACATGCATACATGCATACATACATACATACATATGTATATTCACTTTGTAGTATGAAAGTATTTGTTGAATAAAACAGTCTTATTCTGATTCTGTGAAAATTAAAATGAAAGAACAAATTATGTCCAGCATCCCTGATCTTTTCACAAAAGTCTTAACTTTTACATTGGTCAGCTTGGGGTCTCTTAAGGCTTAGATAGAACTCTTTCTGTGTGTTCCCACAAACAGAATTTGAAACCAAGTGGGTGATAATATGTTGATCTAATGTTGCTGCTCCCATCAACCTCAAGACAATCATGCATTGCTGAACTATGCCCTTTTCAGAGTCTGTTTGCGTGTTAAATTTTGATTTCATCACATGGAATCTCAAATTTATCAGCAGTAAAGTCTTTTATAATACTATCAGCTCAGTTTCTTCCATGGTTGTTTTTTCTTTTTCAGGTATCTGACAGAAAATTAAATTATCACTTTTACTTTGGTCCTCTAAATAGACCCTTACTTATTCAAGTTCATAATTAAGTCTGTATGTGAACACAGACATCTTGTTATTCCTCAAATACTTTATTAAAGTGTTTGTGTCAGCACACATTCTGTTTTTCTAGGAATTCTTTCGTTCTTTATTTCTTTCTTTCTTTCTTTCTTTCTTTCTTTCTTTCTTTCTTTCTTTACAGGCAAATTTGTCCGACATTTCATTTGAAAAGTATAACACGTAGAAACTCCAAACTTGGCACAATTATACTTCTATAGATAAAGTCTGGCCTTTTCATAATGAGAGGTCATGCTTTTCAAAATTATGCAAATGAGGGCTAATTAAAGTTTTAAATCTTCCATATCTTATATACAGTCCATTCCACCTAACTTGAGCTCTGGGGGCTGTCTCATTAGTTGTGACCACAGTGCTGGTGGGCCAAACAGCCTAGCACTGACCTCTTTGCCCTGCCACTCAACCCGGCTGCTATAATTAGTGGTGTTTGTAAACAGGTCCACATGGGTGCTGCTGTAGACATTTATATGGGTTATATTTTTACTTTTGTAGCCTCAAATAATTGGATTTTTTACAAAATAATCTGGCTACAGGGACCCATTTTACTGTGGAGCTGGCCCTGCTATGTGTCTGCCACCCCACCAAACACACATGACCAGTGACAGTGAATGATTGGTACCAAATGGCCAGCTTATTCCAAAGTCCTGGCAAGTGTAACCACATCAAAATAAACCCTACCCTTTCCTCCTTAAGTTTATGTGTATTTTATTACCCCCCAATAGATTTCACTCATAATCCAGAGCCTTTATCAACATCCTAAGACCTGCGGGACATTTTTACAGGGGTTCACATCTCAATTTAACTGCAAACAAGCTATAATCCTGGTATATATTTTACAAGATGTGACATCAAAATGACCCTTTGAAAATACGGCATCCCTGGACTCATTCAGGACAGAAGTCTTCATTTACTGTCGGTAAAATTTGTATCAAAGGGATATACTGAGTATTCTTATCTTTTAAATGAGGGGGTTCTGATTTAACATTTCTGACGATCATAATAGAATATAATATGTGCTCATGATTTGTGATATTCTGACCTTTTTTTATTTGTTTCACACATTGTATTAGCAATGCAAATTTGAAAGAATTAGCAAAGAGCATATCCTTTGGGTTCATCACTGAATGAGTTAATTTTGTCATATAAACATTTGCTGCATTGATTGAATAGCTGTGTCTGTTTGGTAATTTAATTATAAGGTAATGTTTTCTTTCTGGACACCAGTCAGTTCAGTGGCAGTTAAAGAAAATATTTTGGGCTACATTATTTATATACAACTACACAGTCCAGGAAATGCTCTTTCTTTCTTTCTTTCTTTCTTTCTTTCTTTCTTTCTTTCTTTCTTTCTTTCTTTCTTTCTTTCTTTCTTTCTTTCTTTCTTTCTTTCTTTCTTTCTTTCTTTCTTTCTTTCTTTCTTTCTTTCTTTCTTTCTTTCTTTCTTTCTTTCTTTCTTTCTTTCTTTCTTCTATACCAGCAAATTTGTCCGACACTTTTCTCGGACACTATTATACATAGAAAGTCCAAACCTGGCATAATTGTACCTCCATACAAGGAGTTTGACTGTTTTATACAGAGAAAGGAAGATGTTTAAAATTATGCAAGTTAGGGGCATTTGAAATTTTCAATCTTGAATATCTTTAACAGTATAATAGAGATGTCATTCCAACTTCTACCAGGGGGTTGTTGACCATTGGCACCTAATCACCTGATGAATTAAAAATAAAAGTTGTGGCAATTTAAATTGCTAAATAGCACCATTAGAAATTTTAAATCTTGAATAACTTCAAATCTATAATAGATAGAGATGCCATTCCAACTTCTACTCCTGTTTTATGGAATAGTTGTACATTGCCATACCAATATGCTTTGAAGACACACACACTGATTTGCTATTCAGCAAATCATCTTTCCTAGTTTGTATCTGTATTTTATATATTTACTTTAACATTTTTGAAAATGTGAATTTTATTTTTCCAAATTGGGCTGTTTGGAAAATAGTGAAAGCAAAGTGTGACAAATGTAAGTAAGCAAGATGAAAAAGTTGAAAAACACAACCCTGTGTTAAATTCTCCACATCCTTTCACCTCAACATACAGGAAGCAGGTAGCTTCCTTGGCTTATGAGGTCCAGACTGTTTTTCTTATGAAGAGGGACCAGGCTACCACCAATTCCTAGCATTTTTTTATAGACAAGTGCTTCTGGCTGTGCCCAGGTAACAAATTAAACTGACGTCAATGGAGGTAGTGTGTAAAAGGGAAAAGAACATCCATTTTAAACATGTTTGAACAAGTATCCAAGTTAACAAAGGCCTAGCAGAAATATATGTGTAGTTCTGGTAACCCAACCGACTACAGAAAAAACTCAATGCTAAATAAATTTGATGAGACATCAAAAAAAAAAAAGAAGTGTCAAACTGCCCTTACCTAAAATTGATCAACCCTGGCTGAAAGATTTTCTCAAGAAAGTGGCCATCATGTCCCATTATTTTTCAGTATCAATTCAACTCAAATACAGCTGCCGTTTTTTATGTCTGTGTGCCAACACAGACGTACTGTTTTTCTAGGAATTCTTTATTTATGTCTGTGTGCCAACACAGACATACTTTTTTTCTAGGAATTCTTTCTTTCTTTCTTTACAGTCAATTTTGTTCGACCTTTCATTTGAAAACTATTTTACGTAAAAACTCCAAACTTGGCTTGATGATACTTCTTTACATTCAATCATCAGTTTTTGTAAAGAGGTTCAGCGGTTTTGAAATTATTCAAATTAGGGCCGTTTGAAAATTTAAATCTCCAAAAGTATTGAAGGTACAGGTAACCAATCCAATTTCAATTAATATATTTGTAACACTGCAAATTTTTGTGACGTCCATGTGGCCTCTGAGTACAAAGGTCAATGTCATTTTGCAGTTTGAAATTTTCATCTAGCCATAAGTTGGTTAATTTTTATCCAATTTTGATCATGTTGAGCGAAAACTGTAGGTATTGTTACACTGCACATTTTTGTAATTTTACATGGGACTTCTTAAGTTCAAAGGTCAAAATCATTTGGACCTTTGACATTTTCATCCAGCCATAACTCTTTCAATTTTCATTCAATTTTAACCATGTTGGAGCAAAATTGTAGGTATTGCAACATTGCATATTTTTTGCAATTTTCATATAACCTCTAAAGGTCAAAAATCGAGGTCTTTTGGACCTTTGAAATATTTATCTTGCCATCAGTTGGTCAATTTTCGTCCAATTTTAGTCAAGTTGGACTAAAATTGTAGGCATTGCAGCACAGCACATTTTTGTTATTTACATGTGACCTCTAAAATGCAAAGGTCAAGGTCATTTGGACTCTTGAAATTTTCATCTAGCCATCTGCGTGCTCAATTTTCATCCAATTTTAATCATGGTGGACTCATATTGTAGGTATTGGAACACTGCACATTTTTGTAATTTACATTTGACCTTTAAAGGTCAAAGGTTAAGTCATTTTGCCATTTGAAATAAGCTTTTTTCTGGGCAAAACTCGGTCAATTTTCATCCGATTTTAATCGTGTTGGTCTCAGATTGTAGGTACTGGAACACTGCACATTTTTGTAATTTACATGGGACCTCTCCAGGTTAGAGGTCAAGGTTATATGATGTGGCCTTTCGAATTTTTACCCAGACATAACTTGGTCAATTTTCATCCAATTTCAGTCATCTCGGGCTCAAATTGTAGATATTGCAATGCAGCATATTTTTGTGGTACATGTGACCTCTAAAGATCAAAGGTCAAGGTCATTTGGACTTGGAAATTTTCATCTGGCAATAACCTTAATGCAATGTAAAGAACCAAAGGAAAATATTTGTAGCATTTAATACTTACAACTGTTGAAGGTACACAGACAGTATTGACAACTTTTGAAGTCTGGCCTTTTTATAATGAGAGGTCATGCTTCTCAAAATTATGCAAATGATGGCTAATTAAAGTTTTAAATTTTCAATATCTTATATACTATAGTAGATGTGTTTCCGAGAGTATAGGGGTTCAATCATAGCAAGGTAAAGGTCATCTCAAATGTCAAGGTCATGTCAAGGTCAAAGGTCATGTCATGGTCAAAGGTAAATTTTAAGCCAAAATGTCATTTTTGAGGTCAAGGTTCACTTCAGGTAGAGGTCATCTCAAGGTCAAAGGTCATTTCAAGGTCAGAGGCCACTTTCGGTGGTGGCTTTCTTCTAGCCATAACTTGGTCAATTTGTATCCAATTTTGATCATGTTGGGCTCAAACTGTAGCTATTGTACACTGCACAGTTTTGAAACTTACATGTGACCTCTAAAGGTCAAAGGTCAAGGTCACTGGACCTTTGAAAGTTTCTTCCAGTCATAACCTGGCCAATTTCCATCCAATTCTAATCATTTTGGACTCAAATTGTAGGTATTGCAACACTGTACGTTTTTATAAGAACATGTAACCTCAAAAAGGCAAAGGTCAAGGTCATTTGGCCCTTTGAAAGTTTAATCTTGTCATAAGTTGGTAAATTTTCATCCGATCTGGTTCATGTTGAGCTTAAATTGTGGATATTGTAACAGTGTGCGCTTTACATGTGACCTGTAAAGGTCAAAAGTCAAAGTCATTTGGACTTTGAAATTTGCATGCAGCCATAAGCTTAATGTAATGTGAAGTACCAAAGGATAAAAGTTGTAGCATTTAATATTTACAACTTTTGAAGGCACACAGATTTGCTTTGAAGCAAATCTTCTTTTCTAGTTTGTATGTTTTTTTTGGGGGGGGGGGGTAAAAACAGCATAGCCCCGCTTGTTTGGTGTTCGTTATGGTAATATTTGATTATTTGGCTAGGTTCCAGGTGTTTGTTCGCCAAGTCACCAGGGCAAATGGCAGTTTAAGAAGTTTAAAATATGACTTACTATCTTAACTTTAATGTGCCCAAAAAGGTTGTGTCTGAAGCAGTTATCATGGTTAGTTACAAATCCAAATGCAACACTATGCCTTGACAATACAAATCATGCACGTTGGTACCACTTGGGGTGAGCACCTGGATTTTAAACACGGGGCAATTGATTGTCAGAAGAGCAGTGCCTAACCACCAAAGGAAGAAAAAAAAAAGACTGAAAGAAAAATTCTTGCATCCATGATAAATTGGACTGCCTAACCACCAAAGAAACAAATTAAAGAAAGAGTAAGAAAGAAAAAAAAAGCTCACATCCATCCCGTAAGCAAGAGCATATAGGATCATGGAACCACCGTTGAAATTAACATTTAATCATATATTTAAATGATAAATAATAATGAGAAACTGTGAACAGGCAGGCTTCACCTACTTTAATCTCAAAACCAAATCCTGAAAATGTCTGCATTATGAATATTTACATCGCGGATATTTTGAGATTTTACCTTTTGCATGGTGGTACAGTCACACAAAAATACATTTGATTTGGAAATCAAAGTGAATCGCAGTCACAGCATATACAATACCATTATTAATGCTCTGCAATACCGGTATGTGTAAAATATATACTTTTGGTCTCATACATGATAACAACCCCCCCCCCCCCCAAGATCATCCGAATACTATCCTCATTTATTACAAACCATTGGGTGCAGAATCCACAATTTCCAAAATGGCAGACATTATGGGTTAGTCCTGATTAGATATTTTGAAAAGGTAGTATCCAAAATATAGGAGTGATTAGGGTTAAGGGAAGGTTAATTTGTTGAATGAATGTAATGTATAATAATGGGATTTGTCCAGAGTGAGCATTACCTGGAAATATAAATACAATGCCGTAAAAATTAGCAGTTGTAGGCAGCGGTGGGCCTCAGAAAAGGGATTTTGTATCAGACTCTGAAGCTGCCCCAGGCTATGAATTAAGTAGCACTGCTTGTCTGACCTGCCAAGCCCCCCTGTTGAGTGAAAGATGGAGAAGGTTGCCCCAATAGTGGATATAGGTCCAAAAGTACTGGTGGGTTCTTTACCCTGGGCACATAAAGTACCAGAGGGTATTGTCATCCCCTGCATCATCCGTCCATCAGTCCGCCCATCTTGTCAATGTTACCGCAATATTTCAAAAAATATTCACTGTAGCTGTACCAAATTTTTGTCACGGAATGACCTAATGATGGACCAGGTTCATATTGAAAACCAGCTTCCTCTGAATATTTTCAAACTTTTTATGAAACTTTTAATGTATTTATTTGAAGGCTGTCTGAGTGGCATGAACCCTGATGATGTTACTGCCATATCTAAAAAAATATTAACTGCAGCTTTACTAAATTTTTGTCAGAGATGTATACAGATGGACCAGGTTCCTATTTAAAACCAGCATCATCAGATTATTTTTACCTTTTTATGAAAATTTTAATGTATTTATGTGAAAGCCTTCTGAGTGGCATCAACCCTGACAATTTTACCGAGATATCTCGAAAAATATTGACCCACAGCTTTACCAAATTTTTATCAGAGATGTATCTTATGATGGACCAGGTCCCAATTAAAAACCAACTTCTTGTTATTTTTAAACTTTTGATGAAACTTTTAATGTATTTATTTGAAAGCCTCCTAAGTAGAGTCAACCCTCAGGACATTACTGTTATAAGTAAAAAAATATTGACCCACAGCTTTACCAAATTTTTGTCAGAGATGCATCTTATGATGGACAAAGTTCCTGTTTAAAACCAGCTATGTCTTTGTGTTTGTACATTTTTTATGACAATTTAAAGTATCTATTTTCAAGGCCATCTGAGTGGTGTACAAGGGGACGACATGACAATAACATCTCAGCAAGGCTCCAATACAGCTTCACCAAATTTTTTTCAGAGATGCACATTACAGTGGGCCACACTCCTTTTGAAAACTCAGCTTCCTCTTATTATTTTTAAACTTGTTATGAAACTTTTGAAGTAAATATTTGATGGCCATCTGAGTGACGCACAGTACAGTTGTCTCTGTCACCAGAACTTACCCAAAGAACACATCCAAAAGTGCTCTTTCATTTCATAGACTTAATATGGAAATTGTATATAAAGTATTCTACTGCAAAGTCTCCCCCCCCCCCAAAAAAAAAAAAAAATTGCAGAATTGAGGAAAACAAGATTGTAGGTGCCAAGGGTAATCTATTAATGCTAGTTTATCTAAAGTGGTAATGACCAGAGGTTGTGTAGGTGCCAATGCTAAGTGTTGCAAACAAGACAATATTTCCACTTGATATGAATTCTGATATAACAGATGTCATGTCCCCAGTTGCAATATACCACCACGTTAGTTGCTCCCAAGAAGTACCCAGGCATGTACAGCAGTTCCCCTGTCATGAAGCTCCCCCACCCTGTTTGTTACGCTGGCCTCTTTTATGGAGGCCACTTCACCTGCAGCAAGTATGCTGCATTTCTGAAAGTTGCATTTCTGGTGCACTGTGGGTCAGGCGTACTGTTGTGCAGCTGAATAACATGTTATAGTTAGTTCATATGTTTATTTTTTTGTGTTGAACTTCACATCCTACCAGCATTTGAGCAAGTAGGAGATGTTTTTCTGTTTTCCAGTCCTTGACACATACAGTACTAGTTACTCCTTTGAAAGACCACTCCCATTACAGACCACCTGTTTTGTGACCATGTCTTGTTTCCCTGGTGCTGTTTTTTCCTTGTTACTTGACCTTCACTCGGAGACCGCCTGTTGTATGGGACTACTTTTGCCTAACTGTCAGCGTGGTCTCAAAGGTATATGTCTGGGATGTAACATTTTTGTCCTTTGACTTACTTTTGTGAAACTTCACATGTACCCAAACCCAAGGACATGTGTGTGTCAACTAACAAAACTAGGTCAAGGTCAACTTGCTAGGTCACACTAGCCGCAGTGATTAGGGAGAGCATACAGCTGTACACTGTGAAATCTTGTTATGTTTTAATTGGTTTTGTTTATTTTAAGCAACCCTGCGATGGACCTCTATCCAGGTCAAAGGTCAAGGTCCCTGTGCCAGGAGACGACAATGTTGCTGTATCATAAACGATAGGGTGTTTCTGTTTGGTGGTACCAGGTGAGCATCAAATAATGCACATACTTCACCCTTATTTTTCCCTTGAGTAGAGACTGAGTGTAAGATTGAGAACAGATTTCCTTGGCATGGGTTAAGTGCCCAACCCACACCAAGAAAAACTGTTGATGTGGGGCATGTCATTTTGACAGTTTTTATCTATGGTCCTCAGTCATTTTAAGATTGAGAACAGATTTCCTTGGCATGGGTTAAGTGCCCAACCCACACCAAGAAAAACTGTTGATGTGGGGCATGTCATTTTGACAGTTTTTATCTATGGTCCTCAGTCATTTTATGTTATGACTAGGCGTTCATCATCCGTCCATCCATTGTCCACAAATTCACATTTTTTACTGCTTCTCCAAAACGACTGCCCAGATTCACTTTTCAGATTCCTTGTCAAACTCGTAAAATGACCTTTCATTAAAAACTAGCATGCCCAAATAATATGCGTTAAGGGCACACACCCCTTTTTTTTTATCCTTTGACCAAAGGTGGCAGATTCTAGTCTGTCTTCAGTCCACAACCACTTCATCTTATAAGTTTCCCTGCCAAAATTTAACTCTTAAAGCACTGATTTAAGGTTGACTAAGACTACTTATTGCTTTAGACTAGGCTTGCTAGTATTTGAATGAAAGGCATCTTCATGGGGAGTTTGAATCTTTTAACCATGATATGTTTAACAGTAATGAGAAAATTACTATAGCCACGATTAGCAGTTTTAGAGTTAACATTGGTATTATCAGGTGGAAGAGAGGGTCGGGGTCATTTCCTTGGTACTCAGATCAGAATGTAGTTGACTAATGTTTCAATTGAGATGTCCATCCTTCCTTAAAGTTTTTCCTTGTGAACATAATGCAGTCCTCAGTTCTCAAGTTACTTTCAGGGCTTTTCAAGTTCATGAAACTCTAGATTGAGTTTGATACCAGTACATGTAAGCTACCTACAGTATTGAAGCTCTTGTTATAAACATGTAGGTGGCCCTGGGTTATTCAGGAAAAATAAATATGTGTAAATGTAGCACTCGTGTATTGCTGAGTTTAGAAGCATTCAAAGAATTGTTTGGGCCTCTAATTGTCCTTTATTTCTCAGAATTTTGTTGTAAATCACCATCAATACATTTTTTTTGGGGGGGGGGGGAGGTATGTGCAAATTTGATGTGGGAGGCATTTCTTTCATTACCGTCTTGATGGGCACACTGACAGCCATTAAAATGTCAACATTGACTTACCTAGGTGATCTGTGGATTTTTCCATGGTGACTCATGCTTGCTGCTGTAAGACTCAGCAACTGATGGAATGTAGGTCAGCAGTCAATGCTGGTGAACATTTCAGTATTTTTTTCATGTTTGGTTCTCACAAACATGGTCATGTCACATTGTCAGTCAGAGAAGTTGAAAGGATGAACTTCAACCCTTGTTCCCTGTGAACTGAGACTTAGTAGTTTTTTCCTTGGCGTGGGTTGGGTGCTGAGGGCCCAACCCACACCAAGGAAAGCTATTGACCCGGGGCGTGTTATCAATTTTCATGCAAATTATTGTTCATTACTGTTGAAATTAGTCTAAAACATTGCAGGGGACAACATTTGAGCACCAGCCAGTTTTGGCTGGTTTTAAGGGGGAAAATATTAAGTCATTCATGATGGAAATCCTGGTTTAAATATACATGTAGGTATGTTCGAGTGATGCACCTTTGCCCAGTCTAATTTATGATGGGGGGGGGGGGGGGGAGAGAGATTCACAGGACCTCCGAAAGGAAGAAGTTTGACAGCTTCTGTGTTTGATATTATTATGAATAGGTTGCAATTGACACTGACAATATCTTGAGTAATCCGTACCAAGTATTTACATCTGCATATATGAGTGTAGTGGCCCCCCTCTAGTAAGGCCACCCCAAATGCAACCAAAAAGTGCCCACAATGGAGGGGTGGCCTCTCTTGAGAGGGATAATAGAATGGAAATACATGTACCACTTTTGTGGCATGGGCAAGTGGCCTTTGTAGAGAGGGTGTCTTCTCTTGAGGGGGACAACCGTACACCCTTAAAATACATGTACACGTATTAACAAAATATTCCAGGATATCTTAGACACAATACATCTTTAGGTCAACTTGAGATTCAAAATTCAAGATTCAAGATTCATTTCATTTCAACAATATCTCGTACATATCTCAAACATATGGAAAAAATACCATGTATCGTTTATACTAAAATATTGTTTGGGGAGACCTCCCATAAGGCCATTAAGCCGCTGTCTGGGTGGCCACCGAATTCTAAAGGGCAGTTTCATGCACTAGTAACTTGTTTCGGCGTTAGTGGGTGCGTTTCGGCGTTTCAGGGCGGTTCCCGGCGTTACACAGCGTTTGCCGGCGTGAGACGGCGTTAGCAAACGCCGACTAACGCTGGCAAACGCCAAAATCCAATTAAGCCTTTTGGGGCTCGGCGTTTGCCGGCGTTAGTCGGCGTTAGTCGGCGTTTGCCAGCGTTTGACACCCTTTCAATGCCGGCAAACGCTGTGAAACGCCGGCTAACGCTGGCAAACGCTCTGTAGTCCTCTCAACTAGCAAACTCAATGGGATACATGTAAAATTTGAATTCAGTTGAACTGGGATTAGAAGGATCCATGGAAATTTGTGTCTTGTACTTGTACTAATCATTAATGTACTTTTATTTTTTATACTCACGGGCAATACAACTTAATTATCTTTAATATTATGATGATGATTTATCCATTGAGGTGTATGTGTATTGAATGACTTTGCTCATGATCACTGATATATATATATATATATATATATTTTGGTCACTCCAATCTTGGTTGCAAAGTAAAGACAAACAAACAACCCTGTTTTCAATTTTATTTGAACACAGCACAGCAATTTTTTATTGTTTGTACCGCACAAGTCAGCAATGCATAGCTTTGTGCTAGCATAGATGTAAATCCCTGTGAATATAATACATGGAATTTATTATTAAGCTGGGCTGGGAAAACCACTGCCTCACCCAATGTTTTTAGGTGGCGTGTTTTGGGGTACTTTGTGGCACCGAAGCTAAAGGTTACCCTGTGTTCTGCCACCACACAAAGGTATACCACCATTCCCCATTATATCCCCAGTGACCAGCCTCTGACGGTAGGTGCTCAGTGTCCCCTACTAAATTACATTGACTATATGTCAGGTTGATTACATACATAGCAATCCACTGTGGTGCAGTTAACATAATTTTGCTCAAATATGTATTCTTTAATATTTTGTTTAAATGTAAGAAGGCTATGAGTTTTAGCCTTTTCGAGTAAACTTTGGGGCAGTGAACCTGAATTTATCAATTCAGGTATTTTGAACCTAATGCAATTTCTCGTCAACTTATTGTCCCCCACCACCGAAGGTGGCATAGGGGGACATAGAGTTAGCGGGGAAAGGGGCTGTGTCCGTCTGTCCGTCCATCTGCCCGCCATCAGGCAGCATATCTCTCAAACCGTGAGAGATAGAAAAATGAAATTTATACCAGAGATGCATCATACCACGGGCATGTGCACTGTGTATTGTTATCCATTTTCGTGTGTCTGGTCGTGTATCTCTAGGACTCTTAGAGATAGAATAATGAAATTTATACTAGAGATGCATCATACCAAGGGCATGTGTGCCATATATTGCTTTTGACCTTGACCTATTTTCAAGGTCACAGGGCCCAAGAACAGATCAGTTTTTGTGCATCCAGACATACTGTATACATTGTATAGCTTTCCTCTGTATATTGTGGCGGGGGACATGGATCCTTTGGATCACTGTGCACTTGTTTTATTTATTTGGTTTTGTGTTGATATGTTTTATTGAGCCAACATATTACAAGTTTACATTGGTGTATCATAATTCATATTAAATGCAGAGACAAGTACTTACCTCTTGCATGCTTACATTGGTGTATCATAGATTATTTTAAATGAAGAGTCAAGCACCAACAAATCACAAGCTTACATTGGTGCGTCACAGTCAATGTTAAACACAGAGTCAAGTACCAACATCTTACAGGCTTACACTGATGTATCCCAGTTCATACTGATTACAAAGTCAAGTACCAACATATTACAGGCTAACATTGGTGCTCTATATTTCACATTAAATACAGAGTCAGGTCAGCTTCTTTTATGGTTTTCTGTCCATTGTGTATCCATCAGGAATGGATTTTTTTTTTTTTTTCACTTTTGCTTAGAATGCTGGAATTAAGTTTGCTCAATGGTGACTTTGGATTTAGTTTTTTCTCACTTTTTCGAAAAATCTTTAAACGATTTTCTTACTTGGTCACTTGCTTCGAAATTGCATCAGAACAGTTCTGGGTACCTCTAGACTTGTTGAACAGGTGGTCATGCATTTTTTTTTTTTTCAATTTATGATTCTTTGTGCGTTTTTTAATCATTTGTAGCTCAGCTGACTTGTCAGTCAGCTGAGCTTATAGGATGGTCTGTTGTACATCGTACGTCATCAGTCCATCCGTCCACATTCACATTTTCAACCCATTCTCCATAACAGGTGTACCAGGATAACTTTCACGCTGGATAACTTTCCCCACCCTTGGATAACTAACCCCCCCCCCCAAGAAAAAAGAATACATATATACTTTATCTGTTTAAACTGATTAGTGAACACATAAAACTTATTTTGTACTTAATATATGAAAGTACAGTAACAATGCTTTTTGAGAGTGTATATGTTGTCAGGGAACATAAGTTTTACCATACGTTTTACCTTAATTCCATCAGTAACTTGTATTTGAAATCAAGGGATTGCAAATTTCTTTACAGTTTATAATATTATGTGGAAAGACTAAGGATGGACAGTTCAATTGCAATACAGTAAGCTCAGAAAATACCAACATGTGGGGTGGGGAGAGGGGGAGTTGTCCAGGCCAGGATGCCCCCCCCCCCCACCCCCACTAACTTACATCAGTATTTTCCATTCAAAATGCAAGATACTGCGCTAGCGTCTGGGACCCACACACTCAAAAAGACACACACAAAATAGAAATGGTACAGAGGAGGGCAGCACGGTTTGCAACAAATGGATATCATAACACAAGCAGTGTTGGCAACATGCTGTCTCTCCTACACTGGCCCACCCTACAGGAACGCAGACATAACATTCGTATGTGTATGGTTTATAAAATCATACACCACATCGTTGCTATCCCTCCCTCAAACTACCTCACGCCTAAACCTCGCCTGTCAAGTACCCAACACCCCCTTACCTTTCTAACCTACCAAACATCCAGAGATTACTACAAGTTCAGCTTTTTCCCGCGTAGCATTATAGAATGGAATAACCTCCCCCTAACAGTTGTGACAGCCCCAAGCCTGATGGGCTTCCAATCTCAATTGGCAGCCCACCAGGCTCACTCCCTGTAAATTTGACATCTGATTTTAACCGCCTCACTAACACCTAACACACTTTCTTTTGATTATACACCTGCCTTGTCCAATCACTAACTTTCTCACTAATATTTCTCTTTTTTCTAGCAGTCTACACGTCCATAATGCCCATGTCTGAGCGTCAGCTGAACTTATATGATGATGATGATGATGATGATATGTATGCCAGTTCTATACAGTCACTGTTATACTCAATAATTGTATTAGGAAATACTTAGAGAGTTGAATTGCAAGACAGGGATCTTAGAAATGGACAATATTTGGGGTGGGAGAAGGTTGTCCAGACCAGGATAACTTACTCCCCCCCACCCCACCCCCCAAGTGTTACATTCTATAAGTAGTTTTTATTAAAAATGCAAGAAATTAAAGTTCTGTACATTTACATGAAAATATTAGGAAAAAAATTGGCATGGAAAATTGAATTACAACACAGGGATAATAGAAAACGAAAAAATGTGGGTGGGGGGAGGTTATCCAGGCCAGGATAACTCTCCCCCCGTCCCAAAAAAAGGTTATCTTTCCATCAGTAATTTGTCTTTAAAATGCAGGAAATGACAGCCCTTTACAGTTTATAAAAGTGTGAGGAAAGACTTTGGATGGCAGGTTGAATTGCAACACAGAGATTAGAGAAAACAAAAACGTGTGGGATGGGGGGAGGTTGTCCAGGCCAGGGTAACTTACCCACCTCCACTATAATTGCTATACAGGTATGTGCCAATGGTACTTTTTATTCAAAACACAAATATTCCACTTCTTTGCAGTAATACATAATCATGAGGGAAGAAGTGGTGTGGACAATTGAACTGGATCAAAGAAAATGACAAACTATGGATGGGGGAGGTTATCCAGGCAGGAATAAGGTAGTCCCCCACCCCCACACGTTCAACCTTGATTCCATCGGTAACTTGTAAATTCGAAATTCAGGGATTGCCAATTCTTTACAGTTTATCATAATATCAGGACAGAAAAGTTGAATTGTAATTCAGAGAGCATACAAAATACAAAATGTGGGGTGGAGAGAAGTTGTCCAGGCCAGATTAAGCTGAAACATGCTGGATTTGTTCCTTGTGGAAGGGTCAAACAAAGTTATTCACTATGTGGGAATGCTGCGGATTCCTGACTTTTAACAATTTTTTTCAATTCGGGTACTTAACGGTCAATGCCGCTTTCCTATTGATTACTATGGAAGTCAATGAGCATTTTAATGCTAATTTACGTTTTGGACTTCTTCTCCAAAACTGTCATCCAGATTAACTTCAAACTCTGTGGCAATGTACCTTGGGTGGGCTTCTACCAGGTTTGTTCAAATGGTCATGCTCCAGTGATTTTTGGATTTTTAATGATTTTTTTGGTTCTTTTTTTGGACAAATCTTAAAAAATCTTCTTCTCCGAAACCGCTTACCCAATTGCTTTGATATCACACAGGAAGACACCTAGGTACTCCTTGTTTTTAATTTGTTCACCGGGTGGCCTTGCAAATTTTTTCTAATTTTTTATGATTTTTTTTGGGTGTGTTATAGCTATTCTCGACTTCTTCGCCAGAACCGTCACTCAGATTAAGCTTAAACGTGGAGGATATGTTCCTTGTGGAAGGGTTAAACTATGTCCTTCACTGTGTGGGAATGCTGCTGATTCCTGATGTTTAAAGATTGTTTCAATTCAGCTCCTTTTCGGTAAATGCACCTTTCCTATTGATTACCATGTAAGTCAATGGGCATTCTAATGCTAATTTACATTATCGACTTCTTCTCCAAAACCGTCATCCAGATTTACTTCAAACTTGGTGGGGATGTACCTTGGGTGGATGTCTACCAGGTTTGTTCCAATGGTCATGTTCCAATGAATGTTGGATTTTTTTATGATATTTTTTTAAACATGGTTTAACATGGGAATTTCTTGTAATGGTTATAACTTAAATAATTTTGGCCAGATTTACTTCAAACTTGGTGGGGATGTGCCTTGGGTGGATCTCTACCAAGTGTGTTCAAATGGTAACGCTCTATTGATTTTTGGATTTTTTTTATGAATTTTTTGTTCCTTTTTGTGGCAAACCTTAAAAACTCTTCTCCTCTGAAACCGCTCACCCAATTGCTTTGATATCGTACATAGACACTCCCAGGGACACCTAGTTCCCAATTTGTTCACCAGGTGGCACTGCAAGTTTTTCTGATTTTTTTTTATGAATTTTTTGTTTGGTTTTGCTATTTTTCACTTGTTCTCAGAACCGTCACTCAGATTAAGCTGAAATGTGATGGATATGTTCTTGTGGAAGGGTTGTGGAAGGGTCAAACAAAGTTGTTCACTAGGTGGCACTACTTTGGATTCCTGATTTTTAAGTTTTTTTTTTCAATTTGGGTACTTATCCGTCAATGCAGCTTTCCCATTGATTACTATGTAAGTCAATGGGCATTCCAATGCTAATTCACTGTTCACAGGACAACTGACACGAAATTTACTGTTTATTTGATAACTTGAGATCTTTTTTGAGTTAGTACCATGATGCTGCATGTTAATGTTTCTGTATGAAGGTTATGCTTAGACAGTACATGAATGACCTTGACCTCGTTTCTAGGGTCACAGTGCAACATACATGAATTTTACTCTTCATTATAACTTGAGAACTACTTGAACCTTGATGTTGCACATGTTAGTGTTCTTCTATCAAGGTCAGACTTACTCAGAAAATGGGTGACCTTGATCCTTTCCCAAGTTCATGGAGCTGCAATAAAGTGTGATGAATGTCGAGGTTAGTTGAGCATAGGCTGTTCACACAGCCCTCTTGTTTTTATTTTTAATGATTTTTTTTTTTTTTTGACAAATCTTACTTATTGCAAAAAGCATCTTTTCTATTGCTTTATGCAAGTCAATGGGCATTGCAATGGTAATTCACATTTTGGGCTTCTGTGAAGAAACTGTCTTTCAGATTTACTTTAAACTTGGAGGCATTGCACCTTGGGTGGGTCTCTACCAAGTGTGTTCAATTGGTCATGCTCCAGTGAATTTTGGATTTTTTATGATTTTTTTTTCAAAAATATTTTTAAAAAGTTTTAATAGGAAAGTTTAACATGGGAATTTCTTGTAATGGTTATAACTTTTTAAATAATTTTGGCCAGATTTGTGCCAAACTTGGTAGGGATGTACCTTCTAAGTGTCTACCTATTTTGTACAAATGGTTATGCTCCAGTGATGTTTGGATCTTGACCTCATCCCCAAGGTCACAGGACAACTGACATGAAATTTAGTGTTTACTTGCTAACTTGAGATCTGTTTTGAGTTAGGACCTTGATGTTGCACATGTTACTGTTTCTCTATGAAGGTCATGGTTAGACAGTACATGAGTGACCTTGACATCGTTTCTGGGGTCACAGTGCAACGTACATGAATTTTACTCCTCACTATCACTTGAGAACTACTTGAACTGGGACCAGGTTAGACTTGGTACATGGGTGACCTTGATCCAATTCCAAGTTCGCAGAGCTGCAAGTGTGATGAATGTCTAGGTCAGGTGAGCATGGGCTGTTCACACTGCTGTCTTGTTTTCTCTTTTTTGGGGCAAATCCTAAAAAAAATCTTTTCTGAAACTGCTCATCTGATTGCTTTGATATCACACAGGGACACTCCTAGAGACCCCAAGTTTTTAATTTGTTGACCAAATGGCACTGCAATTTCATTGTATTTTTTATGGGTTTTTTTTGTATGTTTTTGCTATTTTCGACCTTTTCTCCAGAACCGTCACTCTGGTTAAGCTGAAACTTGGTGGACATGTTTCTTGTGAAAGGGTGAAACAAAGTTTTTCACTAGGTGGCACTGCTGTAGATTTCTGATTTTGAATGATTTTTTCAATTTGAGCACTTTTTGGGAAACGACCTTTTCTACTGATTACTTTGTAAGTCAATGGTCATTCTAATGCATATTCACACTGTGGACTTCTCTGAACAAACTATCTGTCAGATTGACTTCAAACTTGGTGACAATGCACCTTGGTTGGGTCCTACAAATTTGTTTAAATGGTCATGCTCAAATGATTTTGTTTTTTTTTAAAAGATTTTTGGGAAAAAAAAAAAAGTTTTAATAGGGAAGTTTAACAAGGAAATTTCTTGTAATGGTTATAACTTCAATGGTTTTGGCCAGATTTGTGTCAATCTTGGTAGTTATGTACCTTTGATAAGTTGTCTACCTATTTTGCCCTATTCCAAGTTCACAGAACCACAGGTGTGATGAATCTAGGTCAGCTGAGCATGGGCTGTTCACACAGCCCTCTTGTTAATTTCTTGAAAGCTAGTACTGGTTGGATTATTTTTTAAACGTGGTGGGTAAATAGACCTGATGATGTCCATCAAGGCTGTTTACTAGGTGATACTGCCATCATTTTCTGATTTGAAATTTTTTTTATGAAAATTAAATGGTCAATTAGTGTACATGTTAACGTGGTGAGTTGTACAGGAACAGTGGTACATGTTATTTAAGACCAGCTTACTCTCAGCAAAAAATGGTCTTATGCTGGAGGTGGTCTTAAATTGTAGGTAAATTGATAAAGGAATGTGGCCTATTATCCTCAAAGGTGGTTTTTAAACTAGGTACAGTGGTCCCCCTCTTGCCGCTTGACAGCCCTCACACCCCATCCCCCGATGAGAGGCCAACCACTCTTGAGAGGCAACTTTTCAGTGCAGCAAGTGTAGAACTATATTGCCCCCCCCCCCTCATGAGAGGTCACCCCTCTAGTAAGGCCACATTTCTGGTGTATATGGGGTGGCTTACAAGGGGGGGACCACTGTACAACATACTGAACTGGGGTTGTGTGCCTACACGTAGGTCATTTTCTTTTGGGGGTCAATATAGCACAGTCAGCTGTCATAGTCCTCTAGTTCAGAGAAATAGGTGAAATTTACTTTGAGTCAGCAAATGTGAGTCACGTGGAATGTTCCATCCTTACATGTTTACTTGCCTTTCAGTTTTTGTAACCGAAATGTCAATAGAGGAATAAAGCTCTCATTGATATCCTGTCAACTTGGTTTGTGTACATCGTAACATAACCACCTATTAAATGCATGTCCAAAAAATATGCTGGTAACCTTTCTGACTGTAAGGTTTAAGGTGTTTGTTCAACAGAGTACACTCCCATAAGAGTGACTTGTTTCTCTACTCGGAACCCTATTGTGGAGAGCATATTACATGCATCTTCACTTTTTCGTGGAAGTTGTATGTGAAGAAACTGTAAATACAAGTTTTACTTTCCTCAAACTTTGATGACATCATTTTCTTGTATACCATGGCTGTTCCGTGTATGTCAACAATGAACCATACGATGGAATAGGTACAAACAGCAATGACACTTATAATTATGATGAACTTGAAATGTATAGTACATATGTACCGGTATATATACTTTGAATGAAGGTTGAGTTTCCCCAGCTTGAACACTGCACAATCATTTACGTAATTGATCATGTACATTGATGACTTAGCCCCAGAGCTTGCCACTTGAACAGACAGAGCTCAGTGTTTCATTTTACACCCAACTTACATACATGGATGTGGAGTGGAGCATACATGGATTGTAATCTGTTGTAATCTGTTCAGCAGGTAACCTCAAAGTAAAACTAACATACTGTCATTTTCTTGAAATGATTCTGAATGGAGTTTAACTTTTATAACCTTCCCCCCTCCCCCCCCCCCCCCCAAAAAAAAAAAAAAAAAGAAACAGCACTATTCTCGAATGTACCCTCTCAGGAAAAACTTGGAAATAAATTAACAATTTGGAAAATTTCTGATTGTACAGGTACATAATCGTATTATTTCTATGGAGTTTCCTGAGCACTTTTACCAGTACCTGACTTTAACAGAAGGATGTACAGTATGTACACATGGAAATTTTGAGTAAAACATAAAGTTGAGTACTCCAGGGCCAAAAAGTGCAGGTGGGGATGGTGATGGTGGGGGGGGGGGGGTTAGCTTATGTAGAGGTTTAATTTTAGTTGACACAAGACAGAAATCCCTCCATTAAGAGACCAGCCCTTGATGGTCTCTCAATGGAGGTCAAATGAAAGTGAAAAGATAACATTGTTGCACCATAGACCTGACAAATGTGGTATGAAAAGGCAAGTGACCTGCTGGTGGAGTGGACTTTCCAAAGAGGGAAAACTGCTCTGTTTGAAAGCATACGAAGATGTGCACTTCACACAGAAGTGGACCCTGTTTGTCAAGCATTAAACATGTTCTGATGCCTCATAAATACACAGTGACAATAATAAATGTACACTAATAAAATTCAACCTAAAATGTATCTTAGTTGACCGCTCCAATACATTTTCATGATAATACCTTTATTACATGGAACAAAGTATCACTTCTTATATAACCTGAGTTGAAAGCTGATGTTCTTTTTTCATGGTACATGTACTACCATGATTACATGACACAAAGTATTGCATGTACTGCTTATACTGATTATACAATCTGAGTTGAAAGCTCATAAATTTTATGATACAACTGTGATTACATGGAAGGAAGTATAATTGCCTATACTACTACTGTGTTGCAGTCCGTGTTTGGGTGCCTATGAGAACACAGAGTTGGGCCTTGATCTTATGGACCACTCGGACTTGTATGTGCTTGACCTGGGTAAGTTTGCAGCAGATTTATCATCAAGTGAGGGAAGGCTTTGATTGATCTTTATTAACCCATTCTCCCTTAAATGGGGCCATAACCGGCTGGTGGTCAAATGTCATATGCTTGGATGTTTCAGAGTAATGTCAACAGTAATGAAAAATAATTTTGATGAAAACTGTAAGTGAGACCTCTCAAGATAGCATGCCCCAGGTCAACAGCTTTCCTTGACATGGGTTGATTGCTTCTAGTGCCCAACCCACACCTAGGAAAGCTGTTGACTTGGGCTGGATTCAAGGGAGACAGGGTTAAATGAGGGCAAATGTACAGGGCTTGACGTCATGCTGACAGCAACTTTTAACAGAATTCAGTTCCAGTTATGGGTCAAAACTCCCATTTTTATTCACTGCAGATTTATTTGTTCTGTACAATATGACTTAAGTGAATATCAATGCCTGGTGTTGGAGATAATGACTAGGTTGATGCAGCATTTGACAAGGACGTAAAGGCAAGTAGCTGAGAGCAGTGGAGCTATGTGCTGTCAAGACCTTTCTCTTGTAGGAGCAGTGTTCAAATGAGCAAAAACCAAGATCATCATGTTAATCATAATAGTTTTCCCTGTGTGAATCATTGCAACGATTTCAGATTCAGATTGCTCATTTAACTCATTCCATACCAGTCCCTGATTTTTCGGTATATTTACCTAGATTTAAGACGACAGTTGCATATTTAAATGCTTCATGAAAAGAGCTTTCGTTCAAGTACCAACATGCCTATAGTCTTAAGGCAGTGCTAGAACCACTGACCCAGGCCTGTGACCATAGTATGGAATGAGTTAAAGGCCTTTGATTCAAGCACTGGCATACCTGTATTTCCAGAGTGAAAACATGGTCCAGACTGGTAAACAGCTTTTCTTGGTGCTATTTAGGCACATTGCATCCAAAACATGTGAAGGAAATGTATAGAAATCTTTAATTTGGTACACAGGAAGGTTAAAAGTTAAAAAACAACATTTTGGTTCACAGTGCTAATTTCCTGCTGGGGTTGTCAGGTTGCAAGGTACCAATTATTTTTGGTGATAACTAGTGGCTGCTAGGGACATGTTTTGGCTTGTCACATGCAGTGACACGAAGTTCAGTTAATAAATATATTAAATGGTTCTCCCTTTGTTGATCTTTGGACCAACTCTGACTCAGTAAGCTTTATTTGATACGGGAAGCTGAAATACAATGTATCAAAAAGTTAGCATGTGATACGTGCAGGTACTCTGATATATGTGAAAAGTATTGAATTACCATACAACATGAATGTCAAGGTGACCACATTAAATTTTCTGTCACTGGCGCCACCTACATTTGTTCAATTTGAAAAATAGCACCAGTATCAGGAGACTGAAATTCCCAAAAGTATAATAAACATGAAAAAATGATCCATGGGCAAGGAAAATTTTTCATGGACCATAACAGATATTACACACAGCAGTGGTGTAGGATTCGATATATTGGCTCATGGAATGTGACAACTATGTACTTTCATCTCGTTTCCCATAAAATCAAACCAGTCTTTACAAAACAGTGGAAAAATACATAGAAACAGTGTTGCATGTGCACACTTACACACATGTGTAATATATATGCATGTTTTTACCTCAGCTGACTTGTCAGTCAGCTGAGGTTATGTTATGACTAGCCATCCGTCGTCCGTTGTCCGTTGTCCGTCGTCCATTGTCCGTCGTCCACAATTCACATTTTCGACTTCTTCTCTAAAACCACAAGCCAGATTCACTTCAAACTTGGTGGGGATGTGTCTTGGGTGGGTCTCTACCAATTTTGTTCAAATGGTCTCGGTATAGTGATTTTTACCTCAGCTGACTTGTCAGTCAGCTGAGGTTTTTTGAGGGTCTGTCGTCTGTCGTCCGTCCGTCGTCCGTCCGTCCGTCCGTCGTCCACAATTCACATTTTCGACTTCTTCTCAAAAACCGTCAGCCAGATTTACTTCAAACTTGGTGGAGATGTGCCTTGGGTGGGTCTCTACCAAGTTTGTTCAAATGGTCACGGTCCAGTGATTTTTGGATTTTTAATGATTTTTTTTGTTCTTTTTTGGGTAAATCTTAAAAAATCTTCTTCTCCGAAACCGCTGACCCAATTGCTTTGATATCACACAGGAACACTCCCTGGGATGCCTAGTTTTTAATTTGTTCACCAGGTGGCGCTGCAATTTTTTTCTAATTTTTTATGAATTTTTGTGTGTTATAGCTATTTTCGACTTCTTCTCCAGAACCGTCACTCAGATTAAGCTGAAACTGGTAGATATGTTCCTTGTAGAAGGGTCAAACAAAGTTGTTCACTATGTGGGAATGCTGCTCAATCCTGATTTTTAACGATTTTTTCAATTCTGGTACTTGTCAGTCAATGCAGCTTTCCTATTGATTACTATGGAAGTCAAAGGGCATTGTAATGCTAATTCACATTTTCGACTTCTTCTCCAAAACCGTCATCCAGATTTACTTCAAACTTGGTGGCAATGCACCTTGGGTGAGTGTCTACCAGGTTGTTGCAATGGTCATGTTCCAATGAATTTGGATTTTTTTATGATTTTTTTTCCAAAAATCTCTACAAAAGTTTTAATAGGAAAGTTTAACATGGGAATTTCTTTTAATGGTCATAACTTTAATAATATTGACCAGATTTACTTCAAACTTGGTGGGGATGTGCCTTTGGTGGATCTTTACCAAGTGTGTTCAAGTGGCCATGCTCTATTGATTTTTGGATTTTTTATTAATTTTTTTGTTCTTTTTTGGGGGGAACCTTAAAAATTCTTCTCCTCTGAAACCGCTCACCCAATTGCTTTGATATCGTACATAGACACTCCCGGGGACACCTAGTTCCCAATTTGTTCACCAGGTGGCGCTGCAATTTTTTAATGAATTTTTTGTATGGTTTTGCGATTTTTCCCTTGTTCTCAGAACTGTCCCTCAGATTAAGCCGAAATGTAATCGATATGTTGTTGTGGAAGCGTCAAACAGTTGTTTACTAGGTGGCACTGCTTTGGATTACTGATTTTTAAGGATTTTCAATTTGGGTACTTATTGTTCAATGCAGCTTTCCTATTGATTACTATGTAAGTCAATGGGCATTCTAATACTAATTCACAGGACAACTGACACGAAATTTACTGTTTACTTGATAACTTGAGATCTGTTTTGAGTTAGCTTCACATGTTAATTATTCTGTATGAAGGTCATGCTGAGACAGTACATGAATGACCTTGACGTCGTTTGTGGGGTCACAGTGCAACATACATGAACTTTACTCTTCATAATAACTTGAGAACTACTTGAACTTTGATGTTGCACATGTAAGTGTTCTTCTATAAAGGTCAGACTTACTCAGAACATGGTGTCCTTGATCCTTTCCCAAGTTCATAGAGCTGCAAGTGTGATGAATGTCAAGATCAGCTGAGGTACGGGCTGTTCACACAGCCCTCTTGTTGGATTTTTTATGAATTTTTTTGTTCATTTTTTGGGGGAAATCTTAAAAAATCTTCTTCTCCGAAACCACTAGGCCAATTGCTTCGAAATTGCATAGTGACACTTCTGGGGACCCCTGGACCTTAAAGTGTTCAACAGGTGGTGCTGCGATTTTTTTCTATTTGTTTATGAATTTTTGTGTGTTTTTGCCATTTTCGACTTCTTCTCCAAAAGCATCTCTCAGATTATGCTGAAACTTGGTGTAAATGTTCCTGGTAGAAGGGTCACACAAGTTTGTTCCCTAGGTGGCGTTGCTGTGGATCTCTGATTTTTAACGATTTTTTAAATTGGGGTACTTATCGGCCAATGCATACATTCCTTTTGATTACTATGTAAGTGAATGTGGACTGCTGTGGTAATTCATGTTTTTGACTTCGTCTCCAAATTCATCAGTCAGATTCACTTGAAACTTGGTGGGGATGTACCTTGGGTGGATCTCTACCAAGTTTCTTCAAATGGTCAGGGTTCAGTGATTTTTGGATTTTTTATGATTTTTTTTGTTCTTTTTTGGGCAAGTCTTAAAAAATTTTTCTCTTTGAAACCGCTCATCCAATTGCTTTGATATCGGACAGAAACACTCCTAGGGAGTCCTTGTTCTGAATTTGTTCACCAGGTGGCGCTGTGATTCTTTTCTAATTTTTTAAGATTTTTTTGTGTGCTACTGCTATTTTCGACTTCTTCTCCAGAACCGTCACTGAGATGAAGCTGAAACTTGGTAGGTATGTTCCTTGTAGAAGGGTCAAACAAAGTTGTTCACTAGGTGGTAATGCTGCGGATTGCTGATTTTTAACGAGTTTTTCAATTCGGGTACTTTTTGGTAAATTCACCTTTCCTATTGATTACTATGTAAGTCAATGGGCGTTCTAATGCTAATTCACATTTTTGACTTCTTCTCCGAAACCATCCGCCAGATTGACTTCAAACTTGGTAGCAATGTACCTTGGGTGGGTCTCTACCAAGTTTATTCAATTAGTCACGCTCCATTAATTTTTGGATTTTTTATGATTTTTTGGTTCTTTTTTGGGGCAAATCTTAAAAAATCTTCTTCTCTGAAACCGCTCACCCAATTGCTTTGATATCACACAGGAATACTCCTGGGGAGTCCTAGTTCTTAATTTGTTGACCAGGTGGAGGTGCGATTTTTTTCTAATATTTTATGATTTTTTGTGTGCTACTGCTATTTTCGACTTCTTCTCCAGAACTTTCACTCAGATTAAGCTGAAACTTGGTGGATATGTGCCTTGTAGAAGGGTCAAACAAAAATATTGACAAGATGGTAATGCTGCGGATTCCTGATTTTTAACGATTTTTTCAATTCGGGTACTTGTTGGTCAATGCACCTTTCCTGTTGGTTACTATGTATAAGTCAATGGAGATTCTGATGCTAATTCACATTTTTGACTTCTACTCCGAAACTGTCGTTCAGATTAACTTCAAACTTTGTGGCAATGTTCATTGGGTGGGTCTCTACCAGATTTGTTCAAATGGTCATGCCCCATTGATTTTTGGACTTTTTATGAATTTTTTTGTTCTTTTTGGGGGCAAATCTTAAAAAATTGCAAGGGTACATGTGCATGTCAGCTGAGCACAGGACGGTCACAGTCCTCTTGTTTTTTATTAAAAACACTTATATGTATATTTATGTGTACAATTGCATCAGGAGTGATCTGATATTGTGAATGAACAGAGTGCTGTGAAGTTAGTAAATGATTCTGGACTACCAAAGAGTGTCAAAAATGAAGTACTAATGTTGTTTGACATGAGTTGTTTTGATAAGCCAAATATGTACTGTTAAATAATGTAAAATATCGAAGAGCTCATGGCAAGATTCCAATTTCTGCATTTAAAATGCCACAACTAAATAACCCCATTATGAGACCACAGTTGTGTTGGCACCAGTAGTTTTGCAACTGTGGCTAATTTGGATTAAAGGGAATGAGAAGTGCTGCTACCACCAAGTGGCTAATTGTATGTTAATTATATGCATGGGGCAGGCCAGTGTACATAATCTCCTGTAAGCTTAAGAGGTGGGTAACACCTCAACCAGTAGTACCCTGGCTGGCAGACCCAGCTCACAGAGATGAAAGAAAAGCTAAGTATCACATGACCAAGTAGAATGACATCACAGCTGAAGAGCTCACCCAGGAAGTAAAAAGTGGCCCAGTTTTTCTGTCCACTTCCTATTACCTTTAAGTCACATTAACCTCTTTAACCAAATGCTGACTATATTAGCCCACACCTTCAGCAAAATACAAGAGATGCATATGTAGTGTTTAGAAAACTCAAGCTTTTTGTTGACTCAACAAATCTGACATACTGGCTAAAATCTTGGAAACAGTGGACCCCTAGACCCAGGGATACTATTAAACATCAATAGGAAAGTAGGTATGGGGTTTCTTTAGGTGTTGTTAGTTTTTGCGGTGAGGGACCTTGAAAAGTCAAACTGACATATTGGATTATATCTTGGCTATGGTGAATCCCAGGCCCATAGTTACTATTAAAACATGAATAGGAAAACATGTATGAGGTTTCTTTTGGCCTGATTAATTTGTGACTTTGAGTGACCTTGAAAGATCAAGTGTACATGTTGGTTTACATCTTACTAATAGTAAACTTTTTGACGCTTATTTGTGAACAGTATATGTATGGAGGAGTAAAGTCTGCACTTGTAGAAACAGCAGATTGTGGTTAGCAGAGCACAGGACCATCATGACCACCTTGTTTTCTGAGTACATTCACCGGGTCAGGAGCACTTCTGTGTATAAGTACAAGTTCAAGGCAGTCATTCGTTACTTCAGTTTTTGCATTATAAGCCAGTTTCATTTCATGCCCTCTGCTGTGAAGGTTCATAAGTAAATTTGGAATCTTTTTCTCATGTGAGTCAGAATTTGAATTTTGCATTTTAATCCCTATATTAGTACATGTACTAATGCTTGCATATTCAAGTCCTGCCATTATAAGCAAGAACTTTTGTAATGTCATTCATTTCATTTTCTAACATTGTTAGAATTTAAGTTCGTGGTCTTTACCAAATGTAAAGTAAAGACAAGCAGCCATCATCACAGAAAAAAAAATGTGTCCTGGAATTTAAGGCTGTAAGACAACCCTATAGTGTGTTGCTGATTACCCATTGAGAAATTCATGTGGTTGTTAAAGCCTTAAATTGTCAAAATTTGTACATTGAGCATGGTAATATTGATTATTTAGAGTAAAGGTTTAGCCCAAGACAGCGACTGTATTGAATATTATACAGAGAGTGTGTGGATTGTGTTGTACATATATGTTTTTTTTTAAAAATTCAGAATGACATGGAGAATGTGGCACTGTTGCACCTGTTTGTATAATTGTCAGGTAGTCATATTACAGCTATAATATATCTTGATTGGCATAGAGCATGTCAGCATGTGGCCTTCAAAAATTATTTTCTTTTGTGTCACTCAATTTGGCTGGTTGACTTTAATAAGTGAATTTAAACAGCATTAATTGTCCAGTAAATGAGACACCATGGGTAAACAAAGATGACAGACTGATCCGAGGACACAGACTCTAGTCAGACAAATGCATCAGAATGTAGTGTGTTTTTTTCAAAATGTGATGGACCTAGACTCTTCAGAATCAGAACTGACTATGAAGGTTTTGTAGAAACAAATGATCAAGAATAAATGGGGTCAAGAAACTGAAGGATTATGAGGAAAATAGAGAATCTCTGCAGTCACTTGTGATTTTCCCCACCCACAACAATCCCTCATGAGAGAAAAATAGTAACTCACTCTCCAGTCATGTTATGTTTTGTTTATTCTGTATTTAATTTGGTATCCATCACAAACCAATATGCCCTTGGTGTACTTTCAAAACTGACCTGATGTGCAGTTTGTTTATGTTTTTTTGCAGCTATTCTATTGCACGGGTGACGCACATTTGATTTTGTCTAAATGTCAGTGCATCATGTCATTGATCCAGGCACGTCACGATTTACTTGTAACAATGTTTAGGTCATGTAATCTACAGTGAGTTACTACTTTTGAATTTCACTCCAGAAAATGATAATTCACCCTCAAACAGAATAATAGGTGGCATTTCACAGGGGAAGCATGTCCCTAAAATACGACAGGCTTGATGGCAGATTCTCGCACAGTTAGTATCTTCCGACATTTCTGTGGACTTCTTGTGTGGGAACGGCTGGTTGATGGCACTAATAAACAAGCCCAACATTACAAAGATATTAAAGATGACAGAATTTCCTGTCGTTGGATGTCCTTGACTGTTACGGAATTGAAAGCTATACACACGGAGAGCCTCCAGAGTAGCTACTCATGTAACTATTAGGCAATCCAGTGGAAATATATATGTTTACAATACAATATGGCCATCAAGCTTTTGCAGGAAGAACTTTTGGTTTCGTCAGGGACTGAACCATATTGGATGGGAAATTTTGATCAATTTTTATTTCACACAGCAGGACAGAAAAAAATATGTGACAGTTGTTTGATGAGGCTGAATTTGATGCTCATAATGACAATTGCAGAGGATCTTTAATACAAGGCACAGCTACACCATGATATACTTCATCTATCTTTTCAGAGATGCTATTCAGGGAACAGAAACTTGACATTAGACAAGATCATGATACCCACCAAGAATAAATTATCCTTCCACCTGTATATGAAGGATGCTAGTGAAATGTGTGGGCGGTGTATGCTGCATCCAGGCTGGAGACAGCTTTAGCCAATGACAGAGAGCATTGGCAAGCAGCACACAGTGCCAGTGACACTGTTGCTGACGAACACTCTGGGATGCTCTCTGCTGCTGAAGTCCATTGATACCTTTGGAGGTCAGGGGCACACAGCAGCAGAAAATGTTGGTGAGCAGTGCACAGCATCGTCAGTGGCATAGAGCCTTTCACCACTGGGAGTGCAGCTGTCTGCCGTGCACTGATGCTAAGTGGCATTTTTTTTCTTGGCAGCATACAATTCTTTGTCATTCAAAACTACTTCAGTGATCATAAACCAGCAAACATAAAGGCCAGGTACTTTGATGACTTTGTCACTGACTTGATAATGCAGCTTACTGGGGGCTTCCATGTATGCAGCAAGCATTCTCACCCACCCAGAGTCCCCGTGTCCGCTTGTCCAGGCAATGACAGCCACCATCATGCTGTGGTTGACTCCCAAAGCAAAGAGAATGAATGAATGAGTGAACTTTATTGACATTTACCATTACATAGAGTATGGTGTAGTCACATTACATCAGAAACAACTCACTGCACACTGTCTATATACATCAGTACACTATGTACACTTTATACCCCAATGAATAATTTACAATTATTGCACCAGTGCTCTGTCACCCTGGCATATAACTGCACACTGCCTGTCACTGCAGATGACTTACATGTATACAGTCAAATCTTTTCTCAAATACTATATCAATAGGAGATATGCATATTAATTTCCCACCACAACTGCATACCTGATTGCCTAGTCTCGCTTGGCGGGATATCGCGAGATACAAATCGGTACCTGTGGAGACAAGCGTGATATTGCTAATAATTTGGGAAGTAAAGAATATTTATTAAAGGCAGATGGATTTTTTTCTTTTGTGTATCTCTGGAAACACTAGATGAATACCAGTCTGGCATTTGTGAATTGAAATTTCTCAAAAAAAACCCGCTAATTTTGTGAGGAATGAATATATGGCCCTGTCTGTGACAGTGATATGACCTGCAGGTCCTTATGATCTCCTGGCGTCAAACCTGTGCTTTGTGGCGGGAAATTAATATGCGTAGGGCATATTATGGGGGATCGTCTTCATAGCAAGAGGTGTGGTGTGTGCCATGCATGATATAATCATAGTACAAATGCAAATAATGTGTCTGAAGAGTGGAAGGCATGTCTTTACTGTGGAAAAAGTGTTTAGTTAGCATTGAGTAACATTCACATGGATATGTCGTAAATTTGGGACATATGCATTCTTATAAAATTCTGAAATTAATTAAGTTCTTCATTTTATTTCATTGCACAAACAAATTTTCTTTTCACAGAGCAGAAAATTATGTAACCTGGCCAAAACATGGATATGTCTTAAATTTGGGACAGATGCATTCTTATAAAATTCAGAAATTAATTTGGTTCTTCATTTCATTTCCTTGCACAAACAAATTTTCTTTGCACAGAGCAGAAAATTATGTAACCCAGCCATCACTGGGAAGTTTATAATAAACTGCCAGACAGCCTTCCTTTGGAAATTACACATGTGCAGAGCACATGTGGTGTGTGATATGCAGGCACATTAAGTTCAAGGCTTGCTACTACTTGTCAGGAAACCGCTTCATTTTATATTTGTCACTTTGGTTACTGTAAGAAATATTGACCAGAAGTCAGCTTTACTTTATGTATTATTTGATAAACTGCTTTTAAACTCTTTATATTGTAACTCAATTTTGAAATGAATAATTGCTGACTTTCAGCTTAAGACTTTGGCAGTCATGCTGAACTGTCTCCTTGGTTTTGCTTTTATCTGCCGGGTATCACTTGTCTTAGAAATCAGTGGCTACTACGTGGGGACACCTACGTGCTAATTTTTGACACTAAGATTTTTCGTAATCTACTGACACTAATTAACGCCTTCCACGTCAACCAGCCAGACTTCCTGCCTGCTGTAATACAATGTTGGTATCAAAATGATCAAAGTGATTAGGTTTCCAAGGGGAAAAGGTCATCTCTTGAGTAGAATCAAATTGCATTTCAAAGAAAATGTTTTTGCTGGCAAAATTTAACAAGGTCACTTTTCTTGTTGATGTAATCTAGTTGTTTTCTAAGAAACTCTGATATGATGTAAATAAAAGTAACAAAGACAGAGGCTTAAACTCATAATAATGTTGTATGAAGAATATTAGACACAGAGTGGAGTGAACTGTGTAACTTGGGTAGGTATTGTAAATTGCCTTATTTTCAAGTGTATAAATTTTCACATTTTTTTTGTATTTTTAACATTTTACTGTAGTTTTAGTTTTACTGTTTTTGGACATAATTCCTATTCAAACAATGGTAAACTACTATTTTACAGTGGTTTATTTTCACGGTTTTGTGCCATAAGCAAAAATAGGAGTACAGCGAAATTAAAGCAATTAACAGTAGCTTGTGAAAGGCCACAAGAGGAACTAGAGAAATTTGATTGCTTGTCAGCAAATCAGTTGTGTGTTGAAAAAACTCTTTAAAGATTGCTTATTCAGTATTTATGTAACCCCAGCAGCAATATTTATTGAACTGTTAAGCTATGTAACAAACTTGTCAATTGAAATTGGAGTGACACCTCTATCTGTAATAGTTGTGAAATTGTTCAGGCTTTAAATTTTGTGTATTCTCCTAATTTGCATAAATGGAGATGCTCAACATTTAAACTCTTCAAGTACCCCTGATTAGTAAAAATTATAATTCTAGAACTTAAGTTTGTGGTTCATTTGATGCACTTGTAACATGAACCTATATCAGAGTTGGAAAGGCACTTCTACCTGTAATGGTTTTGAAGATATTCAACATTTAAACTTTTTAAGTGCTCTTAATTAGCACAAAAAATAATTCTACAGCTTTTGTTTGTGGTTCATTGGATGCACCTATAGCAGAAACCTGCATATTAGAGTTGGAATGGCACTTCTACCTGTAATAGTTTGAAGATTTTAAACATTTAAACTCTTTAAGTGCCCCAAATTAGCATAAATCATAATTATACAACTTTTGTTTGTGGTCCATCAGATGTACCTTTAGTACAAACCTACAAATTCAAGTTGAAATGGTACCTCAACCTTTAATAGTTTTTAGGATGTTCAACATTTAAAATTTCAAATGGCCCTAATTTGCATAATTTTCACCATGGTGACTATCCCAAACCAGGTGCTTAATTTCGCTACAGTACTTCCTGCTGTTTATGACCACCCCTGCTGCCAGCCCAAAATGGTCAAATACTGCAGGTGGTCGTTCGCATCAGGGGCATGTTCAAGTGTCCCAACCACACATTCCATAGGTAAGGATATTAGTACCTCCCCCGCTTATGCAAAAAAAAAAAAGAAAGAAAGAATTGAGTGGTATTTTATTACACCCCAAAACACTCGAGAATAACACTGTGTGCAACTCCTATTATTCTGCTTCTGAAGAGTTTTATCATCATTCAATCAAATGATGTGAATTAAAGTGGAAAAAACAAGCCAGCAAAATTTCAATGTACAAAAGACATAATGATGTCTGTGTTAGCCCAGGCCGTGAATAAACAATTTAATTTCACTATGTTCTTATTTACCCTTATTTCTATGATGTTTGAAGATTGTAAGTCATGTTTTAAAAATACTTTAACGGCAGTTTGCCCTGGTAACTTGGAGAATGGACACCTGGAACCAGGGAGGTGGTTTCCATATCCCAGCTGGAACCTAGTGAAATACTAAGTCTGAGATAATGTCACCTCACAACAGTAGCAAAATGCAGCTATGCTGTGCTCCTTGTCCAAGTTAACCGTCCAGGCAAGTTGAAAGAAAATGCTGTGTTTGAGTTGATTTTACTGCAAAAGAATGGCACATGCTGGCCAGCTTTTCTGTTAACTTAAAACTTTTGCAGGGTCAAGAAATAGAACAGCTATGGGAGTCTGCATGGCCCTATGTACCCACTGACCCTGACCAAAATCCTTACATGTAACAGTTGGTCATTACAGGGAGTTTGGATCTGTGTTTGGGTGATTTTCTGGCTGTAGATCTAAATCTCTCTTTACCAAGACATGCTAAACTTTGGTAAATATTTTATTGTATGCTGCTATGCCACTGCCTATCCTTTGTAGTTGAAATGGCACCTCTCAGTCAGCACCAGCTTATTTGTGATGGGGAGTCAAACCATGCAGGCTTCAGACTATGTAGCCTTCTTGGTTATGTAATGCAGACTTACTCTACCAACATAGCTAGTCTCCCCAGGGATTGAAGGGTAAGCCCAGGGCATGCAGCCTCTGTACTGATAGGTATGGAGGTCAGACTCTCATAGCTCAATTATGTCTGGTTGCATGACAGTGTGCCCAGGGTATTAACAGTGACCAGCTTGTGTGTGTGTGTGGGGGGGGGGGGGGGGGTGTCTCAGGAAATTCAGTGAATTCAACATAAATTAAAAGTCTCAACTTTGTGTGCTATTAGGATTTTGCTGTAGCAATAGACCCACAAATTAAGCTTAGAATGGCAACTCTATCTAGAAAAGTTTTGAAGATATGCAAGATTTAAAATTTCCACTAATATGCCTTTAATTTGCATAATTTTAAACACCATGACTGTTCCAAACAGTATGCAAAAAAAACTTCACTACCAGGTCTATCACCATGTTTGGTACTTTTGGAACAATAGTGTCCCAAGAAAAACTGACCACAAAGTTGACACATGGAAATAGATAGATAGGTAGGTAAATAGATAAATAGATAAATAAATAGATAGATAGATACATAGATAGATAGATGGAGACAGAGAGAGAGAGCGAGAGAGATAAATTAATGAATAAAGAAAGAAAGAATAATGTATTTGTGGAAAAACAAGAAATCTGTGTTCACACACAGACTAAATAAATTAATGAACTAGAAAAGAAGATTTGCTTCACATCAAATTTGTCCAGGTGCTCTCAAAATGAAAACAGTTTGAAATGCTACACTTTGTTATCGTTCAACATAATCTAAATTTTGTGTATTAGCCTAATTTACATAAATTAAAGTGCTAAAAGTTTGGTTCTTGGTACAGTGGATATGGCCGTGTCACAAACTTGTAAACTAAAGTTTCAAATTCAGCACTTAAAACTCTCTCTGGGAAGTAAATGGACCAGAAATTCATTGCAGCCATCTTTGCATTGTTAACAATTGTTCAATCTGAAAAATTTGGGCAACCAGTTATCAGTTTCTTACAAAATAAGGTGGCCCAGCCACCATTTTGGTGGCATTTTGCCACCCTGTTAGCGGCCTTTTCTGGCACTCTGAATCACACCACTATCTATAATAATGAAGTTGTTCAAGGTCTTAATTTTTGTGTGTTTGCCTAATTTGCATAAAGTAAAAATCCTACAACTTTGGTTCATGGTTCTTTGGATACAATTATATCACAAACCTGCAAATTGAAGCTGGAATGGTGCCTCTATGTATTTAAGAGATTAATACCGCCAACGAGGGGTTTGTGCCTGTACCCTGACCCATCCACCGGTACAATACTGGAGCCAAAGGCTGGCAGCAGGGTCAGGGTACAGGCACAAACCCCAAGTTAAAAGTTTTAAGGGTACTTTTCATAGCTCCAGGATTGTGGCAATTTCACATGCGACGTGTACTCTAAGGATGTACTTCACCATTATAGCACTTTATGAGCAGAGAACATGGCCATATCTACAGGGAGCACTGGAACATTTTATTATCCCCCGCCCACGAAGTGGGGGAGGGGATATGGTAATGGGCACTGTTCGTGCGTCCGTCCGAAACAAATTTTGTCCAGCCCATATCTTTTACATTATTAATGCTACCTCTTCGAATTTTTTATGGTGGGTAGACCTTAGGTAGTAGGTGTGCATAGGCATTGTTTTGTGTGACTAATTACTTGCATTAATTAATTAATTAACAAAGTTTATTAAGCAAGACAAATTTTGTCCAGGCCATATCTTCTAAACTATTAATGCTAGCCCTTTGAATTTTTTATGGTGGGTAGACCTTAGGTAGTAGGTGTGCATTGGCATTGTTTTCTGTGGCTAATTACTTCCATTAATTAATTAATTAACAAAGTTCATTAAGCAAGCTCAAGCTACAATACAAATTTTGTGCGGGCCATATCTTCTAAACTATTAATCCTATCCCTTTGAATTTTTTATGGTTGCTAGACCTTAGGTAGGTAGTAGGTGTGCATAGGCATTGTTTTGTGTGGCTAATTACTTTCATTAATTGATTAATTAACAAAGTTTGTTAAGCAAGCTCAAGATTTGTCCGGGCCATATTTTCTGAAGTATTAATACCAACCCTTTGAAATTTATGGCTAATAGACCTTAGGTAGTAGGTGTGCATAGGCACTGTTTTGCATGGCTAATTACTTTCATTAGTCCCCCCCCCCCCACTTGGTGGGGGACTATAGGTTTGCACCTCGTCCGTCCGTCCGTCCGTCCGTCCTTCCGTTCGTCCTTCCGTTCGTCCTTCCGTCTGAAGCTTCTCCGGGCCATATTTCCAACACCATAACACCCACAGCTACCAAATTTAATGTGTTTGTACTTTCTAGGATAGAGGTGTATCGTGTGCCAAAAGTAGGTCACTAGGTCAAATATCTGGGTCACAGAATACATATGTATGAAAAATCTTGTCCGGGCCATAACTTTTTTGTCCTTTTACTTAGAGTCATGAAATGTTACACAAATGTGAAGCTTAGTCTAAGAAAGTGTCATAAAGCAAAACTAGGTCACTAGGTCAAATATTTGGGTCACCGATCGATATGTAAATATACAGAAACAAATTTTGTCCGGCACATATCTTCCCTATATCAATGCTACCTCTTCAATTTTTCTATGGTGGGTAGACCTTAGGTAGTAGCTGTGCATAGGCATTGTTTTGTGTGGCTAATTACTTGCATTAATTAATTATTTAACAAAGTTCGTTAAGCAAGACAAATTTTGTCCGGGCCATATCTTCTAAACTATTAATGCTAGCCCTTTGAATGTTTTGTGGTGGATAGACCATAGGTAGTAGGTGTGCATAGGCATTGTTTTGTGTGGCTAATTACTTGCATTAATTAATTATTTAACAAAGTTCGTTAAGCAAGACAAATTTTGTCCGGGCCATATCTTCTAAACTATTAATGCTAGCCCTTTGAATGTTTTATGGTGTGTAGACCTTAGGTAGTAGGTGTGCATAGGCATTGTTTTGTGTGGCTAATTACTTCCATTAATTAATTAATTAACGAAGTTCATTAAGCAAGCTCAAGATACAATACAAATTTTGTCCGGGCCATATCTTCTAAATTATTGATGCCAGCCCTTTGATTCTTTTTATGGTGGGTAGACCTTAGAGGGGATATGGTAATGGGCACCGTCCGTGTGTCCGTCCGTCCGTCAAATATTTGGGTCACTGTAATACATAAATGTACAGTATTTTCATGTCCTTACTGTAATTCTTAAAAAATTTGACTTCTTGTTATAAAAGTTTACTGATAATGTATTGTGACCTAAAAGTGTGTCACGATGCAAAACTAGGTCACTAGGTCAAATATCTAGGTCACAGTGTAAACTCCATGTAAAACCTTGTCCATGCCATATTTCGCTTACTATAATACCTACAGCTACCAAATTTATTATTTTAATACTACCTGGGGAGTTGTTGTGTCACATGGCAAAAGTAGGTCACTAGGTCAAATATCTAGGTCACTGTGAAATCCATTCAAAATCTTGTCCGGGCCATAACTTTTTTGTCCTTTTACTTAGATTAATGAAATTTTACACAAATGTGAAGCTTAATCTAAGAATGTGCCATACTTTTAATTTTTTTTTTCATCTAGGTCACACCCCTATATAGTAGTCCATTCAACCTCGTGGGCGACGAGCGGGGGGACTATGTATTGCTCTGCAATACTCATTAACTTGTTGATTAATTAATTAATAAAGTTCATTAAGCAAGCTCAAGATACAATACAATTTTGTGTGAAGCATAACTTTGCAACTAAAAGTGGTAACCCTTTAAGATTTTCAGCGTTGGTAGACCAGAGGTAGGAGGTGTGCATAGGCAGAAATTTTTTTGACTAATTACTTTGTTAATTGACAAAGTTCATATTGCCACCAACAGAAACCTTTCGTATTTTACCAACTATAATATACCAATGTACATCATGTGTATTTACCACCATGATTACTGTGGGCAGGGGATACGGCTAGCATCAGCGGCTTCTGGTTGTGAATGAAATTAAAAGGAAAACATGACTGTAATGTGACTTTTGAACATGATTTACAAGGTCAAGGCTATGGATTTATTAATATATTTTCACAGATGGGGCCACAGGCTTGTAAACATGAGAGTGCAACCAGTTTACTTGCCTTCATAGCAGCCGCAAGTGGGCATCGATATTCTGTGGTCAGACGAGCGCCCACATCAGTAACTTTAGCGAGTCTGGGAGGCTGCTATGGAGGCAACCGGTTTACTCCCCCAAGCAGTTTACCTGCCAGTGGACTTTACAGTATATTGCCCAGCAATGCTGTGCAATTCTTAGTCCTTAGGCGAGCAAATTGTTTATGGATTCATAGGAACAGGCAGACTTCTCATGTCGGCCATGCCTGCCCACTCGGCAATTGAATCACCATCAGCATCTAGTAATATGAGGTCTTCTGCCTTCAAAGTGGGTTGTCCTCTTGTTGGGTTGGTGTATATGACCCCTAGTAGTGTTACCACTGTCAAGATTCATTAATTAGTAGGTGTTGAATCCCAATTTCGTTGATTATGGAAATAATAATGTGATTATATCAATGTGTCTCAGATACTTGACCTAGTGACCCACTTTTGTTTCATGACATACCTATAAGTCAAGATATATGTGTGTGTCAGGTTTCATGAAACTAAGTTAAATGGTACAGGATTTGTAGCCTGGACACAACTTTATAAGGATATGTCACTGTGCCCCATATACATGACCTAGGGACTTACTTTCTGTACATGATTCACACATGCACTTATGTGCAGATGTATCTGTGTGTCAAGTTTCATTAATCTAACTTACAGAGTAAAGGAATTATAGCCCGGATACGATTTTACAAGAATATGTCACTGTGACCCAGATACTTGAGCTAGTGACCTACTTTTGGTACACGACACACCCTTATGTCCAGATGCTCCTGTGTGTTTCGTTTCACCCCTCTAAATCGAAGGCCAAGGGAATTACAGCCTGGACACGAAAAGTGGATGGATGGATCGATGCACAGACACAGGGATGCACGGAAAAAGCAATTACTTCATGCCCCTCCTCTGGTAGGAGAGGGGCATGAAAATAGTTTTGCAGCAATTGCTGCAGTTTTCCTGAGGGGTTGTGGTAGATAACCCTAAAGTCGTTTCCTACTGAAAACAACCAACACATTCCAATTAGGTATATGTATTAATTTCAGTGGAGAGAGATTACGTATATAAGTTCTGCCATATAAACACTGGGTACACAACTTATCAATATACCAAGCCTCATATACTTCACAGGGGCTCACAGTAATTCTTTATCATGTAAATGTATATTGTATTGTGTCTTTTTGCCCAGAACCACTTCCTAGTAGTCATTACCCTATTCCGCAAGAACTCTTTACTCTTCATAAGCTAACCTCTCTCTCTCTCTCTCTCTCCTCTCTCTCTCTCTCTCTCTCTCCTCTCTCTCTCTCTCTCTCTCTCTCTCCTCTCTCTCTCTCTCTCTCTCTCTCTCTCTCTCTCTCTCTCTCTCTCCTCTCTCTCTCTCTCTCTCTCTCTCTCTCTTCTCTCTCTCTCTCTCTCTCTCTCTCTCTCTCTCTCTATATATATGTACAAGATATATCAATGTGAAATGGCTATTTTGGCAGATACCTAATGTCTGGAATCAGGATCTAAAGGTTGATATGGTCCATGGACTGCCATGTTAACATTAAAGTATTTTGTTTATTTCTTCAGATAGTATTTGGCTACAAGTTGCAAATGTGGACATGTGCCAGACCACTTTATTACATGTCTTGCCAAATATCTAAAAATGAACAAAAGTGTCCAATACCAATTGGACATTAATTTAACTTTCATTCATTTTTTCAGAACAATTCAGTCACAGCAATATGGTGAATAAAACTTGCAGTACATATATTCTCAGTCTGTTGTCCTTGAGAAAATCTATTGCTTTGATTTTAGCCATAATTAAGCTTAATACAAATGCATGCATAAAAGTATCGAGGCATATCTTATTATAAAAGTTTAAAGCTACTGTATCAGAGAGTTATCTCATGTATATCAGTACTTATGAAAGTGGAATTTGGAGGGAGGGGTTGGAATTAGCAGGGGGTTTTTTCTTGTCAAAGTGAATTTCATCAACACTTGCTTATAATGACAGAAAACTAGTCAACTGCAGTAATCCACAAAGTATCCCAATAAGGATGTAGCATATGCCTTAAAGAAGATCATGTCATAAAATTTGGTTTACTGCCAGTAATAACATTTTTAATTTCAGACCATCTGAGTTGAAACACTTTGGGTCCAAATACCAGCCATTGAGTAGTTTGATACTAAAGTACAGTGCTCCCTCTTTATAACGCTGGTGTGGGGATCCACAGATGAGACCGTGTTATAGCAAAACCGCCTTATAACAGAGGGACTTTTAACATAGAAGTAATGGGAAAACTATGTCAGTGGGAACCATGCCACACACCGTCTTGAAAACCACCTTGTAATGAGAGGTGTTATAAAGAGGGAGCACTGTATTCCTATTTGGTTGCACAGTTTTGGTTCACAGTCTGTATACAGTATCTTGATGGCACTTCTAATACTTCCAGAGCCATCGCTAAAGATGTTGTGTCAGCTGGCTGTGTTGGAGCATGAGTTGGATACAAGCTGTCTGCCCGCCAACATCAGGTACGTGACACGCTGTGCATGTATGTGCCTTGTGACCAGGGATCAGCTGACTGCCCATTTTTGGCTGAAAACTGATTTTCTGATTGTGAATTTTTGGTAATCCTGATGATGTGAAACCTACATGGAGTTTGAAAGAAAACAATAACTCTGTATATGGCTCAAGGGAGGGGGGGGGGGGGTGGTTGATAGCTGCTGCTCATTGTTGTGAGGGAAGTATGTATGTATGTTTGCATAAGGACTTTGTCCTGTATTGTTCAATATGCTTACCTGTGGTACAGTACTTCATCCTAGTAGGCCTATTCCAAAGGGTTAAAATAGGCCTATTAAACCTGGTCTCAACAACTACGTTAGCCATTTATGCTGTTAAGCTGAAATAAGAAAGGTACATTTGCACCTTGGGAAATACCATTTTGGGTAATTTTTAATTTTAAGAAGATAGATGTGAACACAGTGGCATCAGGTGCCTGGGGGTCAATTGGTACTAACTCCTACCCGTGTGAGATTCTATTTATTCTGTCTTTAACTGGGTATTTAGTGCAGGAATTATGCACCTATGGGCCTACTTTAAATGCTGGCGTTTTGCTTTCTGGAGTTGTTCCTTTTATCAAAGCTCCTCTGGCCATGCTTGATACATGAATGTGCCCTCCTTCCTGTCTAGTTCATTGCTGCAGTCTAGATGGCAGCACAGAATCCCAGTCAATATGAATACCTCCTATTAAGTTGAACATGTAACAATGTTTCAGTCATGTCACTAGGATGGAATATGTTTTTCAGTTTTAATCCCCCCCCCCCAAAAATAACCCCATCCAGCATAGAATAGATTGTGTTGTGTTATTTTGCAGGTGGGATATGGCAGCAATGACAACCAACAGCAACATCAGTCGACCCCTCAACTCCTACGGTTAAATGTTAACCTGAGTGACATCAATGCAGTTGTGATTGTGTATGTGGTTTCAACAGCACTCCAGCCTTCATCCTGTTCACCTGACATCTGTGCCCTCCTTTTGTGTATGTTTAGCGTCAGTAGACACATGGAGTTTGTATTTTTTTAACAATGGAACATTGATCCTCAAATCTTGGTGAGACTGCATACATGTGAGTGGAATGATCAGTTCAAATGGGTGCGGTTGACTTCACAGGCATCCCCCAATGTGCGAGAATAGACGTCAGTGGATCTTCAGCTGTCACATGCCTAGACAGCACCAGGTGTAACTTCAATTCATATGTGTTGACCAGATCAGGTGTATCATCAAGTTCTGGGCAGAAGCAGTGAGGTCTTCAGCTCATGCGAGGGGACACACCAAGTGTATTCTCAGCTCATGCAGACAGACAATTGCGGCATATCCTCATTTCCTAATGGGTAGACAATGTCAGGTGTATTCTCAGCTGAAAAGATAACTTAAGTTTGGTGTATCATCATTTGATATCAATGCACAGCACCAGGTGTGTCCTCATTTGATCATTATGGGTAGATGGTGCCAGGTGTATATTCTCAGCTGATATGGCTAGTCAACATTAGATGTACATGTATCTTGATCACATATAAGCGGACAATGTCAAGTGTATCCTCTTTTAAAATGTGCCGACAGCTAGTGTCTGTGGTTTTTTTACACTTATATGGGTGGACAACATCAGCTGTGTCCTCATTCCATATACTATTAGGTAGACAATGTGTGATTATTATATGCTCATCTCAGTAGAAAACATCAGATAACCTCGTTTCATCATTGTGGGCAAGACAAGGTCAGTTGTATTCTCAGCTCACGTACACAGGAAAGCAGTGTTAGGTGTTGCCATGTTTCATATAAGTGGACAGCATCGGCTGTCCTCATTTGACAAGTGATGTTCAGACAATGTCAGGCTTATTTTCAGCTCATATGCATACCTGCCAACTTTGAAGTTTTTTTCAATTTAAAGAAACTTCTTATCTTTATTGCCCATTGTATGGCTTACCCATCATATTGTATGGTTTTAGCAACAGCAATATACAGTGGAATCTCCCTATAAAGAGCACCTAGGGAACTGAAAAATGTGGTCTTAATAGGGAGTGTTCTTAATGGGGGATACAATTTAAGTAAGGATAAACAAAAAATATCTATAAATTGGTCTTAATATAGAAATGGTCTCTTTACCGAGGTGGTCTTAATTGGAGATTCTACTGTATGTAGATACAACAGATCCATCATGTGTCAATGCTTCCAGTTTCATTATGTATTTACATATTCAGTGTGTATGTATGGTTCATTTGCATTGCTAATTAGCATGAAGCACTCTCAATGCATTGTTGTGTTACATGGTAGGATATCTTATCTTATTTCACAAGCTAAAAATAAAAAAAGGGGGGGGGGGGGTACATGCATTGATTGTTGCCTGTGATTTAATTGGCACTTCTCGCTTGGATAACACATACAACATACTGTGACTGACGGCCAACTTATTTGAGGTAGTGTACAGATGGAATCATGTTGTTTCAAAGAATTCTGATCCTATGTTAACCCTTAAAGCACTGATTTAAGACTGATTCAACAGCTTTCCTCCCAGGAAAGCTGTTGACTAAGACTACTTTTTGCTTTAGGCTAGGCTTGCTGGTATTTGAATAAAAGGTATCTTCATGAGGATTTGAATCTTTTAACCATTCTATGTTTAAGAGTATTAAATGAGAAAATGACTATAGCAGTGATTAGCACTTTAAAGGTTAAATGGAGGCACTACAGGCACATCATAGATGTGTGACGGCACATAGACAATCCACTGACGAACAGAGGGAACAAAATAGACTGAACATGCCTCAGAGCAGTCTGTTGAGATGAGAAGTTAAAAATAAAGGATAATACCATTCTGTATTCTTATATATGATGAAAATATACATTGCTTTACATAGGAAAATGTTGATTGCCTTTGTCATACTGCTGCCTACAGAAGCAAGTATGCTGGTGCAGCTAGTGGACAGACAAACGTTCAGCACTGTCCCTCCTGAAGCCATATCATGGGAGTTTAACAGACAAACAGGCCTTAATTATTGTGACCTTTGCTGGGTTAAACATATGCTGTCCAATACTACTTTATATATAGAATATTATACAATCTGCATATACTGTCATGTGGAGAGGTGTTACTCAATTTGAGAATGAAACACATGAACTGATAACTTTGTAAAATTTCGCACCTTGGGAAGAGGCACATGCCTCCCACCCAAACCATCTACTGCTTGGTTGAGTTGATCTGTAGCAAATCTTACACTTTTTAGAACGGTTGGCTGAGCGGTAAGACGCTAACCTTTCACCTCTGCGACCTGGGTTCGATTCCCGTCCTGGGCAGCATGTGGAAAAAGTTCCTACCACTTTAACCGTGCATGGTGGTTTTCTCCGAGTTCTTCAGTTTCCTCCACCACAGACAAGGTAGGAAGTATACGCCAACATCTGTGCCATGGAGAGTGACTCGATAAGTCAATGCTTGACTTCTTTCACAATCCATGTGAAACAAATGTGTCTATACTCTTTTTTTTTTTTTTTTTAGAACCTACAGGTTGGCAGGTCTATATGTGGGTAGACGTCATTGTATCCTCAACTTACAGGTGAACTTTGGGTGGACATGAGGTGTATCCTCAGCTAGTTTGGGTGGACGATGTCAGGCGTATCCACAGTGGATATGGAAGGACAACACAAAAATTTCGACCAAACGTAGGAATAAATACAGCATAATGGGATTTGGCCAACATGGGCCTGGGTCCCCTAAAGTTCAATAAGGCCAGAAAATGGGGTAAAGAGATTCTGTAGGTTGCCATATACTTGTATGCATGCATTTGATTATCAGGATTGTTCAAAATTTGAATGAAGCTAGCATCACGATATTGTGAACTTATGCTGTAATATCCAATTGAATAGGGTCAGATCCCAGTAGGATAGCATAAAAGATACACATGGAAATGTGATGCTGGCTTGAGTGTGTTTCAATGATGTATAAGATTTAATTTTTTGTCCAAGAAAACAATGTTATTGGTTGATGATATGTCAAACACATATGTGTAATGTATGAACCTAAGTTTCTTTTTTCACATATGTCTACCTTAAGGTTTTAGTCAAATATGTGATGATAAAACACACTCACTTTAACGTACATGACGTAACTAAACACTTTTGAAGGCCCATGTATGAGTACAGACGTGTGTACATGCTTCATGAAATTTTTATCACGTTTGTACAGTCCTGTCAGCAGTTGCTGATGGCAACTGGCCATGTGGGCAGTGCACACATGCACTCCCCCCATTCCCCCCCCCCCCCCCCTGCCAAGGTCCTCTCCTTTTTGCATCAATTCTTGATCACTGTAAAAGTATACACTTTCATAGGATATTTGCATTGCAGACATTTAACTAAGTTTTAATTTACATATTTTGGACATATGTCCGTGAAACCTATGTTAAAAGACTTATTTCATTGTGTTTTTATTTTCATAGTTTGTGTCATTGGCAAACTAAACAAAATTAAAATACATCAAAATTTAGTGAATTTAGAGTGTTGTGTAAAAGTTTCCCACACGTGGCTAATGGAAACTGGTTACACAAATGCCATTGTTACCAGATCCATGCACCGCATGCCACCAGCTTGGCTGGTTCTATTTGTGGACACATGCCTTGTCCCAAAGTGTTAGATATTTTGTTTGTTTGCTATATACATTGTATACTAGGACTATCTAATTCTCACAAGTGTGCGTCTATACAGGGGAACATATACTATTCTATGTGTAGGCATGCATACTTCATATGGAGAAAAAAAAGGATATTTTTATCCAGTTAGACTTAACATTTAATCCCAGAGTTTTATTTGAACGTGTATTTGGGCATAAATCAGTCACATATTGGACACATGATTTTTTATATAGTAATTGCTGCAATTTTAAAGTAAAAAGGTTATTCTGTTTATTTGTGCTTGTGCATGTTTACATAATAATCATATTGAATGTTTTTTTAATTATCCACATCTATTATGCAGTCAAATACTAAAGATTTTTTGTGGTGAAAATGAAATATGGATTATCCTATCTTTTCATTAATCAATGAAAAGGGTTCACTATGGACCACCTTTTTTGTGGGGGAGGAGGGGGCTCAAAGAGTGTACTGGTTTATAGGCTTGTTGACAATTATGGATGGCCCCTAACATTTTTGGAGGACATGAGCATTCAGCAGCACTTACCTGTGTCTGAGACTTGAGCTCTAGTTTGGTTACTGTAAATACACATATATTTTCATTTGTATAAATTTTCACAGTTTATACAATGCAAGAATTTAACTGCAATTTTAATTTCATAATTTTGAACATTAAATCCTATCACACCAATGTTAAAATACTCTTTTGTCATGTTTTTGTTTTCACGATTTTGTGCCATCAGTGAACTTAGCATAAAAATACGGCAAAGTTAACTCAATTTTGTAACATTTTGTGTGAAGCATAAGCTGTATTTTGGACACGGTGTATGAAATTTGAGCCTTGGTTTAGCTACTTTGAGGCTTCAGCTACTTTGTATGAAACTGGGAGCCATGGTGGCACTGCATGCAGGAGTTGATTTTGTTTAAACTATTGTGTAAAGCATGTGATATTGTATCTGGTTGAAGTGCACAAATTAGAAAGTTGAAAGAAAGAAAAACAACCCAACTTATTGTGAATCATAGCATAAAGATATATGTGTAAATGCACTTGTACACAAAATGGTACTTGGTTTATTCTTGAGCCATGTGCTGTGTAGAACTTGCAATACAATTCATCATTACTGTGTTATATACGAAATGTATCTTAGGTGGACAGCACATGTATGAAATATGAGGTGGGATATTTGAGCTGCCATGCATGAAGTGTACCTCAGCTCATATTGAAAATCATAATTGTTTTAGTAGTTTAGCCAGAAGCATTTGACTGATGTTATTTCCAAAAAAAATATTGTCATAAAAATACACATTTGATTAAGTTTAATATGTATGTAAGTAGCATACAAGAGTACCACAGCAGAACCTCAGGATTCTTTTACCAGCAATCACAGGTGTACATTGTCTGCTGATAGTCTAAATTGTGATACAAATGTATGTTGAACCAGCATATGTCTTAGAAGTGGCCACGTACAGCAGGTGACCTGTCACTGCAGGTAATTTTACAAAAAACTGATTCCTATTTCCAAGCCTAGGGGCCACAAAAAACAAACCCCCCCCCCAAACAAACAAAAAAAAAACGAAAAAAAACAATGTGGCTGTACAGAGCTGTGGTTGCAAACAGCAGGTACCACATGTACGTTTATATATATTGACTCAGTGCCGACCACAGCAAAATTTGTTCCTGTCTGCTATCTACATCATTATAAGGATGTTAGAAAGATTCAAATTCCATGTAAAAAGTGTGGGTGAAATGATACTCCCCAAGAAAAATACCATGTATACATTTCAGCATTAAGAAACCAATATTTAACTCTTTGCTGGTCACAAATCAGACTGAGTCAATAGTTTTTATATTCAGGGGTTGGGTGCAGTACACAAAACCCCTGCCAAAGAAGGCTACTCACCTGGGAGTTGTCTTAATAATAACAGAGTCTCCAAGTTAGCCTGTGTTAAAAGTGGGGGAGCTCCCTCCTGAAGGCACTGAAAAGCGGGAGGGCGAGCCCCCAGGAAAATTTTGAAACTGGAACTTTCATTGCCTGCATTTTGAACCATTTTAGGCACCATCAGAGACGTTTTCAGTCAATGAAAATCCTCACTCAATGTGTGTATATACAGTGAAACCTGTTTTGAGAGACCACTGTAATGAAAGACCACCTGCATTTGAAGACCATATTTCCAAAGTCGCAGTTGCTATCTTCTCCATGTTGTTGCACCTCCATTGAGAGACCACCTGCCTTGTGTGACCACTTTTTAGCCTGCCCTAGGGGTGGTCTCTCAAAACAGGTTTCACTGTAGTACAACCAACAACACTGCAAAACAGTATAACCTTACTGCCAGCAAAAAGTGGGAGACATTTTATAAAAAAGCGGGAGAGTGGGAAAGTGTGTAAAAAAGTAAAAAAAAAAAGGGGGAGATCTAGACTTGGAGGCTCTGTGATAAAGCTTACCTGCAATTATCTGCAAAAATGCGTTCTGTTTCCATGAAATTTAGGTGAAGGCGACCATGATTTACATCTAAGAATTTTAGAGCAATTTGAGTAGAATAGGGTTAAATGTCTGTGTGAAACATGCAGGACATCACTGAGGGCCGTTTGCTGTAGATTTCCAGAGTTTTACTGTAGATTGTCACAGCCTAGGTTTTATTTATCTTTTGTGGCAAACATATCTGCGTTATAGCACAGGAGCTGCTCTAGGGTGTAAACTTTTACAAATATGTACATTATCACTGTAGGTTGATATTTAAGCTGCAATAATGAAACAAGATACACTGAATGTATCGTTTGGCTCAAATCACATACATTTGTGTGAAGTTGAGCACTAGCTATATGTGTTCCATATTTGAGTGGACTGTATATTTATGATTAAAGCATTGGAAATGTCTTCTGATTGTGCAATATTTTGAAAATCCAATGCATGCAAAATGTGTTTATGTTTTCAGACATTTGGTTGGCTCAGACTCACTCCTGTGGGACTGAAGTGATGGTCATGATATTTCATATTGCAAGAACAGGTTTCTGCTTGTCATTTTTTGTTTTGTCAGTGGTATGTATAAATGTGGACTAATCAGAGGTATCTCAAATATCATGTCATACTGTCTTTTTTGCCCTGGAGCATCCCATACATTCACAGGGACATATCAATGAGAATACTGAAGCTGGCCAATCAGAATGCACATTGATTATTACCATGGCAACATTTGGTATCCCCCAAGGGAAGATACAAATTTCCCCATATCTCCTAAGGGGAGATACAAATTTCCCATTGATACAGCACAGCAAGTCAGTATACCCTTCAATTTTGTGTCAGTCTGCATTATCCAATCAAAATATTTCTCTTGTGTTACCCAATCAGACATTGCTTTATATTTCTACAAGGGATGCCTTCATTCCTCCAGTCTTCAAGGTCTATAGAGGATACAGGCTGTTTGGGCATCTGCACAGGGAAGGGTAATGACTTGTGCATAGGATAATCCCCAGTTAGGTGAACATGGATCAGCTCCTTAGGATGTAGAGGACATAATACAGTAGTCCCTGTCTTGAGAGGTCACTCCATTGAGAGACCACCTGTCTTGAAAGACCATCCATTCAGGATGCTTCACCTAGTGGTTTTCATACTATTTATACTTGTATAAGAGACTCTGTGTCCTTAGATCCCAACATTTGGTTATCCATGATCCTGAGGGATGTTCTTTTCAGCCAGGTTTCACTTTACTGTTACATGTACATGTATAATCAAGAGAGTTGTAAGATAGAAAAATTCAGTGCTGGTTGCCTGCGAAATATTCCAGTCTCTGTTTTGTTTCCATGGAAACCAAGAAGAGAAGAGTCACATGCAACTTGGAACTTGATGTGTTAATCATGGTGCAAATGATACTGATGGTGTGTACATATGTACAGATGGTTATATTTCTGGATGGGAAAATGCTTTCCCTGTGGTGTCTTAATTGTTAATATTTATTCAAAGGTGACGGATGCTCAAGTGTATTTGTAAGAAGGTCACTGTTATGTTGCACTGGTATTCAGAAGCTGTGTATAAAACAAAAGGATTATCAATGGATCATTTCTGAGAGTACAAAATGGCATACCAGTGGTGTCATAGCACTTTCTGTTGGGGTTACTCCATGGGGAAAAAATAAATGTGAGCTACAGTTTATCTTATTCTATTATTGTTTGTTTTGGGTATGGAAAACACTGACAAGAGCTGCACGTGTTTACTGTTTGTATTGGTTCACAGTTGAGGTGTACTGTTTTACTGAAGCATAATGAATTATTACTCATGCGCATAACATGCACATTTCAAATGGTGGTACCTCCTATAGCAGTCAGATAAAAATTTATGGTTATGAATGTTTCAGTAAAGAGGGAAAATATTTATGATTTAATGTAGGAACACAAATTGGAAATGAGGCACTTTACAGAATACAATACCTTCTTTATAGATCAGATCTTGTGCTACCAGGGCTACCCTTTAAAGTTGTATTTCTTTAACAATTTATCTGTAAGAAAAGACCACCTGCTTACTAAGACCACCTTTACCTGGGTTCCAGGGGCGTTCTTGCACAGCAAGTATTGCCGAAGTTTTCAACAGTAAAGGAGGAAAAGCAGAAGCCAAAATTGTTCAAGGTTGGCCTTAGCTGAATAAATTTGATGTCATTATTTTTACATGAACATCATGACAATTAACCCTCTCAGTGCCAAATTTTGAACCAAGTCAACAGCTTTTCTCTGGAACTATTGGCATGCTGGTACTTGAATGAAAGATCTTTTTAAAAGGAATACGAATCTGGGATCCTAATGATAATTCAGACTTGTATGGCTTTAGGAGATCGACTTTAGACATTATTGGCACTGAAAGAGTTAACAGCCACATGGAAACGACCCGTCAAATTGGATTTTAATTTGGGCCGAAATTTGCTGGACCTTATTTACATTCAAAGTATGATGTGGGACAATGTTTTCACTTCATTTAATCATGGTTCACTTGGTTGGAATTTTGTGCGATTTCAACAGCAGATAACTGAGTAGTTTCTTAGGGAAATGTAATAATACATGGTTTGGTTCTGTCTATTCTGGGATGCCATAAAGCAAAGACTTTTGTCTTATTAATGGGCAATTTTACTTTCAGCTCAAGTTGGATTTTTAGTTATTCCTGTGTTTTCAAAGTAAGACGTCAAACATTCAGATCCAATATTAGTGAAAAGTGCACTAATTTTTGAGCCACAATCTGTGTGCTGGCTCTCTCACGTAATACGATCAGGATTTAAGCAGTGGACTAACAATTTATCATATGGTATAGATCTGGTATATTCCTGGTAACAGATTCCTTAAGATACCTTTTTCGTCTCATTTCTTCTGGGCAAAGGGACAGTCTTGTAGGATCATCACCATCCTTATTCTTATCCTTATTATCATGAGACTTTGCCCCAGTCACATTAACAACACTCCCTGCCCTTCTATTTCATAACACTGCTTTGATATCACACAGGGACACTCCTGAAGACTTCTAGTTCTGAAATTGTTCACCAGCTGGCCCTGCAATTTTTTTTCTAATTTTTTTTAATGATTTTTTGTGTGTTTTTGCTATTTTCTCCAGAACCATCACTCAGATTAAGCTGAAACTTGGTGGATATGTTCCTTGTGGAAGGGTCAAACAAATTTTTCACCAGCTGGCACTGCTGTTGATTATTGATTTTTAACAAAATTTCTTTTTCAATTCGGGTACTTATTGGTAAATGCACCTTTCCTATTGACTACTTTGTTAGTCAATGGGCATTCTAATACTAATTCACTTTTTTGACTTCTTCTCCAAAACCGTCATCCAGATATATTTACAACTTGGTAGCAATGTACCTTGGGTGGGTCTCTACCAAGTTTGTTCAAATGGTCATGCTCCACGTGGTTTGGGGATTTTTTTGTTCCTTTTTTTTTTTGGACAAATCTTAAAAAAAAGCTTCTCCGAAACCGTTCACCCAATTGCTTTGATATCGCACAGGAACAATCCTAGGGACTCTCAGTTCTTAATTTGTTTACAAGGTGGCGCTGCCTTTTTGTTATTCACTCAGGTTAAGCCGAAACTTGGTGGATATGTTCCTTGTGGAAGGGTCAAACAAAGTTGTTCACTTTTGTGGCACTGCTGTTGATTCTTTATTTTTAACATTTTTTAAAATTCGGGTACTTACCAGTACATGCACGTCTCCTATTGATTACCATGCAATTCAATTGGCGTTCTAATGCTCATTCACATTTTTGGACTTCAAACGTTGTGGCAATGTACCTTGGATGGGTCTCTACCAAGTCTGTTCAAGTGGTCATGCTCCTGTGATTTTTAAAATTTTTGGTACCCCTTTAAAAAAAACGCTTTAAAACGTTAAATAGGGAAGTTTAACAAGGGAATTTCTTGTAATGTTTATAACTTCAATAATTTGGCCAGATTTGTGTCAGACTTTGTAGGGATGAACCTTTGATAAGTGTCTGCCTATTTTGTCCTATCCCAAGTTCACAGAACCACAAGTGTGATGAATCTGTAGGTCAGCTGAGCATGGGAGCCCTCTTGTTAAATTCAGAGTTGAACATCAAGATCATATGGCCTCGTTGAATATATGGTTCAAAATGCTAACTTTGAACACTCTACCATCTGCAATTTTTGGCAGACCTTCATGAAGTTTGATGAGGTTGTGAAGGGGGTGAAAATTCCATTGAATGAGACACAGTACCACTTAGATGTTGATGGAAAAGGTGTCCAAAATATTTTGAAAGTATAAAAGTCCATGACTCTAAAAGTAATGAAAAGCTAGACAAATCAAATTTATAGGATATATACATGTAGATCATGTCAGGCACTACTATATTCTATAATATGGAGTACCTTTACCTATTCATTCGTGGTCACAAATGCTGCAAATTTGAAAGAGGGGACTTCCCGATGATGTCCGCAGTTTTCAGGTCAGCCCCATATGACTCTTAGGACTTGTGTAGTGTATCAACATCCAGGTCGGGTTAAATACTGGTGGTGCTACCTAGTTTTATGGATCGAAATGTGAAAATCTTGTGAACACTGTAGCATGTTTACTTTTTGTTGGATCTTCATAAAAATTTTGTGGGATTGTGGAAGGAGTCAAAGTCTCAATTGCTTATCATACTTGCTAGGTCACATTATCCAGATGGTCATATAAGCAGCTTACACCCCATGTAGTTAAACTCATCTTTTCATATGACAGGGGAGCGCTGGACCCGTGAGCCTCTTGTTTTGCAATTCCAAAGGGCCTGCAGTAGCTCATAGAGGTAACTACATGTATAACATGTCAGTTGGTCAGTTAAGCATTTTCCAGTTTTACAACCGACGGGCGCCCGGACATTTTTGCCGGACAAAATTGCACTAAATTTGCATTGATTGAGGCTGGGTATCATTGCAAAATATATTCCGTATGATGTCAGTGTTGTTAAACGATGCATTTTTTTGATAATTATTATATTGAGGTAACAAAGCTACCCATGTTTTATATTAATGAAAAATAATTATAATTACATTGTGGCAGCTGGGCCCAGCCTTTGGCGTATCTCTCGACAATTTAAAAAAAAAAAAAACAAAAAAAAAAAAACCACACATTTCGGCTGTTGGTGATGAAATTGGGACCTAGAAATGGCTTTGAACAATTTTCATCCGTTAAATACAGGCTACTCCGTACCCCCTAAATTAGGATGAATTTGTAATGTGGGGAAATACACATACAGTCTACAGGCAGATGCCATGGCAATGTGGAGTGTTCTACCAAGGAGGCCACACGATTCTACCCAAGGTTGTAGCTGAAATCCAGACAACCAGCTAGACCCAGTTGTCAACTACAGTTGTGATCGGGCTACAAAAAGGGGTTGTGTCCGCTTAATGTCAGTTTTATTCCTATAACGTTTTCCAATTCACAAATTTTTTTCACTTCATTTCAATGTGTACAAGAAGTCTACTTCAATGTTCAATTTTTGCTACCAACATGCTTCACTTTTTACCTTATTGACAAGTTTCGCCTGGCACGTTCAACTTCGTCTTTTACACTATGGGTGATCTAGCAGGGGTTGGGTGGGGTTCGAAGGAACCGCCAATTCCCAAGCCAAGGAAAAGCAAGTTCTTATCCATGTAACGTTAGGTCCTATGCATACAAGTAGGCTATATGTATGATGTATGTATGGTGTTTAATGACCATGGAACTGCATGTATGTATGTATGTATGTATGTATGTATGTATGTATGTATGTATGTATTATGACCAAGGAACGGCATCTTTGTTTGTATGTATGTATGTATGTACGTATATATGTATGTAATATATGTATGCATGAGACTGTGGAGGAAGGAGTTTTCTTCCTCCATGATGAAACCAACTCTGAAGTTCACTTAATTGCTTTACTCAAAATACATTCACAGAAGCCAATAAACGTGGAAAAGTTTGTATCCTACTTGTTAGTACAACACACCAGGAGAACGGTATTGTGCAACTCATTGTCTGGCACATAACCAGTGGTCAACCTGGGGACGTTGACATGTGGTAAAAACGTGAACTAATGGAATTTTGAAATGAATGATATTAATTATACATCATTCTGTTTAAAAATATATTTTCAATCAGCTTAAAGTGATTTTTTTAGGTGGGGCTCCGTAAGGAGACCCCCTCTCATGTACATTGTACATAGTAGACCTAAAAAGTTCAATATTTGAAAACCAGGAACTATTCCTGTCGTGTTAATAGTCCTGATTTGTGACAAGACTTTATTCTTAACATTTGATATCGGCAAAATAAACAAGACTGATACCTGAAGGGTTAAATAAGAGAAAATACTCTGTCACCACTGGTCACAATTGCTGAAAATGCCTAACTGTTAGCTGAAAAAGCCTAACTGTGAGGATATGTCATCCGGCGAACGTATGTATTCTGGTGCAAACAAGAAACAGATTTTAAAAAGGTGCAAGTTATTTTCTTTCATTTGTGCTCTTAATGGTAACACTGGTATTACTGCTCATTGCTGATGTAAAATGTAGATATTCTTTATCGATCTATGCACATTATCAGGACCTTTCTGTTAAAAGAAGTTCCGTATCTTGCTTGTATTCGTGGGTGAATGTGACCTCAATTCTGTGAACACCGAACTTTTGTCAGCTCAATGAGGCTCTCCGTAGGTTTTTGCATATCCAGACAGTTACCAGTCTGAACACGTCCAAAGATGCATCAGACGGAAAAAATCCATTGAGCATTTGTTACAGTGATCTAAAAAGTCCACGAGAAAATGTAATCAACTTATCACTTCCCCTTACAAGTCTTGTGCAAGTACGCTGTTTTGGCGCAATAACAATATGGAAGTGCTTTAAAGTTGCATTCCGCGATATTTCATACACGTACCTATCCACGTAATTCATCACTAATCATGCGTCGAAGGACCGTTGTGCCTTCGTTTTGGTCAATAAACATGATATTTTGGCGGCAAGAAAGAGTTTTTACATTCGACCATGCAAGTGTTGTTTGTAACGGCATTCGGCCATGCACAACGGTTCTAGGGCAATTCCTCGCTGATGAGAGATATATTTAGAACCAGTTGGCTCTCGCCGGTCACGTGGCGTGCGCTATATTGCGAGAGCAAAGCACAATTGCATGCAATCTCCACGTGCTTGCAGAGCCGTCTGCGGAGACAGAGTGAAACTGTGAAATACCACTATTTTTTTGGTCGTCAACGAGAATAGAATTTTTCATGTCGTTAACTGTGCTTGATCATATTTTAATCATGCATGTTCGTATCGCAAGACTCAATGATAAATGGGCGAGTTTGTACGCTCATCGGTGCCTATGTTGTTTGTTCAAGCCTACGGCCTTCGCATCGTTCGAACTTGAAGACCACGGCATGCAGTCTTACATAATGTTCCGGTGTCAATGACAATGTTTGACACATTTATTGACGAAAAACAGCAAATAAAGCTTTTATGTATGGTGTTCATTTTGACGCTTAACTTGTGCATGTTTTTATAAATTCAAGTCGCGATCGTTTGCTATGGATTGTGTTTGTGTTCAATTGGTATATATTTTGATAGACATATTTGTTTGCGTTAGATTACATAAGTGTGGAAAACGAGCAAATGAGAACACACATGGTCGCAAACAATAACACATGATTGTCATCTTCACCGTTCACTGCAAATACAGATTCAACTTGGAACATATTGACCTCAAATCTCAGGAAACTAAATTTTTATGCAGTGAAACAAACGTCGTTTCCAATTTCAAGATTTTGTCTATAATTTGGTACCAGCAGTTCTAGGATGCAGGTACCTCCGTTCCATTGGTTATTAATGTTACAGCAAAGATGGTAGAAAAAGCCGTCCTTGAGGGTCGGTAAGGGGTTTCTCGTACTGGCGTACTGTTTTTTTTTTTTTTTTTTTATTTATTTACCGTACTGGAAGCCGTCTTGTTTTACGTACTTCGTACTATCCAAAATTTTTTTTGAAAGATTTTTATTTTCCGTACTGCGTACTCTAGAAGAATAATTACCTGTACCAGCGTACCGAACCCCCCCCCCCCCCCTTCTCCTTGGTTACAGTGAGCAAAACACTATCTTCATGCTTATCTGCAGAGAGAGAGAGAGAGAGAAAGAGAGAGAGAGAGAGAGAGAGAAAGAATTCGTTCGTCGTGTTTCCTACCAAAAATTTTGTTTTAGGATGTTTGTTTTATTGACGATGCACTGCATTCGTAACAAATCAAAATCTGTATTTCGTTTTTTCTCTCTTTCTCTTCTTAGATCTTGTCAATATTATCGTCTGAATAATTTTCCTCGCGGTGTTCCTACCAACTCTACACTATAGTAGATTGTTCCAATGCAATTAAGCAATCATATATTTCGAGTTTGCATCATGGTATGATACATTTGAAATCCTCAGTATTTTTTTTTCATCGCAAATTACCAAAATAAAAATGCGAGATAAAAAACAAACAAAACAAACAAACAAAACAAAAGAAAAACAAAAAAAACAACAAAACAAAACAAAACAAAACAAAAACAAAACAAACAAAAAACAAAAAAAACAAGAAAAAAAAAAAACAAAAACAAAACAAAACAAACAAACAACAACAACAAAACAAACAAACAAAATACACACACACACACACACAAAACCCACAGCAGATCTAGAAAGGACCAGATGAAATTCTGAATTACTTGACTAAAATGTTTTGTTTGGAAAAAATTGTTGATACCTTAAGTTTATGTACATCAACTTTTGTTCTGCATATGACTTACAAGAAAGAACGATAGATAATTCTGTGCTGGAAGCATGTGCAGAAAAATGGGATGTTATTTAGTTGGACTTGTGTGTGCGTGTTTTCGGAGAATGTATACGGTCGCGACCGATAATAGCAGATAGATATGGCTGAAGCAGTGACCGAAAGAGTGAGAGAATGAGGCTTCTTTGTATAATAAATTTTATGTTTCGAAACGTACAGTTCCTCATCAAATTTTCATGTCGCATGTGCCATTATACCGAACACAGTGTGACACCCGAGGACCCGTTCAGACCGTTGTGCAGTATACCGTTCTGTCAATGGTGACAACGTTCAAAGCTTGTTCTAATCCATTGCAAATGCATTTGGCTAGTGTGGTACACAGCAATGTGAAATTACAAGTACAATTCTTTCTAATTTTTCAAAATAAATTCGTTATATTGTCGTCGAGAAATGTTGGTAAAATTCTCTGTCGGACGAGGCTCTGAACAACGTATTGCAACTTCCCACACAAGTGGCATGCAGACAAATGTCTTAAGAAAGAAACTCACACATTATACCTTGCACAATCTTATAGAAATACAGAACTGATAAAGTCAAGTTCATGAGAAAATTTTATGGTGCCCCTAGGAAAATTGATGACGAATAGAATAACATAAATCTTTGACATCGTAGACAATAACAGCTTGATAAGTAGCGGAGGTCGCGGGCACGTCTTCCTCGCAATATGTGCAGTCAAGAGCTGCCGATGCAGACAAAATTTTATCTCGAAGTTAGCGGGAAACGTAGATAATATGCCCATTTGTTTGTTGTTTTTTCTCTCTCTTTGTCTCTGAAGTTGCCGTCGTCTTTACTGATCTTAATTAACGGCACTTTTGTCCCATGAATTTAATTACCTAGCCACTCTTCCCCCCCCCCCCCCCAAAAAAAAAAAAAAGAAAAAGAAAAGAAAACTTCATCAAGCTGGAGCGGTTATAATATAATAATGATATTCGGATTCAATCTCAATTGATTACAAACACGACTGATCAAGTATCCATGACGACTTGAATATAACGACTTCAAAGAAATGGGCGGCTCCTGTGATCTTTGATTTTTTTTTTTCCGGCACGTGCGACAATTGGGCACAGCTCTGAACGTCATCATCACTTGCTCGCCCAAGGCTGACCTTGTCCTTCTTTTACAACCCGCTATCGCTCCATATTTTCAACACCGATGGAAACTGTGTGTGTCTGTCTTATTTTGTCACGCGCGGCTGGGGCACGTTTCTTTTCGCTGTGAGTAGCGTAATTTAAATTTTCTTGGTCGCACAAGCAGACGAAAAGCCGGCTCAGACGGAAAACATAAGATGTACGCATGCGCGAGATCTGTATGTAAATGACCCAAATGACGTTGTCCAGGAATTCCCTGCCGCACTCTGTTTGAATATTCAAGTTCCATCGGTGGAACCAGAAGAAGACTTGAGGATTACTAGTTTCACAATTAAGTGTGTGTTTTTTACCTCAGCTGACTTGTCAGTCAGCTGAGATTTTGTGAGGGTCCATCGTCCGTCCGTCGTCCGTCCGTCCGTCGTCCACAATTCACATTTTCGACTTCTTCTCAAAAACCGTCTGCCAGATCCACGTCAAACTTGGTGCAGGTGTGCCTTGGGTGGGTCTCTACCAAGTTTCTTCAAATGGTCACGGTCTAGTGATTTTTGGATTTTTTATGAATTTTTTTGTTCTTTTTTGGGTAAATCTTAAAAAATCTTCTTCTCCGAAACCGCTCACCCAATTGCTTTGATATCACACAGGAACACTCCCTGGGACTTGTAGTTCTTAATTTGTTCACTAGGTGGCGCTGCAATTTTTTTCTTATTTTTTATGAATTTTTGTGTGTTATAGCTATTTACGACTTCTTCTCCAGAACCATCACTCAGATTAAGCTGAAACATGGTGGATATGTTCCTTGTAGAAGACTCAAACAAAGTTGTTCACTATGTGGGAATGCTGCAGATTCCTGATTTTATATGATTTTTTCAATTCGGGTACTTATCGGTCAATGCAGCTTTCCTATTGATTACTATGGGCATTCTAATGCTAATTCACATTTTCGCCTTCTTCTCCAAGACTGTCATCCAGATTAACTTCAAACTTGGTGGCAATGTACCTTGGGTGGGTCTCTACCAAGTTTGTTCAAATGGTCACGGTCTAGTGATTTTTGGATTTTTTATGAATTTTTTTGTTCATTTTTGGGTGAAATCTTAAAAAATATTCTTCTCTGAAACCGCTCACCCAATTGCTTTGATATCACACAGGAACACTCCCTGGGACTTGTAGTTCTTAATTTGTTCACCAGGTGGCGCTGCAGTTTTTTTTCTATTTTTTTAATGAATTTTTGTGTGATATAGCTATTTTCGACTTCTTCTCCAGAACCATCACTCAGATTAAGCTGAAACTTGGTGAATATGTTCCTTGTAGAAGGGTCAAACAAAGTTGTTCACTATGTGGGAATGCTGCGGATTCCTGATTTTTAAGGATTTTTTCAATTCTGGTACTTGTCGGTCAATGCAGCTTTCCTATTGATTACTATGGAAGTCAATGGGCATTCTAATGCTAATTCACATTTTTGACTTCTTCTCCAAAACCGTCATCCAGATTAACTTCAAACTTGGTGGCAATGTACCTTGGGTGGGTTTCTACCAATTATTTTCACGTGGTCGTGCTCCAGTGATTTTTGGATTTTTAATGATCTTTTTTGTTTTTGTTTTTGGACAAATCTTAAAAAATCTTCTTCCCTGAAACTGCTTACCTTAATGCTTTGACGTCACACAGGAAGACATCTAGGGACTCTTTGTTGTTAATTTGTTCACCAGGTGGCGCTGCAGTTTTTTTCTAATTTTTTTGTGAATTTTTGTGTGCTATAGTTATTTTCGACTTCTTCTCCAGAACCGTCGCTCAGATTAAGCTTACACTTGGTGGATATGTTCCTAATGGAAGGGCCAAACAAAGTTGTTCACTGTGTGGGAATGCTGCGGATTCCTGATTTTTAATGATTTTTTCAAGTCAGCTCCTTTGGGGTAAATGCACCTTTCCTATTGATTATCATGTAAGTCAATGGTCATTCTAATGCTAATTTACATTTTCGACTTCTTCTCCAAATCCATCATCCAGATTAACTTCAAACTTGGTGGCAATGTACCTTGGGTGGGTGTCTACCAGGTTTGTTCAATGGTCATGTTGCAATGAATTTGGATTTTTTGTGATTTTTTTTCAAAAATCACTACAAAAGTTTTAATAGGAAAACTTAACATAGGAATTTCTTGTAATGGTCATAACTTTAATAATATTGACCAGATTTACTTCAGACTTGGTGGGGATGTGCCTTGGGTGGATCTTTACCAAGTGTGTTCAAATGGTCAAGCTCTATTGATTTTTGGATTTTTTATGAATTTTGTTGTTTTTGGGGGGGGGGGGGCAAACCTTCAAAATTCTTCTCCTCTGAAACCGCTCACCCAATTGCTTTGATATCGTTCATGGACACTCCCGGGGACACCTAGTTCCCAATATGTTCACCAGGTGGCGCTGCAATTTTTTTAAATTAATTTTTTGTATGGATTTGCTATTTTTCACTTGTTCTCAGAACCGTCCCTCAGATTAAGCTGAAATGTGATGGATATATTGTTGTGGAAGGGTCAAACAGTTGTTTACTAGGTGGCACTGCTTTGGATTCCTGATTTTTAAGGATTTTCAATTCAGGTACTTATCGTTCAATGCAGGTTTCCTATTGATTACTATGTAAGTCAATGGGCATTCTAATGCTAATTCACAGGACAACTGACACGAAATTTACTGTTTACTTGATGTCTTGAGATCTGTTTTGAGTTAGCTACACATGTTAATTATTGTGTATGAAGGTCATGCTGAGACAGTACATGAATGACCTTGACCTCGTTTGTGGGGTCACAGTGCAACATACATGAATTTTACTCTTCATTATAACTTGAGAATTACTTGAACTTTGATGCTGCACGTGTGGGTGTTCTTCTATAAAGGTCAGACTTACTCAGAACATGGTGTCCTTGATCCTTTCCCAAGTTCATAGAGCTGCAAGTGTGATGAATGTCAAGATCAGCTGAGGCATGGGCTGTTCACACAGCCCTCTTGTTTAAGGTCCATCTTCCTGCATACCCTTGGAATGGAAAATGACAACCTGTATGTATTAAATGTACAGGGTGGCCTTTTACAGATCAAGGGTAGAAACTAAACCAGAGGAGAAGCACTTCCAGTGATGAGGGGGCTAACAATTCTGTTTCTATTTTGCACCACCTGATTAAAGTGTACTGGAGATCAAATGAAATAATACAGTGAAAACTCAAAGTGACACTCAGTTATCTGACATATTCATTATAATGACACAAATTTGAAGGGACTGAAGTTGTTGTTCCTTTGTTTTTTGACTCATTTATCTGAAATATTCAGATATCTGACTCATTTTCTTGGAAAAAAATAGTGTCATTCTTACAAGTTTTCATTGTGCCTGCTATGTGTTGACCCTGACAAACATTAAAAATGTAGCAATCAATAAAGCAGACTTAGTGACATACAATAACAACTCAGTATAAGACTTCAAAACACACATCAAGTTTAATTTGTGAGCAATGCGCCGATATTCAAAAGCATGTGCTGATGGTGAATAACATCGCCATAATGTTCATGTGATGGTCAACATGGCAATGACCGCGTAGATACCACATTGATGCGATGACACCGCAAGTGGCAGGGAACCTGTCAAATTTTATACAAACACATCTTCGCTCGTGTAATATGTACAAGGTAAAACAACGAAATATGAAAAACACGCACTTACTTGTGAAACTACTGAGTAATCCTCAGGTATTCTTCTAGTTCCACCTCTTCGCAGTGGCTTCAGCAACAGGTCTTTTCATACGTCACTGTGGCTGCTTTACATATGTCATAACACATTATGCGTGCGCATAAACGATCTCCAAAATACGCTCACTCCCACCCTAGAAATAAATTTTTGTTTGATCATACACAAACCTACATGTATTGAAATGTTAACAAAATATTCATATTAAGCCCGGTAAATTAAGGTCTTACAGATATTACTATCATAGCCATGAATATTAACTCGCAAATGTACCCAAATTTCATATACATGTATATGTATATTATACATGTAAACATATGTTCATGCCCGAATGAAAACAAAGGAAAAACAACAAAAAGCCCCACCTCCAGGCTTTAAGCCTTGTTTAACTTATATTTTACGCAGTGCTTACCGTTACGGTAGCCGTAAACCTTATTCCACCAGCTAAAGTTAGGGTAACCGTGATCATAACATACTCCGGCCACAATGGTTATTTATCCAGCTATGACGTAATATACTGAATAGCCAATCAGATCGCAGCTCAGTTCAAGCCCGCGACTACACTACCCTCCTCAAATTGCCTCTCGCAGCGATGACTGAAGAGAGCGGACGTACCAAATTTGAAAACAAGAACAATGGCGCATTGATACATTACCAAATATGCGTGTTCTTCAAATAACACTATTTTTCTTTTCAAATTTCCATGAGGAAGTGAAAAACAATGCTGGAACAACTACATGAGCACTATCGATTTAAGCATGGAGCTAGGAAGAGCTCCACAGCTCCATGATTTAAGCTAGTCTGTTGTGTAAATCCGTCATGGTGGTATTTGTGCGGATGTTTGCATGTAGTTGCATGAACAGAGTCTGAACGGCATCTGCAAATTTATAAAGATTATCTTCCTACAATTGTTTGAACCATTAGGCCTATAATAAAGTTAAGTATCCTGGGATTTTAATATCTTTGAATAGGCATGGATTTTCTACTTGTTTAGGGGCGGATTATTTTATACTGAGGGGGGGGGGGGGGTAGGTTTTTTTTCCTGCCAAACAGACTTTTTAATCCTTAGAATTATTCAGCAAATATTTTTGTCTTGCATTTTTATATGTCCATTAATAAAACATTGTGAGTAGATTATTTTCCTCCCATTTGCTGAACAATTTTATTTAAAAGAACAACAACATAGCCCCCACCCCCATATCAAATGGTTCGAACGCCCCTTACCCGGACCCCTTACCTTTCATCGCGTGAAGATTGCAAGTTATTATACTGATACAATGTAACGCCACTATTTGAACCAGGTTGTAAACATAGGCCTACCTGAACAAAGTATGTGTCGCAGTTTAATACACTTTACTACATTTTAACAGTATAGCCATGATATAGCCTACAATATCAGCTATTTCACGTGAAAAATATCGGTGAATCGGTACAGTTACGGCAGCCGTAACTTCAACCCTGTTTCTGCGGTGCTGTTATATTTACGGCATTAACAGCCTGTGCCCTGTACGGCCGGATGCATAGTAGCTATTCTCAGTGACCGTGTTATTGTTACGGCAATCACGTGACTGCCGTAATAATAAACTTCCAGCACACAGTTACGGTTACCGTAACAATATCCACTTCTTATGTTTTAAGCTTTGACTATTAGAATGCACCATAGAGCGTGATTTCCTGCCTTTTTTTCGTGATTTCTGACACCATTATGTTTAAACGTTCACCTTTCGGACATTTTAGGCTAGCTTGTTTTCTGTTAGGTAAACCCCCAGGGGTTACAGGTAGCAAGAAGCGGCCTACGACAGTTACAAGCTTGCCTAATTGTACTTGATATCTTGTTAATATTTTCATTGCATTCTCTTGACCTAATTCATCAATTGCCACGTTCATATTTATTCATTATTATGTGGGTTGTCTTTGCTGAATATTTAGCTTAGGCAAGGAGCCGCTACTCAGAGAGACATATGTACGGGTAAAAGGCTCCGAAACATGTTGAGTAGTTACCCGCTGAAGACCCTTTAATTTATTTGGGCTGGTACAGCCTATGTCAAAATTTTACAGAGGAACGTGTGCAATAAAGACAACAGTAATTCCATATATATATACAGGTTAGACAGGGACAGGTTAGCTTATGGAGAGTAAAGAGTTCGAACTGCGGAATAGGATATTGACTACTAGGAAGTGGTTCTGGGCAAAAAGACACAAATACAAAAGTTCCTACCGTGGAGGGGGGAGGGCAGTCTATATCCTGTTCAATAATAATATGATATATCTTGTTTTATGGTGTATATTATTTATTGGTTCTTTTACTATCTACATATCCTAGCCAGGAAAATATTCGCAAGCCGGACCATGAATAAACAACAATCGTCAACAAACAGTGCAAGACCACGTTGCAAGAATTTTGAGATGGAAAACGATCGTGTGCAAACTTGGGTACATTTAATTATGTTCAGTCAGGAAGGTGGTTCGGTCCACCTCGTTTATTTTCATCCATGCACATTGCAAACAGTACTGAAAACATATATGGCCGTGACTCATTTTGATTTTCAAATCGAATGTACTTTTGTGCGACTGCCCCACAATGCATTGCGCCATGTTCAAAATGGTGCTCACCAATATGTGCATGATTTGCCACGGTATCATGTCGCATTTAGATCTGTAACTAACGATGGTAACTGCTTCAGACATAATCAAGAGGACAAATTAAAGTTAAGATAGTAAGTCAGGTTTCAAAAAATACTGTAACGACCGTTTGCCATGTTTACTCGGAGAACGGACACCTGGAACCTAGCGAAAAATTACGATAGTGACCATAGAACAACTGGCTGTGCAGCTATGATGTTTGCCCAGCCCAAGTTAACCCTCCAGACAAGTTGAAATAAAAAGCTGTGTTTGAGTTGACTTCGCTGCAAAATAACGTCACATGATGGCCAATTTCTCGACAAAATCTTTCAGGGTGGATTTCTATACGTCATAAAATTTATTTAAGGTCGGGCCTTTTCAGTAGGGTCAGTCGGGTTACCGGAAACACACATATATTTTTGTGAGGCCTGAGGCCGTATCTCACTTGGCTGCGACAGCTTGAGACTAGTTGAAGACACAAAATTGCGAGAATATACGCGAATCTGCCACAATTTTCATTTGATACACGAATTTGCGACAATTTATATTTGGAATCACACTGCATTGGTACTGGAGACAAGTCTGCGTATGTTTCACGAATGTTGCATGAATGTCGCACGAACTCCTCGCGAAACTTTGGCCAAAATTCGCCAGGAGGTCGCATTCATGTTGCGTGAATGTCGGTCAAATTCGCGGGAATGTCGCGCTACATTTGTATGACAAAATTGCGAGTTTCTTACATTTGCGATTGTTGTGTAGCAGTTGTGTGATTGTCGTGTGAGTGTTGTGCAACAGTCATGCAATTTATTCCCAAGTTACTGGTAATTTTGTTGCCTACCAAACTGACGATCTTATCCGGCGTTTAACCGGCTGTGCCCGGTGAACGCTGGGGCTGGTCAAAACGTTGTGCCCCAAGAAAGTCTGCTATGGAGGCAAGCAGTTTTGGCGCCCCCGTGCCAATTCACACCTGTTCCGCGCCCTAAATTTAAAATTCTCCCTTTTGTCTCCAGTCAGTCATGATTTAGTTTCATAGGTCGCAAACCTCTCACATTTCTCTCACTTTCGAATTCACGGAAACTAACCTTTGAGAAGAGGTCCAGGCGTGTTGCGACACCTGGGACGACTTTGTCGGACTATTTTGAAAGAAACTAGAACAGACTGATTTTCCAACAGAAAATCAAATGTCTCCCGGTGGAACACTTACGTCTCTGAATAAGCTACAGGTGATAACAAATTACAAATGACCAAGTTTGCTTGAAAATTACAATCCTATTTTAGCTCTCACCTAGATACATTACTCTAGCAATTTTCATCAAGTTCTTCAAGACTTATTGCAGAGAAACCAATTTCACATAAATGACCCTGTGACCTTGAAAATTAGGTCAAGGTCATCCAAATACAATCCTAACCTAGGTCTTGCCAAGATACATAATCCTACCAAGTTTCATCAAATTCTGTCAAGTTCTTCAAGACTTATCAAACGGAAACCAATTTCATATAAGTGACCGTGTGACCTTGAGAATTCGCTCAAGGTGATCCAAATACAATCCCAACCTATGTCTTGCCAAGATACATAATCCTACCAAGTTTCATCAAATTCCATGATGTTCTTCATGACTTATCGAACGGAAACCAATTTAACATAAGTGACCCTGCGACCTTGAAAATTAGGTCAAGGTCACCTTAATACAATCCCAACCTAAGTCTTGCCTAGATACATAATCCTACTAAGTTTCATCAAATTCTGTCAAGTCCTTCAAGACTTATCACACGGAAACCAAGTGTTGAAGAACCTGAACAACAACAACAATAAGAACAACAACAACAACAACAAGAAGCGGAAGAAACAGGCACTAAAACAATATGTCCCCCGGCTTCCACCGGGAGACATAAATCTATTGCACATTTTAAAAATTTTCTGTAACATGTTCAAAATTCTAGCGACACAACAGCGCGGCCCTGCGACTAAGGCGTGGGATGTGGAGAGCCCCAGCAAACATTTCAAGACATTTTGGAAACTCCAAGGCGAATGCCGTTTGCAATTTGTTGCTAACACTCGCAGCCCAGTGAGATACAGGCTTTTCTTTCCCCTTTTTAATATGACATATTACTTTCTTTGACGTCAGTTTAATTTGTCACCTGAGCACAGCCGGAGGCACTTGTACTCAGATAAATCTATTGGTACATATCTCTATCAGAGATAGACATTATCGTATATCTAATATGAACTAGAACAATTTGATCTGCTTGTCAGGAAATAAGTCTGTGTGCTTAGAAAACTTTGAAAGATTGCGTAATCTATTTTACTCCTGGAACAATAATTTTTTCATGCAGCTATGTCAAAACCTGTAAAGTGGAGTTGGAAAGGCACCTCAATTTATTATAATTTTGAAGCTATTCTAGATCAAAATTTTGTGTATTTGCCTTATTTGTTTAAATCAAACTGACGCAACTTTGATTCATGGTTCATTGGATGCAACAATCCCACAAATCTATTAATCGAAGTTTGAGCTAGAAAAGATGATTTGCTGCATAGCAAATCAGTGTGTGTCTTCAGAACATATTGGCATGGCAATGTACAACTAGTCCATAACACAGCAGTAGAAGTTGGAATGGCATCTTTATCTACTTTAGCTTTGAAGTAATTCAAGATTTAAAATTTCCAATGGTGCTACTTAGCATAATTTAAATTGCTACAACTTTCGTTATTGATTCAGGTACACAATGGTCAACAACCCCCTAGTAGAAGTTGGAATGACATCTGTATCTATTGTAGTGTTGAAGATATTCAAGATCGAAAATTTCGAATACTGCTAATTAGCTTAATTTAAATAGCTACAACTTTTCTTTTAGATTCATGACAGGCGCAATGGTCAATAACCCCCTAGTACAAGTTGAAATGGCATCTTTATCTATTATGGTTTTGAAGATATTCAAGATTTAAAGTTTCAAATGCTGCTAATTAGCATAATTTAAATTGCTACAACTTTTCTTTTAAATTCATTAGATGCACAACGGTCAATAAACCCCTAGTAACAGTTGGAATAACATCTCGATCTATTATACTTTTGAAAATATTCTAGATTTAAAATTTCAAATGTCCTAATTTTAAACATCTTCATTCCTCTGTATAGAAGGGCCCAAGTCCTTGTATGGAGGTACAATCATGCCAAGTTTGGAGTTTGTATGTATAATAGTGTCAGAGAAAAGTGACGGACAAATTCACTGGTAAAGAAAAAAGAAAGAATTTCAGGAAAAACAGAAAAGTGGGTGTTGACACACACACACTTTAATGACACCTTAGTCTGCCATAGTTTTGAAGTTATTCAAGATTTAAAATGTTCACCTAATTCAAATAAAATAAAATGCTATAACTTTGGTTCATATTTTGGTGGGTGCAGCTATGTCACAAATCTGTCAATTGAAGTCGGAATGGCACCTCTATCTGTAAACGTTTTGAAGTTATTCCAGATTAAATTGTGCGTATGTGCCTAATTTGCATAAATTAAAGTGCTACAACTTTGGTTCATGTTTCATTGGATGCGGCTATGTCACAAACCTACCAACTGAAGTGGAACTGTGGACAAAATTCATAATGTAGGCACTGAAATGCTCTGGTGAGAATACTGGTGAGAATGAGCTCCCCAGACCATGGCTTGAAAAATTTGAGAGTCCACCAGTCCATCAGGAGTATTGCTTGAAGTAGTTGTTGGAATAAAATAAAACTTTGAGAGAGTCCACCAGTCCATCAGGAGTACCAGTGAGCTCAGTACAGCAACTGCAGATTCTAGGACAAGTGTCACTGAAGGCTATAGACAGAGGAGACAAGTTTAATAATACAACTGAGGACAAAATTCATAATGTAGGCAGAAGACAGCTTGGGGAAATCCCATTCAGGCATCATATAACAGTTAACCTGGCTGCTGAAATGTATACGTACTGCTGGGTCCAGAAATGGAACATCTATGGGAGCTCTGCCTGCCCCGATATACCCACTGACCCTGACCAAAAATCCTTCAGTTATACTAGTGGTCATTACGGGGAGTTTGGATCTGTGTTTGGCTGATTTCTGGTAGTTGATATGAATCTCCCTTTACAAAGACATGTGCAACTTTGGCCCATATTTCATTGGATGCAATGCTGCTATGTCACTAACCTATCAATTGTGGTTGAAATGGCACCTTTCAGTCAGCACTAGCTTATTTGTGATGGGGAGTCACACCATGCAGGCTTCAGACTATGTAGCCTCCTTTGTTACACAAGGCAGACTTACTCTACCAACACAGCCAGTCTCCCTAGGGATTGAAGGGTAAGCCAGGGGCATACAGCCTCTGTACTGATAGGTATGGAGGACAGACTCTCATAGTTCAATTATGTCTGATTGCATAACAGTGTGGCCAAAGTACCAACAGTTACCAGCTTGTGTGTGTGTGTGTGGGGGGGGATTCTGAGGAAATTCAGCGAATTCAACTTGAATTAAAAGTCTCAACTTTGTTTGCGTGCTATAGGATTTTGCTGTAGCAATAGACCCATAAATTAAGCTTAGAATGGGAACTCTATCTATGTCACTTGGTTTAAACATATTTTATTCACCCTTTATTAACAGGATTAAAAATGCATGTAGATATATTCATTTTCGTCCCTATTCCCGCCCAGGATATAGATCGGTGTATTGCTCTTAATTGTAGCAATACAAGTTCTACAGCTTGTTTACATTCCCCCAAAGACCTGAAATTACGGAGAGCGTGGACCCGCACAGTAAAGATTTACAGGGACAAGTGGCAAAGCCGTGGGTACCGATCTAACCTATGCAGCGAACACTTTGTAGAAAGCGACTTTGATTTGTCAAATATGACGATGTTTGGGATAGGTTTGGCAAGAAAAAGCTGCTGCTGTTGCCAAATACGGTCCCTTCGCTGGCCAATGGAAGGGTTCATGGAACTGGCCAAATTAGGAATAACTCATAAAACCAGGAACACTGATTTTTTTTTTTTTTTACAGTATTTACAAATTAATCTTCAGTATGATTCTGATTTCAAAGCTTGCATTACAGCAAAACATAGGTCTAGTAATTCTACGATTGTTACAACGTATCACATAATTGTCACTCGAATGTCAAAGTGACAACGCCGGTCTAGGATGTTGTTACAAAGTAATATTGTAACAAAACCTTAGTGTGCTGAACCATATTTTTATTTAATTGCTGAAAAAAAAATGGGTGGAAAACAGGGACAATCAAGGACCGATCTTGTTCCATACCCAGGTCTGTAACATGTTGCGTGCTGCTGGCCACTGTAATGTGTATGTCCAATTACTACTGCATATTACGAGATTTTTAATCCCATAACCAGACAACACTTTTTTGCATTACTACCACATTCACGCCTCATCTGCGCAGCTGGCAAGACCAGTGAGCGCTGGCCTTTCATCTTTTCCAGTCATGTTCCAGTGTTTGTGGCAGTCCGCGGCTAGTTCCCAATGGTCGGGTGTACAAAATTCTATCTCATCTGCTTTTGTTGTCAATGTAGAACCAGAAAATAAGTCAGTCACAGGAAAATATTTACCATTGTTACATAATGGATACGATCTGAAATAAATGATATCATAAACGCATGTACTGATGACAATGTACACGGAAACGTAAATTACTGCCCTCCAAGGGTCGTAATGTTACTGTCGGGTAGGAGTTACACTGATACTGAAAGCTATTCATAAATACAAACTTATATTCAATCATCCATAGACCACACATATGGGAAGGGAAAATTTACTGTTTGTTTAGACTTTTCTGTACCGTAGGCGTAGGCCGTAGCTGTTTCCGTGAATGCCAGAATTTGAAACACTACAAGACCCGGCCCATCCAGACGCAAATTCCAATTTATTGCATTCATGCTTGTTGTTGTTAAATGGAATCTTGTAATCTTTATAGCAAATATCTCTTTTGCAACGAAATATCATTGGCCAGACAGCAAGTTGGGATCGTATGGCTGTACCACTTCTGCACTCGCTGCAGTACTGGTGACTAGGCTTCTGGGCGTCCTCTCATGTGTGTAAGGCTGAATGATCTTTTCCTCTGCTGCTTCAGCTTTTCTTGTTGATTCTTCTTCATCGTCATCAGACCACGTACATAGAAAACTCAATACATACTCTCCGGTATCACTATGCTCTGTTGTATCTTGGCAAACTGAAGGCACTCTGGCTTAGAACACATGCACCATGGCCAGTGGGTTGCGTTTGTGACGTCACTAACACTCTTCCACATCGGGCCATGATCCGAGAAAATTCGCGCGCTTTGGTGTTGCATATGTGGCGCACTTTTGGAGCTACAAAACACTATTCGAAATTGATATTTAACAGTTTGGTTTTCAGATATCATTTGTAACCACCCTAAACACCAACTTTCTAATTTGTGGTATCCATTCAATCAATAGGACCTTTAACAGCAACGAGCTTGTAGGTGGGTGTCACGTGCATTGTGAGGAAATTCAGTGCACTTAATATGAATTGAAATTCCCAACTTGGTTTGCATCCTATAGGATTTTGCTTTAGTGTGAATTTTGTGGTCAGTTTTTGTCTGACACTATTCTTCCAAAAAGTACCAAACATGTATTTGGCATGGTGATAGACATAAAAGTGAACTTGTGCATATTGTGTGCAACAGTCATGATGTTAAAAATAATGCAAATTAGGGGCAATTAAAATTTTAAAAGCTACATCACTCCCAACCTATTACAGTTAGACACCAAATTTAAAGTAGTACATACAGGTTTGTGACACTTGTCCAGTTCACGAATAGTAAACAAAAATAACTGTGACCTTTTAAATTATGCTAATTAGGAGCACTTGAAACTTTTAATAATTGAATAGCTCCAAAACTATAACAAATAAAGGTGCCACTCGAACTTCAATTTAAACGTTTGTGACATAGCCGCATCCAATGAACTATGAACCAAAGTTGTAGCATTTTGATTAATGCTAATTAGGGAAAGACACAAAACTCAATTCTTGAATAACTTCCAAACTTTTGTAGATAGAGGCGTCATTCCCACTTCAATTGGTAAGTTTGTCACATAGCCCCATCCAATGAAATGTGAACCAAAGTTGCAGTAGTTTAATTTATGAAATTAGGTGAAAACACAAAATTTAAATCTAAGATAGCTTCAAAATTATTAAAAATAGAAGTGCCATTCCAACTTCAATTGATAGCTTTGTGACATAGCCCCATCCAATCGAACATAAATCAAAATTGTAGCATTTTGATTTATGCAAATTAAGTGAATATACAAAATTTAAATCTGGAATAACTTCAAAACTATTATAGACTGGGGTGTCATTAAAACTTCAATTTATGGATTTGTGGGACAGCTGCGTCTAATGAACTATGAATGTTGTAGTTTGATTGATGCAAATTAGGCAAATACACAAAATTTAAATCTAGAGCAGCTTCAAAATTATACTAATAGATTGAGGTATCTTTCCAACTTCAATTTATAGGTTTTTGGCATAGCCGCATGTAAAATTTATTGTTGCTGGAGTTAAATAAATATTGAATAGGTAATCTTTAAAGGTTTTCTAGGCACAGACTGATTTGCTGACAAGCAAATCAAGTTTTGCTAGCTACTATTTATCTCTCGTGTACACATACTTGTGTTCGGAACAAAGATGTTTATATATATATATATATATATATATATATATATATATATATATATACATACATACATACATACATACATACATACATACATACATACATACATACATACATACATTGATAGCAAAGATATCTTAACTTATTTGTACCTTTTTGTTTTTGGGTGTATTCCCTTCTAAACAATGTGTTCTCAAGACGCTTGTTGTCATCGGCACGCCATGTAAATGTTATTAAACACTGTGGGGGCGTTGTTTGGCATTCAATGCGACTGAAAGTTGTCATTGCGCCGACTTTACTCCAACCATTCTGTTGACACGCATCAACATACCCTGATTTACACGTTCATATATTGTCGATCAGTTCTTGTCATGTAATGCATTTTGTCAAATTCTAAAACCTAGTAATCTTGTAAATTTCAGAGCTTGAAATGACTTTAAATCAATATATTATCACAATAAATTGAAAGTGACACAAGAGAATCATGACGATCTTGTACTCTGCTGACTGGAATCTGCTAAATTTTACAGTATTGCAACACATGCACTGTAGTCCCTGTACCTATATACATGAAGAGTGGTACCAAAGTTTGATATATCATAACAAAAGTCGAAAATAGCCTTAACAAACAAAAATTCAAAGAAGCGAATCATGGTGCTCGTGTGCCTGTTCTGGACAAAGGGAGCTTGTTACAATCCCTGCTCCCATTTTGTAGTGTGGTGAATAATACATGTAATCCATGTGGCCTGTGACTACATATGGTAACCACAGGCTTTGGATCAATCATTTCAAGATATAAGCTCATATGTCATTGAACTTTAATTTGATCTTGCAAGGTCATGCAAGGCCAAAAGGGACCCTACCAAAACACCCACATTGCAATTTCTTATTGATATTTAACAGGAACAAGGGGCATAGGATCCACCATTACCAAGAGATAGATTGTGATGAGCCAATATGATAGTTTGACCTTTCAAGGTCACTTAGTCAAAAGTAACATCACGGTAACACATCCATAGTAACCGACGTTACGTAAAAAACGTTAAAAAACATATTCATGTCAATTTTGCAAACTTTCAAAGTCTGAAGTTTTAAGCAATTCTGTTCAACCGATCTGGATAAGAAGTAAAGATAGCCTTGACACACAAAAATTCATAAAAGAAGAAGAAGAAATTGCAACATATCCATATCATTTTCGCTTTCATTGTGTAAAGTCAAATTATACTCTGACAAAATTTCAAGCAATTCTATTGAGCCGCTCTGGAGAAAAAGTCAAAAATAGCCTTAACACACAAAATTCCTAAAAAATAAAAATAAATTGCATCACCACCTGGTGGTCAAAACAAGAACTAGGTGATCGTATGTGCAATATCAATGCACAATTAGTTCTTAAAATGAAAAAAAAAAAATATTTTTCCAAATATCAGTAAAAAAATCATAAAAAATCTAAAAATGATTGCATCATCATCTCCTTTGCAAACTTGGTAGAGGTCCACCTGGGAAACATCCATGTGAAAAATCAAAACATTCCATGAACCGGTTTTTGACAAGAAGTCGAAAATGTAAATAAAATAGCATATATATTATGCAGTGGTAGCACTTACCGATGGTTGCAAAGTTTGAGTTCCCATAACTTCGTCCAAAATTAACATATCCGTATCATTTTCGCAAACTTTTATTATGCGAAGTCAAATTATATTCTAAAATTTTAAACAATGCTGTTCAGTCGTTCTGGAGAAGAAGTCAAAAATAGCCGTAAAACACAAAAAGTTATCAAAAGTAGGAAAAAATTGCAGCGCAACATGGTGTCCAAAATAAGAACTAGGTAACCCCAGGTGATCCTATATGTAATGTGAAAGCAATTGGCCAAGAAGTTCTTGAGATGAAGATTTTTTTTTCAAAAAATAAATTAAAAAAATTAATTTTGCATACACACATTATATACATGCATGTATATATATTTATGTTCGGAACGAGCGGGACTCGAATCTGCAACCTTTGGTACCAGTCGCCTAGCTGAAATGGGAAACGCACATATCCACTCGACCAAATCCCCATTCTTAAAAAGAATGGTTCAATGGATATATATATATATATATATATATATATATATATATATGATACACAAAGACACTACAGTAGAGTCCCTCTTTTGAGAGACCCAGGTCTAAAAGTGGTCACATAAAGCAGGTGGACTCTCATTGGCCTGGTGTCTCCAAAGTGGGGCTACTAGATTTAATCATTAGGGAGTTGAGAAGCGACTATTGTTCTATATATGTATTTCCGACAGGATTATATTTATGGTTCAAAAAATACCGAAGTGTCACATATGACACGAAAAATCCAGGATGTTGTCATATTTTATGAAACGGGATGTGAAGACGTTTTAGTTCAATGTGCATCTTGTTGCACTTTTTTGCCCCGTGCCAGGTCAAAGCATATGACGTTTTTCGTTTGCATCCTGGACAAATAGACAGAATGAGCATACATGGAATCCAATTCAGTGTGGAAAATGTTAGTATACCATTGCAAATACAAACCATGCGTTGTCATCAAGTACGTCAGAACAGGAACTTTACCACCTGCGACAGGCATGGCTGTTCGTCCACGTTGACCTGCTACAAACATAGCAACTGTAAAATAAATAATGTACTCCAAACTCATGGAAACAGAACCGTCAAAATGTATGATATGAATAACTATGCTTCCTCTGTTATGTCCGTGTTTCAAACTCTTCATTTTCTTTTCTTTTTTTTTTTTTACGCTAAGGTTTATCCTGCATTTTTCTCGGATAGTGTGATACACAGAAACTACAAATTTGACATGGTTTACACACATGTATGTATGTATGCATGTATGTATGTACGTACGTACGTACGTATGTATGTATGTATGTATGTATGTATGTATGTATGTATGTATGTATGTGTGTGTATCTGTGTGTGTGTATGCATGTATGTAGGCCTATGTATGTATATATTATAGTCATGTTCAAATTTATGCAAATTATGGGCAGTTAAAAAAGGAAGAGGATGAATGAGTTCGAAGCTATTATAGAATAGTGGTGTCATTCCAACTTCAGTTGCTATGTATGTAAAGTATGCGGATCCACTGAATATGGAACAAATTTTCAGCATTTAAACTATGCTTATTTGGAAAATTTGAATGCTGGATGTCATCAACACTTGTAGAGTCAGAGATGTCATTCACTTCTACCTGTATGTTTTGAATGATTGTACATCTAATGGATATATATTCAAGTTTACCGAGTTAAAAAATGCAAATTTTAGGCATTCGAAAATTGAAATCTTGAATATCTTCAGATGTACTATGGGTCGAGGCTTCATTTGATGGTAATTTATTATGTTTATGAGCAAGGTGCATTCCATAAATATTGAACGCAAGTTGAAGTATTTATTTATTTAATTGATTTCATTGATTGATTGACTGAATTGCAATCAACAGATCAGCATCGAGATACATTTGTGCCACAAGTGCAATGTATATACCATTAAAATAGTGAAAAAGTTGACAGTATGTGACCCGCGACTTAGGTATAGGAGATGCAGTCGATAGAGAAGAGTTGAACAGTTGAAAAACCCCATGCCAGTCAACTCGTTCATAATACAATGAGATTGAGAAAGGACCATCAGGGTATCTTGTAATTGATGGGGAAAGGTATTTTTAACAGGAAAGTAGTAATAAAACGTGTGGAGTTCAAGAAGGATATAAAAATATTGCGAAAATCAGTAGATGAGTAGCACCCAAGATATCTTTACAATATTATCATAAAATCGTCGCAAAAAGTACATTCGGTAACATGGGTCATTGTCGAATATCACTCTTGGTCAAAATTTTTGATGATGTTTGGTAAGTGTTTTGTTTTAGGTTTGGCCCTCAGGAAAGACCAGAAACTTTTCGGCTTTTCGTATAGAAGAAAACTAAAAAAATAAGTATTTAATTTTTACCTCATGGCAATTCCATCCATGAGCCTGAGAATTTAGTCATGGTCATGCATAAGATGCAATATCAAACTTCCACATGAACAAACATTTGTAGTAGATTTGGTGTCGTTCCCCTCATTCTTTATCGATGTATTGAATTTAGTGTCCTTTTCTTAAGTGCTTAATGGCCTTGAAAAATAGGCCAAGGTCACAGAATACATTACAAAATTTGCCCGTTGCCCAATGCATGTTTGGTGTAAGTTTAGCAGTTCCATCTCAATTTATTATGTCACGAGTATCACAATAAAATCGTTTCTTGATATACATTTCCTCTCTGTCATTGCGAAAGTAGATCGAGGCCACAAATATTATGCATAATCAAACTTCTACATATGATACACGTGTGTGGTAAATTTGGTATTGTTAACCTTATTATTTCTCAATATGTAAAATTTGGTGTCTTACTGCGGCGTTAATGACCTTGAAAAATAGTCCCAGATCACCCAAAATTTTACAAAATACAATCTTTGGTCTAATGCATGTTTGGTATAAATTTAAAAGTACCATATCTATTTATAACCAAAAAAATAAATTTAATGTACTTTAAATACCTAAGATGCTCGTTCTCCGTGATACCGTAACTGTTGCCACCATGACTCTGCACGCCATAGGCTTAAGTCTGTTTTATAATCTTGTAATGGTATATTGATACATGTGCACAAGTTCAGACATAATAACCGTCACAAAAAAACAAAAACAAAAACAAAAAACAAAACAAAACAAAAAACAAAAAAAAAAACAAAAAAAAAAACAAAAAACAAAAAAAAAAAAAAAAGCATAAAAGCAAATAACAGATACCTGCATATTTGTAGTTTCTGGTTGAAACATGTAAACTCAGCCATGTTTAAAATATCAAAGCAGTACAAGAATCAATTTATGGACAATAAAACTTAGCAAAATGAAATATAGTTAAAGTTGTTAGATTTTATCTGTTAATCAGTCTTGGACTAAATTATGTTCTCTAATTATTTGAAGAAGTATAAATTGAAAGAAAATGTCCTTCGCAAATTAATATGGTTGTGGAAAATACAAAAATATGAATGAAGAAATAATGGATATGGCTTTTTTAGTTCTGGGATATGGGTGATAAAAGTAAGTGAGGCATTAGTGATATTTATTTTCAGTATTAATCATGAAATGAGTGCATGGCACAAAATTATTGACTTCTAATAGGGGTGATCTGAGTTGGTTTAATTTCTTGACACAGCCTTTTGTTCCCATGATACATGTTTGTAACACCTAGCAACCCATGCCATTTGAGGTCAGGTGGGTCAGGAAAGCCCATTACATTACAGAGAACCTAAAAGTTTCACCCTGCATATAAGAACGCTTTTTGGAATTATCATCTTCTAATCTACCTTAAGTATATATTATTCTCTTTCAAATACACCCATGTGTGATAAATGAATATTTGGCAACAGATAGAGAGGTTTAATTTATATCTGTTAATTGCATGTTTATATATGGAGAAAAAGTGAGGGTCATGGAAAGTGACCCCAAGATGTGGGCGGTCAACCATGAACAGGATGGGCAGCACCACCTTTAGGCGAATTTAGAACTAACCCAAATATACACTATTCATGTAGGCCTATAGGCCTACTGCTGTAAAAGCTGCTAAATTATAATTCAACACAGTGTGTGAAAATCAATTGGGGAGTAGGGGCCTACTATTTGGATATTTTTAGTTTGGCAAAAGTGGGAAAAATTAATCATAGAATGTTAGGTTTTCAGCAACCACCCCCCCCCCCCTTCCTCCACAACACTTAATTGAGACAAGCACACTTTGTTCTACTTGAATGTGAATTTCACTCCGCAACCTTCCACTCTGGTAACGACTTGAGACAACTTTTACAATGGGTAGGGAGGCACTTGCACGCTACTTCATGCAGCGTGAATATCGTATGCTGGAGCTGAGCTGTGACCTGATGCAGAGAGGATCGCACGTTATAGGTTTAGGGGTAGACTGGCAAGCCCTCGTTCGCATGTTGTTGTTTCCCACTAGTTAGAAAAAATATATACATATATTATAGAATTATTGATTGGACCACGAAATACTGACACACCGCGCGAGTTTGCGAAGCAAACGAGGACTGGATCAGATTGGCGGCCTCAATCTGCAGCCGACAGACGGCACTACGTGCCGGTTGAAAAATCATCTTGTCAGCCTCCTGTCAGTGGCAACCAATGAGGAGCCGAGGCCTCAGTTCGTCAGTTATCAAATTCGTCTTCCCCCAGTCCAGTGTAAATGGAGCAGCAATATATGTCAATGACTTTCCAGCACCAGTGGGCAAACTTACAAATACATCTTTTTTCATTCCCAAGATAATTTATGATATCTAATTGCTCGGTTGAAACAGAAGGGCGACCTATGGCCTCTGCAACAAATTTTACCACTTTCAAGTTTGTTTCTTCCATCGTCGGATCGGCCGCCATCATGTCCATGCTGAGATGTTTACATTGACATGTAGGTCATATGGGGTCAAACTGAGGCCTCGGCTCCTCATTGGCTGCCACTGACAGGAGGCTGACCAGATGATTTTTCAACCGGTATGTAGTGCCGTCTTTCGGCTGCAGATTGAGGCCGCCGATCCGATCCAGTCCTCGTTTGCTTCGCAAACTCGCGCGGTGCGTAAGTATTTAGCGGTCCAATCAATAATTCTATAAATATGTATATATTTTTTTTCTACATGATGGGAGACAACATGCAAACGAGGACTTGCCAGTCTAGTTTAGGGGATTCCCAAGGGGATTTAGGTGATGCGTGTTCGTCAATATTCAATAGGTCTGTGAACTGAAATGAGTGTTTATCTTTTGTCTGTCAACAGTGAAAACTTGAAGAGAAGCATAATCGAGATTTTATATATAGGCCTATAATTTCATGACTCCTTGAAGTGCATTTATTTCATCAGGTGAAATGCGTTAATCCCGAAGGGGAAGCCTCTCGCCTCGGGTTTCCACAATCGCATGTATGACGTTGACATTGGTGGTCACCGCAATATTTTAAATGAGGTATATTATTATTATTATTATAAACATATTTATTTTCTCTGGATTGCCTAATAGTACATAAGACTAATCTGGAGGCTCTCCGGTACATAGGCCTAAGAGGACGCACAGGAGATCGTCATTGGTACTGTCACAATCACACAACACGCATCTCCAACACATCCACTTTCATTCATATCTACTAACTACTGTAAATTCATCAATTTATGCAATAACAAAAAACAAAAAACTAGAAAGACTAAAAACAAACAAAAAAGGAGAAAAAAAGAGAAAAGAAAATACAAAATAAAAAATAAAAGAAAAATAAAATGCTAGGCCAAACAGAAAGTTTAGGTAAATTTCTTTTAACTTTCGATGTGTCGGTAATACGGTATCATCATCTTGTGTGCAAAATACAAAAATGGCGGCTCACTCACTTGTAAGTTGTGGACAACAGACTTTGGAGTTTAAACACAAAGAAACGACCGCAGTAAAGTTGTTTATAAGCTATGGTTTATTCAAAAAGATTATGAGAATTTATGTTCGTTTTGTGACAAAATATGGTAGTCTTGAGTGTTTTTGAGGACTCTTTCGATGAACGCATCATTAATTATCGCCCACTGCCAATTAATAAATTCATCGCAACCTATGACGATTCAAAACCGGCAAACATGAGGCTGGAAAAATGCCCTATGAATAATGCGCATCAGGACATTATGAAATTAAATTTGGCGCTAAATGTGTGGATTAACTACGGGGAATTACGTCCGGTAGATCAATGCGGAAGGTCGCAGTAAGTAAACAACTGTAAATGCAGACTCCTGCATGGGGGCGAGGCTTAGTGGCAATACACGTCAATGTGCAAAGCCAAACCATAACACGCAGACACGGACGGGAAAAACTCGTGCAAATTTCACCTTTTGGAATTAAGAAGGATGAATTGTGGATGGCTTAAATGAAGCATGATTACAAATTGCAGCTGATATATGAATATGTCAAATTGTGAATTTTTCCCAAATTAACCTGAGTTTATCCTTAAAAAGTTCAAGCATAGATTTCCTTTTCCTTAAAATGTGCGACGTTACAAATCTCCATACGGAGAGGGTTAAAATGCTGTTGAATCTTTTGCTTTAAATTCTCGTACCAAAAGTGGCAAGAAAGTACAGGCATACTCAGTTGCAGGTCGTTTTGATAAGGGTACACCTACCACCTGCAATTCTACTCCAAGAATGTCCCGTTATTGCAAACCTGCATCCCGTTATTTGACCGAAGTGCATGAAAGCGTACCTGCAACTGAGCGGGCGAAAGTTCGATCGCCACACAATGGTGTTATGTCTGGAACATTCCGTGGGTCGCCCGACCATGACAAACTGACCGCAGAGAATAATGGCATCGCAGATACACCAAATGACTGTGTTACTACCAATACAATGTGTCCGCTCAGTTCATTTTCAGTGAAACCTGACACAGACACACCAACACAACCTTCTCAAAATTATTTCCGTCAATTTAAAAAAAAAAAAAAAAAAAAAAAGCAAAAACAAAGGGGTCTAAAATTGCTAATCTTAATGTTAGAAGCATAGTTCCGAAAATTCATGAAATTAGATATTTTCTTCAGTGTGTATCTTTGGATATTTTTACCATATCTGAAACCTGGCTTGACAACAGTGTTGACAGTTCAGAGTTAGCTGTTAGTGGCTATAACCTTCTAAGGGCTGACAGAAACCGTCATGGAGGTGGTATCGCTTTATTTTTTAAAAATCATTTTACATGTAATTTGAGGGAGGACCTAACACATGATGATGCTGAAAGTATTTGGATAGAGGTAAGATTACCTAACCAGCCACCAGTTCTATTATGTTGCCTGTATCGACTACCTTCGGCCAAAGAAAAATACTATAATGCATTGGTAGACCAACTAGAAATGGCCGTCAACGAAGGACATCTGATTATTTTTGGTGACTGTAACATTAATTATTCTATAAATGACAATAATGACACACATCCAATCAGATTACTAGAAACTACATTTGATCTTACCCAGCTCATCTGTGATCCAACGCGCGTTACTCTAAAATCATCTTCTACTATCGATCTTATATTTACAAATTGCCCGGATAAGCACACTGTTTCGTCGGTTCTGAAATATTCCATAAGCGACCATTATCTTATATATAGTGTAGTATCAATGAAAATTCCCAGGAAAAAGCCACGGGAGAAACTTGTTCGTAACTATTCCACCTTTGATTCCGACAAGTTTATCTTACATTTACACAATGCCCTGGCAATCAATCAGACTATTGAATAGAGAGATGTTAATACAGCATGGTCAGCTTGGAAAAACACCTTTAATGCGATTTGTCAGGTTTATGCACCCCTCAGAAAAATTCGTGTACGCGATCGCACTAATCCTTGGCTAACACCTGAGCCGATTAAACGAATTTACCACAGAGAATATATTCACGAAAAAGCTCTTCTGCATAATAATGATGAATTGTGGACAGAATATATATAGAACCATTCGTAACAAACTAACACGTGATATTCGCGTAGCTAAGCAAACTTTTTATCAAGACTCAATAATCAGTGCACGAAATCAGAAAGAAATGTGGAAATGTCAAAAGCACCTAATTCTGTTAAAAAAAAAAGCATGATAATTTTGTACCTGCAAATTTGACTGCAGATGGATTTAACGATTATTTCGTCAATATCGGAACTGAACTCCCTTCTAAATTTGAAGCTGACGCGCCACTTCCACCCCGTTACAGATCGCATTGCTTCTAGCCAATACATCTTTACCTCAATCGAATGCCAATATGTTCGATCGCAATTACATTCTCTACCTAATCGTAGCTACTTGGATATACTTGGTATGGATAGTGAACTTTTGTATCTTGCTGCTGATGTAGTAGCGCCATCCTTAACTTGGATCTTTAATCTATCCCTAACAACTGCATGGAGATGTCCCAGCGGACTGGAAATTTGCGCGTGTTACACCAATTTTTATGCATAAAGGGTCGCGCAACGACTATTCATGCTATCGTCCACTTTCAGTGCTGTCCCATGTAAGCAGAATCCTGGACAAATGTATTCAATGTGACTACATGGATTTCCTAAGTAAATATAATCTAATCACTCCCGATCAATCAGCTTTCCTTAAATACCACTCTACACAAACTGCCCTACATTACATGGTCGACGACTGGCTTCGTTCGATGAGGGTACTCCTACCGTAGCAGCTTCTCTTGATCTTCAGAAGTGTTTTGACACTACAGATCACAATATTTTGTTACATAAACTAGAGAGTTACGGTATATCTGGTAAAGAAAACGCTTGGTTCAAGTCCAACCTTAATGGTCGTTCTCAAGCTCTATTTTGTAATGGTCGTCTATCTAAAGTACAAAATATAAAGTTGGGAGTTCCCCAAGGCTCTTCCTTGGGACCTACCCTGTTTTTAATCTACATTAACGACTTTCTATCTGCAATGAAATACTGTAAATGCCGACTGTTTGCTGATGACGCCACTATCTACTGTTCGTGTTCTACGGTTACAGAAGGAAAACTGCAGGTACTGTCAGACCTCAGTGACGCGTCTAACTGGCTTTCCATTCATAAACTAACCCTTAATATCCCAAAATCTGGTATCATGACATTAGGACATCACAAATGCATCGGTGATGATACTCCTTCTGACACTCAACGGTAGATCACTGTCCATTGTAATTAATCTAAGCTCTTAGGCGTTGTCGTAGACTCTGATTTGTCCTGGTGTTCCCACATAAACTACATCGTTTCAAAGGTCAGCCCTAAAATAGGATTGTTAGGAAGGCGCAGGTTTTCTCTCCCCTCTAATTTATTAACTGTCGTATACAACAGTATTATTGTACCATATCTCGATTACTGTGATACTGTTTGGGGGAATTGTTGCCAACAGTATAAAAACATTTTACAAAGACTTCAAAATCGATGTGCATGGATTGTTAGTGGTAATTTTGATTATACCGTGAGCCCTAGATTAATCATAGAGGGATTAGGTTGGCAGCAATTAGAGGACCGACGACGTTTTCATTAGGCAACCTTGACCTCCAAATGTTTGAATTCAGCAGCTCTGCAATATTTGGCAAACAAGTTCACTTTCTGTAATGATATTCACCAGCGAAATACTAGAAGCCATAAAAACCCAAATTTTTATGTACCTCGACCTCGCACCGAAAAATTAAAACAGTCGCTTTCTTTTATTGGTGCCAAGACTTGGTATATGCTACCGACGTAGGTCCGATCGCCGGACTCCGTTCATGTTTTTTAAAATGGATACAAGGGGTATACTTCGAATCCATGTAATAAGTGGAAATAGTTGTAATCGTAATCTTGTGGTATGTTTTACCATTTGTTATTATGAATTGTATATTGTGTGTTGTGAGTACCTCTGTACCTTTTATCATTGCCTATTGTATACCTGTGTATCTTTTGTGGTGTAACTGGGCCCCAAGTAAGAACAGCCTTGGCTGATAAATAAATAAATAAATAAATAAATAAATAAATAAATAAATAAATAATGAAGACTCGGCCCAGACACCTTGTGTAAATAATGATTTCTGTCAAGAGATACACCAATTTTTAGTATTAATTATCAACGAATCTGAGCAAAAAGACGGGCTAAAAATAGGCCTAGCACTGGCACAGTCCCGTAAATCAACAAAACTTTTTTCCCGTGTATTGTGTGCGGTCTGTCAGACGAAATTCGCCGAGAAACCGCAGCCTGGCCGGGCGGTCGTTCTTCCAGCCTTCCAGGCAGGGACATGTCCTAGGCCTAGGTTCCTCTGAAAACTATCTTGACAAAGTAATTTAATTAAGAAAAAGACAGAGTACAGAGTTTATTGTTTGCTCTTGCAGTATACTGAATTTTGGCTTCTTATATACAGTGAATTCAGTATCTGTAATCAGCATTGGAATCGTGCGTAGCGGTGAGTGTGAATCGACAATCCGTCAACACCAAATCTGAGCTGGCAACATGTCGTTTGGGGGCCGCCAAGGGATATAATGCGAGTTGCGATCTGGAAGGCCTCCAGAAGCGACCTGGTGAATTCACTGTCTGGATACATTAATTAAGGTAAGACGCAACAAGCGCAACAAATATGTTATAAACTTTGCGATGTTCATTTTGGTTACGCTCACGCCTGTAAACCTTTTCTAGCCCGCGGAAACCTATTTGCAGCCCCAGAAGCGTGTTTGCCAGGCGAGGTTTCAACAAATTTGAACAATGCGAGTTCATCAATCGTTATCATTCATCACACTTTATCGACAACGTTTACTGAATAGACATGTATTATTGATATAAATTCCATAATGGCCGGTAACTTTGAGACTTTGGTTTAAATAAAACTGTGGACATTTCCCGGGATGCTTAAAAAAAATGCGTTAAACGTAATGGCGGTCCGCACCGCGAAAATCTCGTTCATTGGTTAGCCGCGAGAGGTAGACGGTGATTTGGAACCAACACTATACAAAAGATTGGATTGTTTTGTATGTTTACAACAAGAATATTTTTTTCTCTGTGCATTAAACAAAACTATAGGCCTAGGGTACCAATTTCAGTCACTAGGTACTTGCCACAGGGGAATATACATGTAAAGTTGGAACCGTGGTGAATTATTTGAATATAAATTTTGATAACCCTTTCACAGACAAACTGAACATTTAAATCGTTAGTATTATACAAGAACGTGACTTCAAAGCGAGGCATCCTGATGAAGCATCACTCTAAATATGATAAACCTATGTGCCAATCCAGCACATGCACTTTCACATAATTCTGGCATAGAAATGCACGAATGTTCACGTTGTCCAACGCAGACTTTTATTTTATCTTTTGTTTGTTCGTTAACAATATGAATCACATTTTTGGTTAGTCGTCATGGTTTCCTTCTTCAGTTTTGAAATATGTGTTGTAATGTTCAAAAAAGCATCATCAAATCTATTTACAAGGACTTTCCTGCCGGGCTTGCCATATTACTCACACGCACATTCTATACCAGTCTCTGCACACATTTAGTTCAAACCGCGACTTACCAGCGGTGATCCGTGATGCCGAGTTGGCGTCCCAGTGTTTATAGCTAATAACCAAAATGACATTAATTAACACTGCTTTCATCTAATGGTCATAAAAGTCAAATGTACTCTTCCCTCTCTCTCACTAGGTGCAGAGGTAGCTATAATATATATATATATTTTAGAAAAAGGATTGACTGAGATGAAATATGTATTTTCATAAAAGTTAGTTACTGGTAAGTTTGTTTGCATGGCTTGTTAAATCAAATAACCCATAACTAGTAAAATAAGATATGCTCCTCGCCAATTCTGTGTGCCTTGAAAATTAACAAAGTTTAAAATGTTAAAACTCTCGTCCAATGACAATTAATGCAACTTGAACGCAATATTACACTTTACCTTCTTCTATAATTGTTTTACAAAAGTAAAATATTTCTTCCATGTGTGCCTAATATAGCATAAATTAGAATACTGCAAATTTCATTTTGTTGAATGCACTTTCATCACAAACTAATAAATCGATTGATTTGGCTTGACACCTCATTCATTCATTCATTCATTCATTCATTCATTCATTCATTCATTCTTTTACCAGCATCACTGGCTCAGTGTGACAACACTTATCTTCCGCCAGGCCCTGGATGGTACATGATAAAAAACAGATGAATGACAATGATACAAATGAAGTCATTAATAAATATTACTATATATAAATAGAAATTAAAGTGAAATTAAACACATAAGAAAATATACTATATAAGATAACAATAAAATGATATAATGGATATACTAAAATAGCACCTGGAAAAAAGGCAGAAGGACCAGATCAGCATCAAACAGGTTTCAAACAGTATAAATTTCGGACATATGCCAAATTAGCATAAATTCAAAGTTTATATGTTTCATTTTCATTCTTTGAATGCCCTTACAGTACAGATCATGAGATTTTGTGGTCCTAGGATATGCATGTGGGCATTGTGTTTGCAGCATCATAGAGTGAGGCATCTGGCTAACTATGTCAGCTTTTGGGAGCACGACCCCTCCCTGCCTGTTGAGGTAGATGATTCTCCAGTTGTTGCACATATTGAGAGACTTATTGTGTTTGCACTAGGCCCTGGAAGTGGAGGAGTTCTAGGTGTATTGCCTCCAGTTCCAACCAGTTTATGTGGTGGGACACAGACTGCATGGGCCAAATGCCCAACACTGTCTGGCCCACTACATGGGCTCCCCACACAGATCCAGATAAGTCCTTGTACATGGTGGGTTGCACCTAAAATGGTGTCAACATCTGACCTGACATGATGTTCTCCCAGTTGGTCCACCAAATGAGGTACTGGTGGTCTTCTTAGAGTACCAGCACCTGAGCTTGGTAGCCTTGGTCCAGCGACCATCTGTCCCACAGAGCATGCAAGGGAGGATGGTGTAGATGACCCAAGGGGACTTGAGAGTTCATTGTGGTCAGGGAGCCTATCAGGGTTTGCCACTTCCGGCTGAGTGAATCTTGTCAGTCAGAAACGCACTCAGGATCAGCTGGAGTCATTACCACCTGTCTTCTGAAGGGTGATAGATGAAACTAGATGCTGAGAAAGACAAAGATCTGCTCTGGCATTAGGCTGGACTTGGGGAGATTCACAACCAGGCCTAAGCGTTTGCAAAGTTCCAGAATAGTCTGTGTGTTGTGCAGCCAATCTAGATGCTGTAGCGCCTGGATCAGCCAGTCGTTCAGGTACACATGAATGCACACTGACTCTGGTAAAGGTGCTTATCTACTGCCTGTGTGAACCGGGTAAACACCAGAGGTGCTGTGGCAAGGCCAAGGGGAAATGCCCCAAACTGGCAGACTTGGCCCAAGAATGTGAACCTCAGATACTTCTGTGAATCTCTGTGATGGGCATGTTGAAGAAGGTGTCCTTGAGGTCCAAAGACATCATCATTCCTAAGGCCGCAGGGCTGCTGCTACTGACTGTGGAGTCTCCATCATGAAAGGATTATCCAAGTGCTCGTTCAGTGATGACAGGTCTATGACTGGACGCCAGCCTCCGTCCCACTTGGGGACTAGAGAGAGTAGGTTATAGAACAGGAATGACCCAGGATCATCTAGCTGCTCTGTGGCATTCTTGCTCCATAGCCTAAACAGCACCTCTGGAAACACTGGTGCTACGGGCTCCTTTGTGGGGTGTGTGAAGCACTTGGGTTTGCAGCAGAGCAGAGGCCTGTCTTTGCTGAAAGACAGCGAACAGCCATGTCTTAGGGTATTAAACACGAACAAATTATCTGTGATAGACTCCCATTGTGAGCAAAGGGCAGAAAGGTCACTGCCAACTGGTTGCTTGGAGACATCTAAGCAGTGGTGGAGGGCAACCCTGAGACAGTGTGATGGGGAAGGCAAAACTCATGAGCCCAAGCCTGTCTGGAACCCCCTCTGAAATCAGCACCAAGCACTGGAGGTCATCCAAGAGAGCACATCACGACAGCCCCTTCCTCTCCTCAGGCTGAGCTTGGTCACCCACAGGCTCCAAATAAGAGCTTCGACTTGCTTAGAGCCCTGGGTTGGTGCCAGATTAGTATGCATGGCAGGGTTTCCGCCAGAGGGTAAAAAGGGTAAAATAGCATACCTTAAAAAATCTCAAGAGTACTTTTGCTTATCCTGAGATTTTAGCAGAAAAGAACAATTTTAGCATTTATTATCCAGAAATACCCCATAAAGTCTTCATTATTAGAATTTTTACTTGAGAATATGAATACTTGAGTACCCTAAAATTTCACTAGCAGAAACCCTGCATGGATGTGGAAACAGGTTCCACCCACACCACAGACGCTATGGGGATATGCCAAACCGAGTGACTTTGGCATGGGCACTGGCTGCTAGCTGTGAACCTGGGCCTTTTAACAGACAAATCTGAAAGTGACAAGTCCTCCTCCTTGGTGTTGAAGTTTGAAGACTTGTCACAAGGTATTGGAGTCTGAGGCCTCATTGAACAGCTGTTTGTCTGAGGCAGATGGGGTGGCTGCTTGTAACAGAAGCAGGTCTGTCACCACCTCTTGCGATGAGGGAGTGTTAAGTTCTGCAGAAGTCGTAGCCACCACCTTGGCAACTTACATCTGCTCTTCCCATGAAGGGCAAGAGAGCTTCCTCGAGGCTCAGTGTGGGAGCCACATCAGCTGCAAATCCTAGGGTTGGCTGGCCGGAGGGTATCTGCTGGAGCTGAGAACTAAGGCTGACTCAGAATGGGGGCAGCGAGTTGCTAATCTGAAAAGACCAACTCCGACACAGTGGGAGTACTGGCAGGAACAAATGAAAACAGAGTCTCCGTCCACAACAGCTGATCCTCACAGAGCTTATGTTCTGCTTGCTTCTCAAAGAATGGTGGCAGGGAACCGACTCAAAGAAATGGTGCAGTGGGATCCCCAGCTGCTCCGTCCTGGTCAGGCCTGGGGGGGGGGGGGGCAACCAGCACTGTAGGCACAGTGGTTAGAGGCTCCAGACTTTTATTTGGGTTGCGATAGGGGCCATAACTGCAGGAGCTGAAGGCTCACTACAGGTAATTAGACAGTGTCATTACCATATCCAAACCATAGTTCTAATGAAACAAATCCAAGTCAATTCCGACCAAAGGCAATGTTCCTTGGTATGTATAGCTGAAACACATAAATTTATAGTTCATATTTACCCAAGAAAGACCAAAATGTAAGTGTAAAGGTCCATAGGGTCGAAAAAGCCATGTCTAGTTTTAACATGACAGAATGCAAAAAGTTTTGTTTGAAATTATAGGCCTATTTCAGTAAATTGGCTTGAACAGGTGCATCATTCATGCGCATACAGGACCATACAATTTATGAAAAGGGACCAAAATTTGCAGCACAAACACCACCACAGACTTGGGTACCTTCTCTGGTGGTCTGAGATACCCAGATGTTCGACATGAATTCGCGGATGTAGGAGCTCGAGGAATGGGTCAGAGTTCCAGAATGCCCAGACGTGTACCTGAAGGTCGCTATTGTGCTTCACTGGTATGCCTGCCTTGGACTACCAGAAGATCCAGGCAGTGTTTTGCCTGCCTCTTCAGATTGGTATCCGAACTGGTGGGCTTAGGAGAGGAAACAGTTTCTGGATCAGATCTATTTGCATCTGTTGGTTCCTGGTGATCGTCTCCAAGATGGCCAACGGTCTTGGATCAGTGGCGGGGGAGCCTCAGGTCAACATGTTAGGTGATTTCATCAATCATTCATGCTAATAACTTGGGTAGGGTGGGGGTGAGAACCTAGAACCACATCATCGTGAGATGGATCTCGTACTCTGTGAAGGAGATCCGTCTGACAACATTGTGAATCAAGGTTCCCAATGCTCCCCCTTCCCCATCTTATTAGCAGAAATGATTGACTGCACAGATGAATACTCTATACTAATTGCAGATAAGACCTTATGTGGGCCATCTCACATACAGATGTTATAGGTTCCCCCTCTCTAGCCTTCTTTCCCCCTTTCCCCCAGCATATTAGCATGAATGCTTGACTGACTAAACATTTACATTAACTTGGTCAGCGCCTGTTTGACATCTTCACATCTTCACACTAAACAACTTGTGTCAACTTATATCCAGACCTACCACATTTCCGAGTACTCTGAAAGTTTGCTAGACCTTATGATCACGGATTGTCCTGGTTTTGTCTTGAATTCGGTTATATTACCACCCATCTCTACAACTGATCATGCTGTTATCTTGCTCCTTCTCCCTTCTGAACCACAGAGACCGACCTTTCAAACGAACAATCTGGGATTACAAAGGGGCTAACTTTGATAACCTTAAAAGAGCCCTGCAAGATACTCCATGCGATATGGGTCTAGCTGTCTTTGATACCATTTAAGATGCTGCTTCTTACTCATCTGATCTGTTTCTTGACATTTGCAAACAATTTATTCCATCCCGAGATGTAAAACTTCGGCCTAAAGATAAACCATGGTGAATACCTATATCAAGAGACTCATGAGACAGTGGAACCATGCCTGGAACAGGTATAAGAGACTGGCCTGTCAGCCTAAACCCCACACATTTCTGACATCCACCAAAATTGGACGTTTCTACCAACTTTATAAAAAGAAGCATAACCTCACAGCAAATGCTATTAAAAAGTCTATCCGTTCATATTTTGAAAAACTTCGTTCTGAGCTTGACTCCACAAATATTGATCCCAAAAATGGTGGAGCCTCAGTAAATTCATCCTTGGCAATAAACTCCATCAATCCATTCCATTCCTTGTTGACAACGGGAAGATCACATCAAGTAACCTTGAAAAGTCTGAAACCTTCAATACACATTTTGCCAACCAATGCAAACTCTCGAAACAGGACAACCCTCAACCTCTCCCCAGTTTCTCCTATAGAACTGATGCTCACCTGAACATGTTTCAAATCGACACTGCTCAGCTGAAGAAAGTCCTGCTATCTCTTAGAACTAGTTCTGCTGTGGGCCTTACAATATAGGAAACATCCTCTTAAAATATTGCTTCTGGAATCTGTTGCCCTTTTATTAAACTCTTTAACTACTCCTTACAACATTCCCACTTTCCACTTCCCTGGAAAAGATCCAACATCTGTCCAGTTTTTAAGAAGAAAAATAAACAATCTAAGGAAAACTATCGGCCTATCTCCTTACTTTGTAAAATTTCAAAAGTTTTTGAACGCCTTCTATGTAACGTCTTTTATGAGTACATAACAACAAATAACCTCCTTACCACTAGCAACGCTGGCTTCAAAGCTAATTGCTCCACTATAAATCAGTTGTCATCCTCCATGACATTTAAAATGGGCTCGAACTGAGCAAAGAAGCACGGATGGTTTTTCTGGCCACATCAAAAGTATTTGACTGGGTATGGCGTGAGGGTCTCTCGTTTAAGCTAAAACAACTTGGCTTCACTGATGTCATCTCGGACTTCATCGGCAGTTACCTGTCAGATCGTTTACAACACACCACCATCTGTGTTCAAACTTTGTCTTGGCAACCTGTTGAAGCTGATGTATCACAAGGCTCCATTCTTGGCCCTCAGTTCCTTCTTGTTTTTATAAATGACATCACGGACGGCATAGCATGTGATATCAAACTCTTTGCTGACGACACCAGCGTTAATGAAATTGTCCATAATCCTGATACTTTGGCTGAACGTATCAATACCGACCTCAGCAGGATCCATGCCTGGGGCAAACTCTGGCGAGTTACTTTCAATGCAATCAAATCTTTATCTATTATTTTTCCTCCAAAAAGATAAACCGGCTCACACATCTCTCTTTATGGGAAACACAGCAATACCTGAAGCAAACGAACATACACACCTAGGAATCATACTTACACATAATTTGTCATGGCAATCCCATATTACTCGTATCATTAATGTAGCCAACGATTAGCCCTGTTGTGCAGACTGAAATATAAACTATCCCGCAAAGGCTTTATATGTCTTTACACAACAATGATATGGCCTATCCTTGAATATAGTTGTGTACTCTTTGATAATTGTAAGGACGGCTTGTCATCATCTCTTGAGGCCGTTCAGTATGAAGCTGCCGTGATTTGTAGTGGTGCACTTCTTCTATCGGAGCTTCGTTCGCAAACCCTATCTGATAGACGTCAATGTCACAAATTAGTACTTTTCTATAAGATGGTCAATAAATTGACTACTGGGTACTTATATGACCTAGTACCTCGTGACATCGGTATTACCACTAATCTCAACTTGCGTAACCGCCTCAATATTAGACAGGTAAAATTCAGAACCAAACGTTACGGCGACTCCTTCCTCCCTTCCTGCATAAACCTTTGGAACAACCTACCGCTTTACATTAGGGAATTTGTATCAGTCGCAACTTTCAAATTCAAATTGGAATCGACCTTACTATCTGTTGATATTAAACCCTCCTATTTCTCACACGAAAAGCGTTTCCCAAATATTTGTCACACTCAGTTGCGCCTTGGCTACTCATAGTTCAAGTCCCATCTTTATAAAGTTAATATAGTTCCCTCACCAGATTGTGCATTTTCTTTCCAAAGCGAAGATATCCAGCACTTTTTCTTTTCCTGTCCTCTCTTCTCAGCCCATAGGTATCATCTGGTGGACACTGTATGTCATATTGTGGCACCGGGAGTAAACCCCAAACTTATCGTATATCTGTGCAGCGATCTCCTTGTCACATATTTTAAGGAAGGAAATGCCGACTTATGTCACGATGATAATATGGATTTTTTTTATGCTCTGCAAAATTATATCGCTCCATCTAGGAAATTTGAATTCCGAGCTATTTTTCCCTCTTCTGGTGCCATAAGCATGTATCCTAGACTGTTTCCCAGTTATGTATCTCTTACCAATTGTATGTTTAGTCCTGTGTGTCATGTGTATATTATGTGCGTTTTGCTCGTCCGAAGAGCCTCCAGATTAGTCTATGTACTACCTAGGCAATTCAGGTTAAATAAATGTGTTTAAATCAAATCATTGAAATTTTGTGTATTCGCCTAACTTGCATAACTCAAAATGCTACAGCTTTGGTTCATGGTTCATTGGATGCGGCCATGCCAGAAACGATTTGTCAACAGGAGGTGAATATAGTCTTTTTTGACCCATAGGCACTCGTAACATTCAGTCCGTCAAGCATTCGTGCTGAGTGCTAATATACGGGGGTTGGTGGTTAGAGAGGGTGTACCTGGAACATCTGTACGTGCAATGGCCCACATAGGGCCTAATGTACAAAAAAGTATTGTGTATTCGTCTATGCAGCCAATCATTTGTGCTAATCAGATGGGGGAGGATGGGCCAAAAACCACTACGTCGTCAGACGGAGCTGTAGGAGCTCCCGTCTGACGACCAAATGGTTCCAGGCTCACCCTCTCCCATTGTATTAGCATAAATGATTGACTGCACAGATGAATACACAATAGCTTATTGCAGATAAGTACCTATGTCGGCCATTGCACGTACAGCTGTTCCAGGTTCACTTTCACTACCCTTCCCCCTCCCCCTCCCCCTCCCCCCTCCGTATATTAGCATTTAGTACAATGCTGAACTGACTGACCACGAGCGCCTGTGTTCTGATCTGTCTCTAAACATGGTGGTCCAAAGTTCATATCACCGCTGTGTCTTGGTCTTTGTGTCCACTTCAATATTATATATGTTCTCATTATTTTTTCCAGATGAGAGATTTTCTTGTATGCAAAAAGAAGTACTCTATGATGAGTTTAGTAGGCGTATCGGTATTCTAGTTAAGGGGTTGATGTACAATTTGAGATAGACTTACAACCAAAAAAAAAAAATTGTTTAAAATGTCTGGAATATTTTAAACAAATACCCATGGAAACAGTTTTATTTTCGGAAATGTTTGTGATTGGTATCCTTTTTAATTTTTTAGACTGACACTTGCCTCCACAGGATCCCCCCAGATCCCTATATGTTTCTGATGTGCTCTCGTCGGCGAGCGCCCACATCAGTGAACGCAGTAGCGAGTCAGGGGGATGCTTTGGAGGGAAGGATGACACCAGTAACATTTAAAATGGGAATACATGTTAGTAAAAAGCCTTTCCCAAAGGTGCACAGGCATACGTCGTGCGCTGTAAAGTCTTGACTCATAAGTCATGACTTGCAAGTTTTTACTGAAAACACCTGTGCTGTGTTGAACGATGGCAAGTGGACCAGCACCGATGCAATCACTGGCGCGTGATATGCAATGCCACCTGGATGGATCGCGCCAGATAGCAAGCAGCCACATGTGCACACAGATAATATGTGATAATAACAACGCAAGCACAACTTTTGACTTCGGAATAAAACTGAAGATAACATGAGTTTACGTTGTCATTTTTGGCAAATTGAAATTAATAACGTTACAGATATTAATTTATGCAGTATTCGCGCAATCACCAATTTTTTTAATATATCTAAATTTTTAAAAAATGGAAATTTTGATCATAAGGATAGTAATCAGAAAATTTACATGCATCTCTTGCATTTTGCCAAAACCAATTTATGAATATATCACGAAAAATGCAACATTATCTTATCTAATTAAATAAACTCTAAACTTGTAGCGCATAGATTTACACGAATAAGTAAAAATTTGATGGAAATAGAATATTCGAACCTACCGGCTTGTTATATGATTATTCTTTTCATGATAATGACAGTCCTGTTGTCAAACAGAAAATTTTATTCAAGTGGACAGTAGATATGACATGTTTGAGAGTTCCATTCCAAGTAGTTATTTGCTTTTATTGAAATGTGAGAATTAAAAGTTTATCAACGTGAGCATGTGCCGGTTGCATTTTCCAAATAAGAAAGAGTTTTTTTTTTTTCAAAGTGTGCAGGTCTGTAAAACAGATGTTTTTACACGATACGGTGCTAATAAGGAGTTCATTCGTCCTTCCATATACATAACTCGGGGTACATTGCTAGCGTCGGATTCAGCACATGGACATAAGTAGTAAGTATGGGCGATATGATAGCAATGACGTCACAATAAAATTATTAAAAATAGACGTGAAACGTGCTGGGACATGTTTTCGGCGGGAACAGTTAAATCAGAATTAGGAACGATACTTTCCCTTGACAGAAGAAGGATTAACCAGTCAAGCTTTTGTGAGCGTCCACCCCCCCCCCCCCCCGGGCGCATTTCACCTGTGTGAATCCCAAGGGTTTTTGTTCAGATATGCTTTTCAAATTGACTTTTATTGGCAATAGATATGCTTTCATTTTATCCAGCCAATAATTTCACAGGTCCAACCAATTCATGTACAATGAATGTATCTTCCTAACCATTCTTCCCTATTAAATTGCCTACAATGAATTTTCCTAAGAGTGGTAACTTGCCCATACACATCTGATACAATACAATGGACGTTTCCTTTTGTCACCAAAACCAGTCTATGCCTATACATGAGTCTCACTTAACTTTCTTTTTTAAAGGATGAATCTATATCCCTACATGCCTGAACACAGCAGTGAATTTGACATGATAGTCCATGTACACCAAGGAATAGGACTATGACGTCTGCGCACGTCAGAAGGATCAAACCTCCACTCAAGCCATTGTGAGCGACCGTCTGGTTGTTAAACTCTGGGCCATTTTATCGGGGTAGTTCAAGGTGACTTTTATTCACGACAGATATGCTTCCAAATTATATTCAGCCAATAGTTTATGTCATCACAAGGCCAACCAATTCATGCATTCCTCAATACAAAAATATTTACAATGTCATTTCAATTCAAGCATAAACCAAGATGCATTTTCCTTACCACTTGAGATGTAACATGCTACCCATAGTAAATATTTTTAAATTGAAGAAGGCATGAATTGGTTGGACCTGTGATGAAAGAAATTATTGGCTGAATAAAATTTGGAAGCATATCTGTTGTGAATAAAAGTAAGCTTGAACTATGCTCGCTCATAATAGCTTGAGTAGAGCTTTAATTCTCACGTATGCATACGTCACAGTCCCATTCCTTTGTGTTTATGGATTATCATGTCATATTCGCGGCCTTGTTCAGACATGTTGTGATCTAGGTTCATTCACTGACAGTGTGGAAGACCAGCTTCTTGTCTGTGCTTCATGAGTGATAGAGTTCATCCAATTCTGATACCCAGATTCCGATCCGTAAATTCAGCAAAATGGGCGACAACGAAGACAATTTCGAACAAGTAAAAAAGATGTTAAATGATCTGAAAGTCAGTCAGGACTCTTTAAGATCGTCAATGGAGAACAAAATTGAAAATGTGAAAACAGCAATCCTTGGTGACTTTTCCAGACAAATAAAAAGTTTGAAAGATGATTTTGATCTCGAAATGGAAATACTCAAGTCACAAATAGAAAGCATTGAAAAGAGGGTGGTCAACTTGGAAAGTCAAACAGCGACACAATATTGTAAAACCGCATTTGAGCCTGAAGTCAGTGTGATCGCAATCAATGTCCCTTTCGATGGGGGTTTAAAATATAATTGAAAAGGCTAAACGTTTGAGTCACGTGGGTTTGGAACTAAATGAACGAAATCCCCAATGGAGAGAAACATCGTACAACTGGAAGCGACAGGCTGGGAAAAGAAGACGGGACAGGGACACACCCACGTGACACTTCCATGATTGACGTGCCACCTCACCATCCACAGGACAGGAACCGGCCCCGTGGACGCAAATTTACTCTTTCCTGCTGGAATGTTAATGGCTGGACTGAAAATTAATGAAATACTACGTAGTGAAGTAATAAGAATTATAGACTATGACATTTTTGTTCAAATGAAACAGACCTATTAGGTCAGAAAAAAATAATATTCCCTCATACAAATGGTCTGGATTTAACAGAACTGAAAGACACGTGAACGCTCCCAAAGGATCCTGGGCTGTTGGGGGTGTTGGTTAAGGACACTTTACGTGACGAGTATCGTGTTAATATTATTGACAAATGTCTGGACGGACAGTTGGGTTTAGAATTGTTTTTAAAAAAACAGCAGATTTTATATTTATTGTTTTTGTGTGTTACTTGCCACCCGAGAATTCCCCCTGGGGAAATCCCACTGATTTGTTTTGGTTATTTGATTGAACAATCACACATGTGTAGTTATGCTGACTTGGTTTTTCTTTGCGGTGATTTTAATGAAAGAACTGGAAACTTGTCTGATATTATTGATGATACAGATAGTATACCTGAAAGACAGGTGCTTGATACTAATCGCCAAAATATACATGTCAAGGTTTTAGTTGAATCTCTAAAAGATACAAAATTGTGTATGTTAAAGGGTAGGTTTTGCAACGAATCAAACAACTTCACTTCTATCTCAGGTTGAGGAAAATCGGTTGTTAACTACGTATTTACTCCCCACGATTGTCTTCAGTATTGCAAAAATTTTAGAGTGCATCTCGTGAACGCTTTTTCACAGAGGTATGACTTTGTACATTTGATTGGTGAACGCTGCAAGCCACCTGATCATTCTATATTGTCTTTCGATTTTACCGAATCGTATATGTCATCTATATCCCATATAGTGGAGGCCATACCTGAAACTAGTAATCGGCTTCGATGTTTCTTTGTTAGACTTAAAGAAGAATTTATGAATGATACATGGAGCAAGCGGTGATTGAGATTGTTGATATTCTAATTGAAAATATTAATAATCAAAGGGAAATGGACCTAATGTATGACAAATTGTATAAAATTATATTGAAAGAAATGGATAACAACTTAAAATTGAAAGATGTAAGTCAAAGATTAACAAAGAGGTTTAGAAACAGGAAACCATATTGGGATGTAAGTTTAACTAAGCGGTCGACAGCTATGCATGATGCTGAGAATGAGTTCGTAAGATGTGTCGGGGGGTAGAAGAGAAAAACAAAATAAATTAGAAAAATTTAAAGATGCTCGAAACAAATTTGACAAGCTTTTAGTGAAAAAGAGCATACAGAAGAGGATTGGCATTGCAAATTGAAGAAGTAAACAAAAAGAATCACAAAGAAAAACATATTAATAAACTTAGTCCTAGAAGTAAAAAGGAGATCCCAATGTAAGTTGAAATTAATGGACAATACACTATAAATCGGGAACGGGTCTTAGGTAAATGGACGCATGATTTTGCAATGTAAGTTGAAATTAATGGACAATACACTATAAATTGGGAACGGGTCTTAGGTAAATGGACGCATGATTTTGAGGCTCTTTACGACCAAAGTGACAACGTACGTTTTGATAATGAATTTTATAATAATATATTAACAGATAAACAAAGATTTGAAGAGCAAGCTTCGGTGCCAGGTCGCTTAAATGAGCAAGATATGATACATATGAATGAGCCAATATCAATGAATGAAGTGATGAGAGTTATACAACATGCGAAAATGAAAAAAGCTGTTGGCTTTGATTCAATTCCAAAAGTTGTTAAAAATAACACAGATGTGATGTCCATATTATATATGTTTTTCAATCATTGTTTTACTCTAGGAAAAGTCCCTGATATATGGAACAAAGCAATAATCTCTCCAATCCCTACGGGTGGTGATAAGAACCCATATCTACCGTTGTCATATAGAGGTATCAGTTTATTATCATGCATTTTCATATTGTAGACAGGAATCTTGAATAATAGAATAGTAGAGTTTACGGATGATTCTGATATAATGAACGAGGAGCAAAAAGGTTTTCGTAAGGGCTGTTCATGCCGGGAACACATTTTTGTTTTAACTTCGATAACTCGTAACAGAATGGCCGTGAATCAAGATACACATGCATGTTTTATTGATCTTCAAAAAGTCTTCGACTGGATTGATCGACTCTTGCTTGTGTGGAAACGTATGCATAATAATATCGGTGGAAAATTATATAAACCTATAAAATCATTATATGCACAAACGCTGTCATGCATTGGCTGAAACGATACTTATACTGATTGGTTTCATACTAAATTTGGAGTGTGGCAGGGTGATACAGTATTCCCTACACTGTTCAACTTACATATAAATGATTTATAGATGAATTAAATGCAACGGAACCAGATAGAAATATTGAAGGAAGGAATGTTAGAGGTCTTTTCTAGGCAGATGACTTTGTATTATTAGCTGAAAACACACAAACAGTTGCAAAGAAGTTTATGTTTATTTCAAAACTGGTATAACAAATGGCGACTGAATGTTAATTACAGCAAAACCAAGATTATTCATTTTTGGAAGAAATGTCGTAAAGTCACAGATTTTCAATTAAGTTTCATGATCACTATATCGAAAACTTCAAAACTATAAATATCTAGGTGTATATTTGGATGAAAATTCAAATTTTGAGACAACTGCAATTTTTTTATCAGAGGCTGGAAGACGAGCTTTGGGGGCTGAAATTGCCAAATTTCAAAAACTAATGGATGTGGGATTTAAGACATTCACCTTTATGTATAATTCTGGTGTTGTACCGGTAGTAGATTATTGTTCAGATGTATGGGAATATGGCAGGTTTGAAATATGTAATAAGGTTCATGATAGGGAAATCTTATATTTTTGGGAGTGCAGAGTAAGGTTCCAATACTGGCTATTCAAGGGGACATGGGGTGGGTTTCTGCTAAGTATAGAAGATACTTCAAGTTATTTATGTTATGGAATCACTTTGTTATGTTGTATGAAACTAGACTACAGAAAAAAGTTTTTTGAATGGGGTATGGACAGAAAAAGCGATAACTGAAGTGCAAATATGGAACATTTATTTGATTTGGTAGACATGACAGATATATGTTAAATAAGATCGCCCTGTAATCTCGATTTGGTATCCAGAAAATCATTTTTATTGATGCAGAAAGAGTGGGAAAACAGCTTACTGTCTAAGCCAAAATTAAGAACTAGTATAAAATTTAAGAAAACACTTAAGACGGAAGATTATGTGAAAATTTGTCTCTCTCATATGCAAAGATCATTGTTGGTGCAATTTAGAACTGGTATCTTTCGGTTATATGTAAAAACAGATCGGTATAGGGGGATACAACTTAAAAATAGAATCTGTGTCTTATAAACAAATCAGGACAAAAATAGGTCGAATATTATTTTCTTTGTAAATGTGATTTTTACCATGATATAAAAATGTCTTTGTTTGAATCAGTAACAAATAGGTGTCCAAAGTTTGTAACTAAATCAAATGATGAAAAGTTTGTTTATTTAATGCGGTATGAGCGTAAAAGGGTGGCAAAATATATTCAAAATGCATGGTTAAAGAGAAGGGAAGCATTTTATAAGTTAGTTTCGTAATTTTTATTTTGTTTTGTTTTAAAAGGGACATAAAAGCCATGGAGGCAGGGTGCTGTTTATTTTGATTTATATTTTATATTATATTTCTGTAGCACATGGCACTATAATAAATATGTACATACGTACATGCACACAAAAGCTTGACTGGTTAATCCTTCTTTTGTGAAGGGAGAGTAACGTTCTTAAGTCTGATTTAATTCTGTCCACCGAAAACATGCCCCAACACGTTTCACAATTCATATCATTTTATGTTCCTGACGAGCGAGACTCGAACTTGCAACCTTTGGCACCAGTCGCCTAGCTGAAATGGGAAATGCACATATCACTCGACCAAATCCCCATTCTTAAAGAAGAATGGTTCAATGGAGGTAGTTATGTGTCAGCGCCGTATCAACACGGTTATGCAGTATAAGTACTGAGTGGGCATTTATTCCCAGAATCATAACTATTTTGTCACTCCTGTCATATCGCCCATACTTACTATTGACATACTTGCAGGAAAAAACACACATGGTCACAAAAAGCCCCCCCCCCCCAAAAAAAAAAACAAAAAAAAAAACAAACAAACAAACAAAACAAAACAAAGAACAAAAAACAAAAAAACCCAACAGTAGAAAAAAAAGCCAACACCCCCCCCCTCCAAAAAACCTCCCCATACCATGGAACACATGGTTCCATGCTCAAGCCATTAAATCTGCTTAGAGGTGGAATATTTTTACAAGCACACGAAGGACTGCATAAAAGCTCACTTTCAAAGGTCGGAAAACTAGGAAATGAGAAGCTGCATCGAAGAAGGAATACCCATTTTATATTTCTGGTCTACGTCAATGCACTTAATTAATGTGTATCCTTCAGAGTGCAGTTATTTTCTTTTAGAGTATTGGAGGGTATTGATTTAAACTATCCGGGTATATCCTAACGTCGGATATTACCTGGGTACCTGTCGGGAATTCTCCGATCCATTACAACATACATACATATGAGCACACCAAAAAGCAAAACAACGAGCAATTCGACATATTTTTAAAAATCAGATCAACTATAGAACTTTAAAAAAAATATTGAACACATCTGATAATACATGCTTTTAAAACGGTGTTTTGATCGAAAAGGTGATGAAGTCAATTGAAGCAAAAAGCACTGCAATGAGAAATCTAACATGTTTTTAAAAATAATTTTTAATTTCAAAACTTTTTCTTAAAACGTTGAATATGATATGTGATAATGCGTATGCTTTTTAAATGATTTTATGATCTAAAAGTTAACAAACTCATCTGACGTGATAAAACCCTATTTCAATAACTACATTGCTGTCATATGAATCCAGTAGTCATCCACACATCTCTCCCGTTGTAACGTTTCTTCCTTTTTCTCGGGTCCCCGAGAGAATTACTCCAGCGTCCGTTTTTAGCTACTACTCAGGTACCCGTTTACCCGAGGATGCTCTCTTTTCTATGTAACACATCTGAAGGTTCTGCTTCAGTTAAAATCCAAGGTCGGATTATCAATACAGGTGCAAGCCATATGCATGCAATGTTAAGAACATGAAAAAAAATTAAATGGTATGATGGAAATAAACTATTACTCAAGCCAACACATATTTTACCCAATCCTTTTGGCTAAGATGACAGTCACAGTTGTGTATAAGTGATGAAACTGACTGGCATCTCTGCAGCAAAATCGGCATACTTTGGCCTTCTAAAAATTGGTGTTTTTAGTGTGTCATAGGCCGAGCAAATAACCTGTTTTTATTCTCTATGCACATTTGTATCAGTCACGAGCACATTTTATTTATCTACGGGAAATCGACCATTAGACTTTGGTTGTTGACATTTTGACTTAAGCACCATTATTGTGATCAGCTTTAACGTGTTAGTCCAAATCTTTGGGAAGGATTTAGCATGTAAGTAAGCCTGTATTTAAAAATGTTTTGTCTCCATTAGCAAAGAGATTAGTTGATTCAGTTTTGAGCGGCACTGTTTCAAACTGAACAGAGGCTTCAGGAAAGTTCAGTGAAATACATGTATATTCACAATCAAAGACATAACACATTTGTTGCCACATGAGATGCACTTACCCTATTGTTGAGAAGAACGTTTGAATACTGATCCTTTTACATTTTTCACAAAGTTTGATCCCACATGCTGACAATTGGATCAGCACCAAGTTTTGGTACAATTAATTATCATGTCTCAATACTACTTAACAGACTGATTCCATGAAACTAGTACTGAAATACGCACCTTTTTAAACTGAAGTTTCTCATAAAGAGTCAATATGTATAATAAAACTAGACTGTTTGACAAAGAATGTGCTGCATCTTGTAAAACGTGATAAAAGTCACGGAAGCCAATTTGAAATTTTGACATTTGCTCTAGGAAGACACCGGATCATCCGTACCTTAAGCGGGGTATGCTTTTATAGCACTTGACACAGAAAATACGACTTTGCTTTGTCCTTATATACACTAAAGCTTTTATGTGTCTGTGTCTTTTAGAAGCCCGATTCACACTTTCAAACATGTAGTAAAAGTATATGTTTTATTTGACTTTGAACCCAGAGCAACCCCGATATGTCAAACCGATTTTCATTTTGTCCTATTTGGCTATGTCACTACATCACTTGGCGATATCGCCAAATCATTTAGCGATATAGTCTATACACGCCCAGGGCTGTAGCATGAAGGTGAAACTATCATTTACGAGTAATTTAATCAATTACATGCCCTTGAAATTGGCAAATTATTGTTCGAGTTCACAAATTATTTAAATTTTGGGGCCATTTCTGACGCCGCTTATCTCACATGAAGCACATTACTAGGCCCCTTTATTTCCAAGATTTACTCCACTTAAGTATATAGCCCTGTTATGTATACTGCAAGTGATACTGAACCTGCTCGAAAATATCAAAAGCAAATCATTAATAATGAACACAACAGTAGTGAACATTGCAGTGTAAAATTGAATAGAGTTAATAGGCCTAATTAGGCCTTTATTACATCATAATTAAGCAGGGGTTAAGCGTAGGAGGCCTGAGGGCCAGGGAGGGAGAACAGTTCGGCCTATCATTGATTTTCATTCAGATTTTGATGAGGTTAGACTTGTAGAGCCAATAGGGGTGAGTAGCCCTATCATTAACAAGTCATGATCGGCCGATTTTATTTCCTGCCAACTTTACGTCATTTAAATGCATGTTGGGTCTGATCTTGATTACAATTTTGCAACTACTCTAAAATTTATTTCATTGTCTTGATGAGCTTTTTTTGTCCTTTGGAATTTCTTAACAGCACACTATCTTCTGCGTGCACACGAGTCTGACTATGAATATGCATATACATCCCGGACATACATATACATGTAAAGCTGGGAAACCAAGAGTCATCAAAATGCACATTTGGACATATTTATTGAAGCCATGCGGCAAAAGTATATTTTGCCTAGACAGGTCGATAATTTTAAACAACTAATGGCTACGCAGCGCAAACGTATTGTTGACAAGGCCAAGCTTCTCAGACCCAATGTATAATTCCATGATGAACTGTATAGATGTTGTTTGTTGGGCCCCAGAGTTCTGATAAATTTGCAATTTGCGCTTTGAAAAAAAATTGCAATATGGGCGGCCTTATCTGCATATATGATCAGGCATTATGTCTCCACTTTAAGTTCAGTTACGAATTTCTAAAAATTATTCTACTGGCATCCATAAATCAATCCATTTTTGGAATCTGTCACAGAACACTCAATGAAAACGACTTAAAGTCCATTTATTTCAATTCTCTCTAATGACCTGCTATCGCATTATTGATTATGAATGCTCTTTTCTCGGCAATTTTAAACTTTATCTCTATATATCGTCCTACGCAGGCTCTTTTAATCATTAAACGAGCTCGTCAAAATATCAAATTATATCACTTTACGATGAAGTGTACAAGGATCAACACTATGGGTATATCAGCGACTGATCTCATTTTATTTGGAGACAAACATAAGATTTTTAAATCTTGCGTTGTGTAAGAAATGTGTCAGTAACCATCTTTTGTCCTAGGCAAGCAAACAGAAGTCGTGTCACTTCACACAATACAATTAAAATTCGATCCTCGAGAATCTATTGCAATGATTTTCTCAAGCAGGAACTCAGTGAAAAGAACTGGTCTTGTATTACTGACTGTTAGGATGTGGACAATACTTGGACTTATTTCAAATCTTCATTCATTTGGGTATTAGACATTATAGCCTCAGTTAAAGAGATCAGCCAGAGCAATGGACCCGGCCAGTGGTATTATAGACTCCATTCGATAGCTACCTCTTTTGAAAATAAAATACCGGTGATTCAAATTTTTATGATGCTTTATGCAGAGCAAGAAATCTGGTTCAACGAAAGTTTAATTTGCCAAAAGCAATCTTGTACAGGACATGTAAAGTCCAAATACATATATAACTTCAAAGAAACTTTGGATTATATATTATCTGATCACTAGAAAGCAGGAGAGTATAATTCTGACTGGCTTTTTCCCCCCGACAGTTTGGAAGTTGCTTAATGTATTTTTTCTAATGCACAAGCTGCTTTGCGTGATCCTAGATCAGCGTTGCAGTATAGGAATACACTTTGGCCCATATAAATATGGCAATCTTATAGTATAACAGAACAAAAAGATGAATAACAATTGAAATTAAAAAGTCTGCTTGGCAATATGACATACTCTCAGGCAACAATTCATTTTGAAAATGCATGCTTCATCCAATTTTTAAAGCTGATCTCTAGATCAGAAATCTGAACAAGAAAGCACCTTTAGGAATAATAATCACGTTAGCCCGCCCTTCTTTAACTTGGTGAATTATTATAAAATAATGTAAAAAATGGGAAATTTGTTTTAAAAAAAATATGGACCCACAAACTATGTTTTATCCGTTTACTTAATACTACTTACTGCAATGAAGCATATTATAAAAGAAAAAATCACCTGTAGCATTATCTCAGATCGTTTCATGTTCTGCTTAGAGCTACTTATAATAAGATAACTATGTATGCACCGACGGGTCGTGGTAGTGAGGACTAATGCTCAAATTATTGTGGCGACGATCCCATTATTACTTACTTCGCTGTTGTAGCAGGCAATTTGGGACAGAGTACCGGGCTGGTTCTGATTAGGTTCATGGGTATCTTGGATGACAATCAGTAAATATTGTTATATATTTGTGCAGAGCTTTCATCACTTTCGTGGACTCCCGGTACTTACTATAGCTGTGTTAGTGGTAGCGGTGAAGAGAAGTTGCAAAACTATATTTATATATTTATGAATGAATAGCGACGTATAACAAAAGGTCTGACACCACCCGATGTAGCTTGTAATGATAAATAATACTTAGCTGAAGGGGGGGGGGGGCATTAAACTGTTTTAATAAACGTAGCACGGTGCCAAGAATGTTAACGACAATGAAACAAATGCGAAAAGCGTTTTTTTTTTTTTCCATCTCTGGCCATGGGTGAAGAACTTAAGCAGAACATCAAAAAGCAAAAACGTTCTAAATAGGTATATACTTCTTTATAGATGGGTATGGCATCACTCTGACCAGCTCATGTGACTGATCTGTAAGAGACAAAACAATGAGGTTGTGCAAAATCACAAACTTTCTTAAAAAAATTTCCGTTTCTGGGCAATAGAAAGTGATGGAGTGATCAAACTTCATACTACCTTCCAAATCAAACATAATGTGGTATAAACATTATGTTCGTAACAACGTAATGCATACATGCTAAATTTTGTATTGCATAATGTTATATTTGTGTTGCATGACAGAATTATATCGACCAGTTCTTACATTATGTTTGTAAAGTTGAGTCATGGTATAATGAATGAATTTGAATTCAATTGAACTGATGCAACCATTACGTGCTGTCATTTAGTGGCATTCTCCAGGCTATTTTCATCAACCTAGCACAGTGGCATAGACTTGTTGGCAATGGCATGGCCAAATTATGTCTAAATGTTGCCAGATCGAAAGCTGCAAAGTTTGAGCACTCGGTGATATTTTTTCCTGATAGAACGGTAATTATTGTTGGTAGGAAGTAAAACCTAGCAATTTTGTGATTTCGCGTACATTTACCGTATTTTGGTGTGGTATTTGAGTTGAAAGTCCATATAGCAAATGCTGACCGCCATGCAGTCATGGCCTTACCTACAAAACGTAATATATGTATAAGTGTACAGAAGCATCTATCAGAGGGCATCACCTTTTTTCCTTCACGGACTACCATGTTAATACATAATGGTTTGTTATCTGCCTTTTTTCCAATATAATTGTAGTTTGCAAACCGGGGGTCATGTCACAAGTAGAAAATACGCACGCAAAAGTTATATTTTACTATGTCATGGGTACTGATGTGTGCATGTTATTGACATCTAGATACATTTGTTTCACTTCTTTGTAATTATCATATTTATCTCCAGCGATGTGTGACAGCATCTCCACATTTCGGTGATCATGTTTATCATGTCCTCTATTTTACTATCCCATAGGTTTAAGATCCATTTTTACATTTTTGCAGCTATATAGGATGAACAGCTCTGGAACTGATGTTTTGTTTGTAAATACGAGAATAAATAAAGATTGTCTATCTGTGCATAACTGTGCATATTTGACACAGATTTGTTTTGAACATAGATTCAAAACAGGTCTCACAACCATAAACTGCCACCAGTTATAATTATAGTCATTGAATTTATTCTTCAAGAAGAGTTGTTCGACAGATTTAATTGCATTTAGTGCTTCAAAAAATGAAGTTAGAAAACTTATATACATGTACATAAATGCACAACTTCTGGAACAGATTAAAAAATTCTTGCCAACGTCATAAAGAGATCATATGCAATTTGTTTGCTTTTGGTCTTACTAAAATAGTAAACAAAATGCGAAAGTGCGATAACAAAATTCACTCCGATTCAAATATTGTTTTGGATTTTTTGTCAAATGTTGATATGTGAGAAATATTTAACCAGGTCAACCTGAATGATTACCAATTATGTAAAAACCCACCGGCACTTTCGGACCTGTATCCACTATCGGGCCAACCTTTTCTACTAAGCTCCAACTTTGGTTCATCTGGGGCTTTTGGCTCATGTGCGTAGTGGTTGCTACTTAGTTCATAGCCTAGGGGCGACTTCAGTGTGTGACACGATATTCCTTTTCTGAGGCCCACCGCTTCCAACAAGTGGTAATTTCAAGGCGTTGAAATTTACAGTTTTTGGTAATGTTCACACTGGAAAAGTCCCATTATATATTTTACGTTACATTCATTCCATAAATTAACCTTCATTTAACACTAATCACACATATATTTTGGATACTACCTCTTCAAAGTAACCAATCGGGACTAACCCGAGGGCTCAGCTGCCATTTTAAAAATTGTGGATTTCGCACCCAATGGCTTGTAAATGAGGATAGTATTGGGACGATCTTGAGGGGGGGGGGGTGTAATACATGAAACCAAAAGTTAATATTTTACACATAATTCAAAGCATCTATAATGATATGACATGCTATGGTCATGATTCACTTTAATATCCCAATCAAATGTGCTTTTGTGCGACTGTCCCGTCCGGCAATGCATTGCACCATGTTCAAAATGGTGCTTGAGCCGGCTCGAGCTATCGTGTCGCATTGGGATTTGTAGCTGACGGTGATAACTGCTTCAGACACAACCGAGCACGCAGATTAAAGATAAGATAGTAAGTCATGTTTTAAAAGTACTTGAACGACCTGGTAACAAAGAAAACAAACCCTTGGACCCTTGCAAAAAATTACGATAACAATCACCGAACACTGGGGCTAAACTGTTTCACCCAACAACTGTGGCTATGCCTTATTGAACTTTGTCTTGCAGTGCTGTTTCCCCGGCCCAAGTTAACCCTCCAGACGAGTTGACATAAAATGCTGTGTTTGAGTTGACTTAGCTGCAAAAAAAAAGGCACATGACGGCCCCTTTCTCAATAAAATCTTTCAACTGGGGCTATGGCTATGTTGTTTCACTGACCAACCGTGGCTATGCAGCTATGCTCTTTCCCCGACCCAAGTTAGCCCTCCACCCCAGACAAGTTGAATTAAATGCTGTGTTGGAGTTGACTTTACTGCAAAATAGCGGCATACGACCGTCACCTTCTCGATAAAATCTTTCAGCCATGGTCGATCAATTTTTATTAGGGAAGAGCGGCTTTAAACTTTTTTTTTTTTACGTTCCATTAAATTTATTTATGGTCGGGACTCGGGCCATTTCAATAGGGCCGGTCGGGTTATCGGAACCACTCATATATTTTTGTTAGGCTTCGGCCAACTTTTGTTGAAACATATTTAAAATGGATGTTCTTTCCCCTTTTACACATTACCTCCTTTGACATCAATTTAATTTGTTACCTGGGCACAGTCGAAGGCACTTGTTAAAGAAAATAATATGTGCCATACCAAAGTCGTACAGTATTTAGATCAAATCCTGCCTGAGGCAATACATATATTTCTCAGCAATCCAAATAATGAATTTGACAACGGTAAAAATGGCGTTGGTTAATCTTGAGTAATTTTTTATGTTGTGAACGGTAGCGTTAATATCATATATCAGGGTAGTATTGAATACAATTGATGTTATACAATATTAAAACACTGAAGTTATGATGTCAATGAATGCAGTCAGTTGGACCATGAAGCTACTATTAATAGTAGCTCCATGGTTGGAGTAAATATTAACATATCAATTAAAGTATGTGTGTCAACACACACTTTTCTGTTTTTCCTCAAATTCTTTCTTTCTTTCTCCTTTCGTCTTTACCAGTGAATTTGTCGGAGACTTTTCTCTGAAACTATTATATATAGAAACTTCAAACTTGGCATGATTGTACCTCCATACAAGGAGTTTCGCCTTTTTATGCAGAGGAAGAAGATGTGTAAAATTATGCAACTGAGGGGCATTTGAAATTTTATATCTTGAATATCTTCAAAAGTATAATAGAATGAGATGTCATTCCAACTTCTACTAGGAGGTTATTGACTATTGCACATCTAATGAATTTAAAACAAAAGTTGTAGCAATTTAAATTATGCTAATTCGCAGCATTTGAAATTTTAAATCTTGAATATCTCCAAAACTATTATAGACAGAGATGTCATTTTAACTTCTACAAAGGGGTTATTGCGCATGTAATGAATTAAAAACAAAAGTTTTAGCTATTTAAATTATGCTAATTTGACACTTTAGATCTTGAATATCTTCAAAATTATTATAATTATATACTTTATTGATGAGACTACCCCTTTACAACGGGGGCACCGCGGGCAAGGCATGACCCGCGGTGCGTCCAAATATATACAAGTATAAAAAGAACACAATACGTCACTAGACACACCGATCAAGTAATAAAACAATTAGGTCGGGCTCAGGGAGTCGCTTAGTGACTCGCGCCTGTAATGCAACGCTTTTGTTAAAAACTTTTTACAGATAAAATCAAATAGTGACCCAACATTTTTTCCAAAGTCAAATGCTTGTTCGCCAAGTAAAAAACAAAGTTTTCTTATTTGTGAGGAACCCATGTATTTGTACCATATGTGCTCCATACCGCACTCTCTAAGACTATTTTCCAACATAAATATATATTTGACTCTAATATGGTTTGTTGTACTACATTTAAAATGAAATGCGGAAGATCCTCTTTTTCGCGGTGACACAAATTGCAAATTTCATGTGATAATCCCCATCTGGCGAGATCTTCATTCAACCCCAAACAACCGACCCGGGCCAAAAATTTTAATCGGACTCCAACAAAATTTCCAAAGTCATAAATGTATTTACTACCAAAAGTGGAACCCTTAAACAACCGAAACCAGTACAAAGAACTTTTATCATCAATATCTTGAAAGAATTCTAACTTGCAACTTTCTAAACTTAATTTTCGATAAGGCTGCAGCCAGCCGTCATCTTTGCTTGTCAACACACGGTCCATTCCTGCATTAATCAGAATTTGGTGAATTTCATAAATATAAGGCCAGGGTGGTTTCGTTTGACCATCATAACTTCCCAAAAGTTCATTAAAAACCTGTTTACATAGTCTGTTATCAGGCAAATCGTAATTTAGTCTGTGGTAATACTTGATTCTGATTCGATCTAAAATTAACTTATGTGGTAACCATGCAAATTCTCCTAAAACCGCTGAAACAGCCGGAGAGGACCTTACTCCCATAATCGCCTTAGCCATGCTATATTGTATTGTTTTAATTAGTGCTTTGCTTTCATTAGTATTGTTAAGCCAGACAGCACATCCATGTGACAGAGAAGGTACGATGATGCTTTTCCAAATACTATTACCAAACAAAACTCTGTTAACGTTCTCATGAGCTGATAAGATATTGCAAAGATAAGCCCGTAGGCGTGATGCCTTGGGTTTTAGTAACGTTTTAACACGTGATAAGTCACACAAGGACTGGGTAAAAAGTATTCCAACATATTTATAGGTCGTAAACTCATTAATAAAAGAATTCCCTAGCATCCATTTCCTGCTGGGGTTATAACGTTTGCCAATGACCATCACTTTTGATTTATCGTAATTAAAGGACATGCCCCATTTAGATACAAATACATGTGAAACATTTAACATTTTAGTCAAACTTTCTTCACTTTCACCAATAAGGACGACATCATCTGCGTACAGTAAACCAGGAATTTTTGTTCCGTTGAGGGGAATGCCAAAGCTTTTATCATTTAAATCTTGCATAACCAGGGAGAACAGAGTCGGCGATAGGATACAGCCTTGTTTTACACCATGTGCAACTTCGAACCAAGATGATTCAAGTGGTCCGAAAATAACCTTGTTATTCACTTGGCTGTACAGGCCTTTGACAAGGCGCCATGCTTTTCCTTGTACGCCTTTCTCCCAGAGCTTTAGGAATAACATGTCTCTGTTAACCGTGTCAAAGGCCTTCGATATGTCGAGAAAGGCTAGCCATGTTTTTAATTTTTTGTGTTTCCTCAGGGAGCATAAACCTTTTAAACTAAAACAATGATCTTCGAGCCTTCGCCTTTTACGATAAGCACCATGCATTTCACTAAGCACGTCATGACTTTCAAGGAAATCCATAAATTGCTCCTCAATTACAGAAGTGAATAACTTATAGACACATGAAGTTACCGTGATGCCCCGGTAGCTACCGAGGTCTTCCTTGGACCCTTCCTTATGAAGAGGTTTAACAAGTCCCCGAGACCACTCTTCGGGGAAACACTCTGTTAGCTTACAAAACTGAAAGAGGTTGACTAAAGAATGTATCATGATATGCCCTCCTTACTTAAGAAATTCATTGGGAATACTGTCCACTCCACAGGCTTTACCTGATTTGAGCTTTTTCATTGACATTTCAACTTTTCCAAAGTCTATATTAATATCAGAAAGACCACTGAAGTCACCTATAGAATTTTGTAGATCATCAACCTTATCCTTCAACGAACTTGTAGATAAATAAGTATTATTGTTGCTTCCTTGAGAACCTAAGTTGCGCCAATAATCACCTAGTACACGTGAAATTTCCATTGGATTTTCTATCAAGCGGGAACTATCGTTTGGGTCTGTTGTTCTGAGGGGGTACTCATTTTTAACGTTCAATCTCTTGAGCATACGCCAGTATGCTCTACTGTTTTAAGAGCCTTTCTGAGAATTAAGAGTGATCACTTAATCTTTCTTTCAACCGTCTTTGCTTTAATTTTTTCCTTGGATAATTTGTTTTCGTCTTAAATATTCAACCCAAAGCTCATGTATAAGATCTGGATTACACTGGCCCATACTTGACCAATGCCTAAAGAACCTGTTGGTCACTTTTCTACTTTTAATGCGATTGCCTATTTCAGCATCCCAAAGACGACCTGAATGACCTTTAAATATCTTTTTACCCTTTTTATCTTCTCGCCCACATCCGTTACAATAGTTTTCCACGAGGTCCAAGCCTCATTTACGCTTTTAAATTGTTCACAATTCCAGTCCGAAAGGCGGGACGAGATTTCTTCTCTAAAGGTCCCCCAGTCTTTCATTTTGCTTAAATTCCATTTAGAATAATATGCTATCTCGGTTTTTTCGACCTGCTTATGTGTCGGTACAGAAACACAACCTTGAATATATATAGTGTTATGATCACTTCCAATATCATATACACCCATCTCATCAATCACTACGCTCGTCAATGTTATAGATGGAGATGTCATTTGAACTTTTACTTGGGGGTTATTGACCTTTGCGCACCGGATGAATCTAAAACAAAAGTTGTACAATCTAAATTATGCTAATTAGCAGTATTCGAAATGTTCAATCTTGAATATGTTCAACACTATAATAATTAGAGATGTCATTCCAACTTCTACTAGGGGGTTGTTGACCATTACGCACCAAATGTATTAAAAACAAAAGTTGCAGAAATTTATGCAAAGTAGCACCATTAGAAATTTTAAATCTTGAGCAACTGAAAAGCTATAATAAATCGAGATGTCATTTCAACCTTAATCCTATGTTATGGACCAGTTGTGCATTGCCATACCAATAAGATTTGAAGACACACACACTGATTTGCTATGCAGCAAATAATCTTTTCTTGTTCTATAATTAACTGTTTTCAGCCCTTGACAGTAAAACTGAAATAAAATGCATGTAAGTTCCACTTCCTTACACTATCCACTGGACTCAACAATCTGAATATATATGTCTCTGTACCAACACAGACATACTGTTTTCCCATAAATTCTTTCTTTCTTTACCAGCAAATTTATCCGACTATTTTCTCGGAGTTTATTATAGACAGAAACTCAAAGCTTGTCACAATCACACTTCTATGGGTGAAGTCTTGCCTTTTTATAATGAGAGTTTTGATTTTCAAAATTATGCAAATAAGGACTAATTAAAGTGGTAAATCTTCAATATCTGATATGCTATGGTAGATGTGGTTCCGAGTGTATAGGAGTTCCATCATAGCAAGGCAAAGGCCATCTCAAATGTCAAGGTTAAAGGTCACAGTTTACTTCAGATAGAGGTCCTCTCAAAGGTTAAAGGCCACTTTCGATGGTGGCTGTCCAATACACACATTGTCAAGCTTGTTGCCACAGAAATTAACCATAAATACATCCTTTAAACAAATTGAATTTTTATATTTTAGCAGACTCTTCTTTTCATACATTATTGCACCTTTTTTAGTTTTGATTTCTTTTATAGAGTAAACATATTACAAATCTACATAGGTGTATCACAATTCATATTAAATACAGAGACAAGTTCCAACGTATTGCAAGCTTACATTGATGCATCATTGTTAATTTTAAATGTCGAGTCAAGCACCAACAAATTAAAACTTACATTGGTGTATCACAGTCTATGTTAAACACTGAGTCAAGTACCAACACCTCAGAGGCTTACATTGGTGTATCCCAGTTGATACTAATTACAGAGTCAAGTACCAACGTATAACAGGCTTACATTTATGTTCCATATTTCACATAAAATAAAGAATCAGGTACCAACATATTAAAGGTTTATATTGATGTACCATAGTTCATATTGAATACAGTGTCAAGTACGTCAAATGGTTGACATACCACAAGGCTTGAGATTTACATACCCAAACCGGATAGTTAACTCACTATAAAACAACCAGGGAAAGTTTCCACTTTTTCTCATGTTTTTCTAGTTTTTTTTTTATTCTTTTCGGCATTATAATGTTCTGTTTCAATGTACGTACTAAGAAGGTAAAGATACCCTTTCAACACAGGTTGTCTTTTTTCTATTTTACAACGCAAAATAAACTGCTTTGCAACACCAAAAATCATATTTATATAACCTATGGATTCAATATGAATTCCTCATAAAATTTCCGCACATGTAAAGTGAGTAATTCCAGTTAATTGCAATAAGGATGTTTTTAGTTGACCAATAAATCTCTGAGTGATTGTGCATTCCCAACATACATGAAAGAATGACTCTTTTTCAGCTCCACAGAATGGATACTGATCAGATTCCACAATTCCTATTTTAAACAAGAACGTATTTGTTTTTAAGCATTTATGTAGAAAACGATACAAAAAGGCGCTAAGTTTAGCTGAAATAGTAGCAGAATAGATAAAACTGAATACCACATTAATTTTCACTTGTGAAATTTCTATTTGTAATTCAATTTTCCATTTTTCCACAGGGGAAATTGGTAAGAACGTAATATTTTCAATCATTAAATCATACACCAGTTTTGAAGCCTTAGCTGTTTCATATAGTACAGAAAAACATGATCCATATTCATTAATTCCAAACCCAACAATGACAGCAAAGAGATACCAGACTTGCCTAAGCATCAACATTTCTTTTCTAATACCAATGTGAAGAAACAAATTTCACTCCTGACTTGAGACAGGCAGTCACCCATAAAAGGCAACTGGTGGTTTTAAACCGGTCCTCTCAACCTTAGAAATATTCATCATTAACTGCAGACACTAGTTCATTTCCAAAATGTATAGGCCTAACCACCAAAAACACAAATTTCATTACTTCTGCCAAAAATAAAAACAGACCTGTTAGGCCTATCACCTTTTAGTTCTCCCGACTTGTCAGTCACCTAAGTTTACAGCAAAAGAGTAAAGTAGGCCTACATCGTTTTTTTCATATTTATGAATCTGTTGAATCAAAGGAGTTTTTTGCACTTCTTTCCTCTCCTCTGAGGTCCTTTGCAAAGAGTTAACTAGTTTTTTGGGATTGCCTGCAGAACAACATAGTATGTCACAAAATCGACTCTCATATTCCATTTCTCGTAAAACTCCATATATGAAAGATCAGACCCATCTTCTTGTAATAAGTCACATATTTTGTTTATACCAGCATTTTTCCACGTATTAAGATATATCGGTTCTTATTGACTCTAATATGATCATTGTGTCATAGGTATTGATTTCTTATTTGATAATCTTCTGGTGATTTTGTATATGCTGCCTGGCTCCAGCATTTGCTATCTGGGTCCAGAAGTTGCTCTTAGTTTTGTGAATCAGTGTGCCATCTGTGTCAAAATTGTATTTCCACATCTCATTAGATGGGCCAATCAGATGCAGTGCAAGGCTTTTCCATGAAGCGCTTCTCACTGAACATAACCGTTTGACCCAAGACACTTTAATAGAATCGAAATATGACCTTAAATGTGGTACTTTAAGACCTCCATTTTCTGTTGTGTTGATCAGGACCTTGCGCTTAATTTTGTTGCGTTTGCCATTCCATATGAATTTAAACATACTAGAATCTAGTACTTTTGTTAACTTCTCTCCTGGCCCGGGAATTACAGACGTCAAAGAAGTTAGTAAGTGGGATAGCGAAGTTTTTTTACAATTTGGATTTTTCCCATTAGAGTTAAGTCTCTTCCTTGCCAAATATTTAATATTTGTTTCAATTTTGTTGGCTCCTTGGCTCAAAATTCAGTTGTTGTAATGTGTCTAGATTTGGCGTAATTTGGACTCCCAAAATTGTAATTGGTATTTTTCTCCATTGAAACTGTAATTCCGGAACCAAGGCATCCGTAGATACTTTATTTTGTCCAATTCTCAAAATTTGAGGGTTTTTTTCTGAAGAATTCAATTTTAGTTCCGATATTTTTTATTTTTGAATTTTCCTAAAATTTTGATAGTTTCTCTTAATTAATTCTCATCATATTGTAGATATAATGCTGTATCATCGGCAAACAGGCTTAGCTTGTAAATCTCAGAATAAATTTTTGCACCCTTTACTTTGTTATCTAACCTCATTTTATTTGCCAATGGCTCTACACATAGGACAAAGAGATAAGGGGAGATGGGACATCCTTGTCGGACTCCTCTTGAAATGTTGAACCTCTCTGATGTAAAACGATTATTTATAATAGATCTAGAGATATTTGTATAGAGAATTTTTATCCATTTTTGAAAAAATATACCAAAATTGAAATATTGTAAACATTTATCAATATGGTGCCACCCCAGACGATCAAAGGATTTTTAAAAATGCAGTAAAGCTATTAGTGCTGGGATGCGCTCTGCATCATATATATCTTTTAAATCTAAACTCTTTCTAATATTTTCTACAATGAACCTATTTTTCAAGAATCCACTCTGACCACTATGTATTACATCTTGTAGAACACGCTTCATTCTTGTAGCAAGTGACTTTACAATTATTTTTGTAATCTGTTTGGAGAAGAGAGATTGGCCGCCAGAATTTTAACTTAAAAATGTCTTTATTTTGTTTAGGTAATAGAAATTGAATACCATGACGCTATAAAATTAAAAGTTCGCCTGTCTCATAACATTCTGCTACTGTATAAATGAAAAGTTCTCTAATATTAACCCAGAAGACTTTGTAGTACTCGACAGGGAGTCCATCTGATCCTGGAGATTTATTATCTAACATTTATATTATCTATAATTTCTGTTTCTGTTAATGGCCCTTCACAATTCGTCTGTTGCATTTCTGGTAATTTTGTGGCTCCTTCTGAGAGGAGTATCTCTGAATCCTCATCATTACTGTATTTAATTCTGAAGTGTACAATTCTTTTTGTAGAATTTGGCTTCTTCTTTTAAGATATCTGCTTGGTTAGTTATTGATTGAATCTCTTCTGTTTTTATCTTATTTATTACTATCCTATTATAATTCCTTTTTTCTAAATTAAAACAAAAAATATTTTGTAGGTTTTTACCTTCTTCATACCAGCGTGTTCTACTTCTGACCATGGCCCCTCTAGTTTTTTCTTCAATCAAGTTTAAAGTAGAATTTTTTAGCATCTAATGCTACTGAAATTTCTTGTTCATTCAAATTAAGGCCACTTGGTTGCAGTTCCATTTCTTTTATCTCTTCCTGTATTGATTCTGACTGATTTTGAAATATTTTCTTTCTTTTTGAGGTGTATTGAACTGTCTTCTCGAATGTCAACTTTTACAACCTGCCATAGTAGTCTATGGTTACTGTCTGTATTTCTGTGGTCTTCTGTTATTCTAGCTATTGCATTTTAGATTGTTTCTGCATATTCCTTGTTTGATAAAGAAAAAACGTTCAATTTCCAGAGCCCTGGTCACTGTTTATTTTGTGTTGACTTCCAAGTTAAAACTACCGCTGAATGATCGGTACGGAAAACCTGGAATAATGGTAGGCTTGCTTATGAAGCCACTGAGCCCTATAGAGACTAAAAAGTAATCTAACCTACATTGAATCAGGGTGGAGTGCCTTGTCCTCCATGTAAACATTTTGTCATTTAGATGGAACTGTCTCCATATATCTAATGAATCAGTTTCATCCATCCATACTTTTATGGTGGAGATAGATTTTTTGTGTGATGCATATATGCCGCCAGCCTTGTCTAGATCTAAATTATGTACACAATTAAAGTGCCCTCCTATAATACGGTGATCATTAGGCATGTTTTCACACATGTTACTGACTTTCTCAAAGAATTCGGGTGAGTCATCATTTGGTGCATACAGTCCCGTCAAAGTTAGTCTTAAATCATTAACAGTGATATCCGCTATTACATATCTCCCGTCATCGTTACAGCTGCTCAGATGAATGGTACAATATCTGATCCCCATTCATTCTCCCATTGCCGTTCCATGTGAACTATGAGTTTCTTGTAAAATTAATATAGAGTATTTTGTATTTTGCAACATATAAAATACTTCCCGTCTCTTTTTATAATTTGATAAACCTCTAACATTTAAGGTAAATATTCCAAGTTCGTCCATTTTCAAAATTCCGTTGTCCTTTTCAATAGCCGGACTTCCATACTGTGTAATACATGAGCCATCATTTCTTTTCCCTTGAATGAAAATATTGTGGGTTCATTCTATCTTTACTCCATATCATAATGAAGTAGGTGACTGAAAGTCTGCACCATGTGCCTGTGGTTACACAACAGTTACCTGTAATAATTAATGTAGTGGCACTGCAAAACTTGTAACACCTATTTAAATATTTATATGTGTATAGCAGAACTTGGTCTCTGAGAAACATAAGTAAGTAACAATAATAATTTAGCCCGTAATTTCCTAGCATTAGTGTACTTGTTGGCTCTGAAAACACAAAAGGTATTTAGGTTCCTACATGTATTACAATACAACACAAAGCACAACCCCAGACCGGACCTTGACTATGTCTTGTAGGTATGCCAGTCAAGCCTGCCTGTGGCACAGTACAGCGACAAAAACAAAAGAACATGTACAACAAAAACCCACCTTGGGTCACAATGGGTCATGTGTTGTGAACGGAAAATTTAAAGTCCACCGACCCCCTAGCTTCCTTTTTGTTTGCACGTTATGTTCAGTAATAAACAGCACTTCAATAATTATACACGGCTGACAGATTATTGAGTGTGCCAAAGTGTCAATCATGTGGGTAACTTCAAGTTGCAGCAGGTCAAAATTATTGTCACAATAACCTCACATTGATCATTTTACAGAGGTGCACCTATTTTAGTTTTAAAGAGTCAGTGTTTCACCATAATGTTTGCTCGTATCCTATATCCCACTCTGCAACAAAAGTGACAAGTAACAAAAGACTACTGCAACGTATATATCATCCTACAGATGCATATTTGCCACCTGTAGTTCACTTGAACTTGAATCAACACTCTGTAATTCAGCCATGAGCACATACATTTTGTTTTGCCAGCTTCAATTGTGATTAATGATAAAGTTGCATACGACGAGAGTTTAAGGTCCGAGGGACCTCCGAACTCCCATCATTATTTGTACTTTACAAGCAATATTAAACATCATTACTTACAATTAATATAAGAATTCAACCAATCATGTCTTTGAGTCATTCATGTTGTTAACTTCATAATGTGATAGAACAGAGTTGTTGACATACCATTGGATATTAACTCCTATCACCTTGCAGTAATACCATAAGTTGCTTATCATGATAATTTATCTTATCCTAAATCGCAATCTGCAAAAAGGAAAAGAAATCTATATACCATAATGCCCGTATATAGTTTCTACTAATATTCCACTTACATCGTCAATCTGTAATCGAGCATTGAGCAACTGCTTTTTGTTTTACAAACTTGGTTTGTGATTCAAAATAAAGTTACATGTGACCTAGTGAACTTTCTTCAGGCTGCCACCCTTCTGCTTAATTAGGGGCATATAATCAGTGACAAGAGGAAGAAAAACCCCCACCCTGGTGGCCATAGTTCACCTACACGTATTTCTTTCAGCAACCTACAATGTGGTGGGCATGAATGCCTCAACAAAATCTTATTAAATATCATAATCGGCATGCTCAAGCTCAACCTCTGCCAGCCAACAGTTACATGTGGTAAGACTATATGTGGCTAAAAGTCTAAGACCAAAATTGTTTGTCCTATTTCATAAACGTAATGCAATTAGAATGTTGTATGCTACTGTGAACTGCATTCTCTTCGGAGCAATAATTCAACACATGAAAGCAAGTCATTCATGCGAATAACTTCAGGTAATTACGGAACCAAGTTATTGTCATTGCTAAGAAAGAAGCTGCACGTACTGGTAATGTTTCTTGAGAAAGTACAGATTATTGTCATAACATTGAGATTACTATACGGTATTACCTGTATTTAACCATTTTGCGGTAATAAAGATTCGTGTTTTTTTAAAAAGTTAATGTTTTACCAGAATAGTTATTCTTATCTCCTATTACTATATGCAACAACAGAGGGACGGGAAAAAAATGCATGTTAATCATACTATCTGTGCATAGTTGCCACCTGTAATTCACTTGAATCAGCCGTCTGTGATCCTGCATTAAGCAACTGCATTTTGTTTCACCATCATGGAATGTATTTTATATACAACATGTACATTTGTTGTACCATCGCGGTTTGTCTTTTCCCACATTTCAAATGTGCACAAGAGGGGGAAAGTCAGAAAAAAACTAGGTTTGCCTGTATATCATAATAACCGTACATCTCACTTGAATCGGCAGTTGGTGATTCGGCAGAGAGTACGTGCATTTATTTTACCATCTTAGATTGTGGTTAACGATAGTTACATGTGACCTCGTGTTTTTTCTGCCAGGCAGCACTGCTTCTTAATATGGGAACAAATAACAAGATAGAAAGATGAAAAAAAATCGAACAAAACCCAGTCTAACTATCATGATAGGTATACTCCTGTCTGTTATCTGCAAATCATTAATGTTACCCTTGAAAAGCTTCCTGTAAGAGTTGCTTGCAATTAATTAGCACTGAGTGACCTCAAGGTTTAGTTCTATGTCCTCAAAGTCTTGAAACAGTACTGTGTAAATACTTTACCACTTTTTAGAGTCCTGTGTGTTCCACTCTGTCATGTGGGTGGTTGTTTGTATGCTTCTGTTAGTCAATGCAGGTGATGTAACAAGACCAGTGGCGTAACAGGTTGGTTGGCAAAAGGGACAACTGACCAAAAAACAAGTCAATGACTATCAGTTCAGTGCAAATTAACTGCTGGCAGTGATTGCCACAGAGATCTCCCCCCACTTGTTGCCTGGTAAGTGGTAGGCCTATGCCCTCTGAATGTCAGCTAGGCTGATCTTCTTCAAGTTCCCTGTAACCTTGTCCTTCCATAGTATAATGGCTTGGATAGTAAATGGAATAAAGGTCTGAAAACACAATCTGTCAGGAAAAGCTTCCTACCTTGGTAGGTTTTTGTCTTGAGCACCTTGATGCCATTTTTTAGGATCAGTTGCCTGTGCCGCCAATTGAGAAGCCTATAGATGATCATTTTAGGCTTCTGGGAATCCTCTGAGAGGGCCCTCAGTGATCTATGGGCTCTTTCTACCAAGACACTTGCGTCGCAAATTTCAAGCATATCCTGTATAAAGTTCTCCATGAGCTGAGCACAGTCAGAAGGGTTTGTTGTGCAACTCTCTTGTACATTTTGTACAATAGGACAGTTTCTCCTAATTCTATTTGACAGGCTATCTACCTTGTCTCCCATTGTCTTCAACTCTTTGTTGACTGTCTTCCTTAGACTTGACCTCGGCCTTCACTGACTGCAGATCCTTGTGTGCATGTTCTAAGGAGTGTTCTATATCTGGAATCCCGGTTGTTTTTGTTTCCAAATTAACTATCCTGGTTTTCTAATTGTCCTGTGTATCTCTCATATCTGTCTGCTGCCCAAGAATTTGATCTAATCTCCCCATAACATCAGACATAGTAGGCCCAGCAGGGTCCACACTTGCACCTGCAGTGTTGCTTCTGGTACTGACGTTGCCACCACCAGAACCCTGACCTAATTCCCTGTGTTCTTGGCTGCTTAAACTAGTAGTTCTTGTTCGTTGAATTCTGCTGCCCCTCTTATATGGCAAACTTTAAGATACAATGCTGCATTTGGAGCTCATGGGTTAAGGCAATCATGAACTCAAATCTGGCAGCACTCTTTTGATTCTAAATCAGCCTTTTGCCACCTGCTTCCAAAGCTATACAGTACGGAAGATGTGTGACAGAGCAAACAGCTTCTGCTGCTCGGTAAGAATGTGGTCTGCGTAGCTATATACTTTTACCAATTGGCTTCAATTAGCGTATATGAACTAAAATACGCGGAGAGCTGCTACCACTGGCACTAAGGTTTACATTCCTGTAAAGATGAGGCCCTTGGCTTCACCCTGTTTTGCAAGAGAACCTTTAAGTTTATTGACATGTAGCAAAGTGTGTATTGCGTAGATACATCTTCTTATCCTCTTCTCAACACTGCATCTCATATATGTTAATTGCCAATCAAATTTACAATTACGATCAGCCAGTCCTGTAATGGGACATACGAATATATTGGACTCCGGGAGCATCTATGCTATAGAGGGGGCATCCATGCTCCCGGAGTCCACATATTTTCATACGGCTGTGGTCCTGTGTGCCTCACAGTCAGATTTACAAATACAAGCATCATTTCTTACGCACAATAAACCATTTCAAAGACATCTGCGAAGGCATTTATCAGGGCTCTGGAAACCCGGCGGGACCGGCATCAGACAAATGGGTGGTTTTCTTCCAGGTTGTGCACTTGCATTCAACATGGACAATTTGCATGTATGTCCACAGAGGGGAGAGCAGGTCCATAAAATATGTTTAAATGATGCTGAAAGGGATAACAGATATTTGTAAATTGGTAACATAGCTTCCTAGGAAAATAAGCTCGCTTTACTTTTATTCTCGCCAAGTTTACATTTTGAAAATCGTTTTAAGCCTTCATGTAAATTAAAAATTAATTTTAGTCCCTTGTATCTAAGACAGATTCGAAACAGGATCTCGTATAACAATTGCCGCAAGAAAGCTTTTGATATACCGAAAAGCGTGCACCGATGTGATGCTAATATTGGTAATCAGCCAGTGGATGACAAGATTTCCATGCCTTTATGGCTACCTATGACTGGTCAGTTCTACACAACTATTGAAACAGTCAAGAAAAATGGCCAGTTCAAAGTTGTTGCTGGAGCGCTAGTCATAAACATACCACCAAAATGTAAATCACCTGCGAGGTTGCATTTTGTGACAGTTAAATACTCCCATTGTGTATGATATATATATGTATGTATATATATATATATATATATATATATATATATATATATATATATATATATATATCATACACACACACATATATATATCATACACAACATATATATATATGGGTGCGTGTATGTATATAAAATAGGATGATGCTGACTCTTGTGTCACAAACATACCCTATATATCAACATGCAAAAATCCAATAAAACTCAACTCAGTCTCATGGCCAAGTATATATATATATATATATATATATATATATATATATATATAATGTTCAAACGGTTTGCCATATTATAGAAGCTCTGGTTATTTTATCCCATTCCCCAAACGTAATAAATTACCGTACACAATACATAAAGCAACTGGATCACAATTCTAAATTGAACTTTTTATTTAATCAATACATTCCAAGACAAAAATTTGGATATATGTGTGACAAGTAATTAGATTATATAACAAACGTGATATTCTAAGGTAGGAATATCATGTAACCAGTTGAAATATCAACGTATAATTGCCTTTTAACATGTGTAAAACGACAAAAATACCGCAATGTACTGATCATGGAAGTTAAAAAATAGCAGAATGATTTTTGGGGGAAGTCAACAGGGCAGAGATAAAAATCTTTTTTACGTGTTACTTAAGTTATGCGTAACTTTGCCTAAAGTAACGCGTTACGTTTAACCCAGTTACTTTCATCCAACTGACGCGTTACTAGAGGTTCACGTAACTTTGACCCAAGTAACGCGTAGCTCTTACCAAAACTTCCGCGTTCTTCACAATCACAGTGGTTATATGTAATTTAAGTGAAGCGTCAGTTTTGGTAAAAGTGATACCTTTGTCAAAGTTTTGCGTTTCTTAAGTAATGCGTAAGTTTTTGTAAAAGTAACACGTTACTTTGGTCAAAGCTACGCGTAACTTAAGTTACATGTAACCAAAGTTACGCTTAAAAACCTTTTATTGCTGCCCTGTTGACCGCCCATAGATCTCATCATAGAAGGAAAACAACACTAACATCATCTCGATTTTTTCATACAGAGTCCAATATTTTTCTCTCTTGACACCCACATTCTGTGAGGCCTTCAAGGCAAGCTGCATAATGGGTGGAATAAACTCCCTGATTATATGGCTTCTCTAGGGATGTTCGTTATACAGATTTGAAAGCAGAATCTGTGCGTATTCTTTACTATTGTGAGGGTGGAGGCAATTGCTCATATGTAACCTCTTTACTATTTCTAAAATTTCTGAGAAAGCAAGATGATGTCCCTAATAAAACAAAGGAAATGCCCATTTAGCACTTGATATAGTGGTGGTTTTCCTCCCAGAAAGAGACGCATTTTTGACCACATATTGCACGCCACGGACTTCCCCTCAGTGTAAGTATTTTCATGCTGGTCCACCCGCTAATACCAACGTCACATCCGGAAGATTGATTCATCGTCTGCTATCTATTTCAAGGCTACTCTGTCCTGCACATTTATGGCAAATAAAACAGCATGAGAGGTATGTCCATTTCATTCATGTTAGCATGCAACAGTTGTGATGCCCTGTTGTTGGCCTTCACGGTATTTGCTGGCGTCAAGTTGATTATTTTCGCTTCTCTTTCTTCAGTTGAAAGGCGGCCAAAAAGGTGCTTGTCTCTCGATTTGTGCCAGCAGAGTGATAGGCCTGTGGCCAATTTACCATTTTGTCGGCTGCTCCAGCAGATGTGCAAAGAACTGTGGGATTGAATGATTGCCAAATTCAAGGGTATTCGATAGCAAGAATGACATGATTGATGGGTATCTAAAATATTCATTTGAGAAGGTCCACTTAGGCTTCCCACGTTTCTGTCTTGGGGTTCATAAAAAGTCATCAAATATTGCAGTACTTAGTGAATTGTGAGAATATACAATGGTGTTGAAAATATTCAGTCTAATGTGTAAAAATTGCTTAAAAATAGTTCATATGAAACCAGATTCCCTTCTTTATGATACCTTTCTTTGTAATGCTGAAAATATACACACTGACAAATTTAATTGGTTAACGAGCATTCGGGACACATTATGTACTTTTGGTTATCAAACAATATGGGAAAATATCGGACTATTACCAAACGACTTTCCAACGTTAAAATTCAAGAATAGCAGTGGAGAAAATTTCAGGCAACAATGGGAAAGAGATATGCAAACGAACTTAGACTGGGATAAAAACCTACCAAAATACACCCAAATTCAAAACTCAAAATGGAGAACTATTTACTTCATACAAAAGATCGAACTTTAAGAAACAATATTACGCGATTCAGACTTAGTGCACATAATTTGAAATTTGAAACAGGAAGAAACAAAAGACTTTAAAAAATCCCTTTGGCTGACAGAATTTGTGACGATTGTAATAATTGAGAAGACGAAACGTGTGTGGTACTTTACTATTCCAAATTTAACTGTTAGAGAGAAATGTTATTTAAAAACTTGTCCGACATTTTCCGCACATTTTCAACTATAAGCGATTCTAATAAATTCAATTTCATGATGGACCTTAATGATTTTGATGAAATAAAATTATTAGGAAATTTCCTCTCTGAAGTCATAAAGAAGAGGGGATCATCCTGAAGCAATCATAACTTGTTATATCAGGATATTAGATGAACGGAGCGTTCATTTGATTGATTTATAAACGGACTTTTTTTCGTCTCTCTCGAAGACATTGTAATGTCTTGTAAGTACATTGGGTTATGTTGTAGTTGTACATGTATCTGTGAGTAATGTGTGTATTTTTGTAAAATGTCAATATTGTTGTTGATGTAGCGAAATAAAGTTCCTCTCATTTCACGCGGCCTGCGTAATGTGCAGTCTATCGGCCTCAGCCAATCAAAATCCTATAATTTAACGAAAAAGAAGATAAAAAATTTAATGCAGATGTTTCAGACTTGATAAAAGGTTTATTAGATTTACTACATATGTTTCGGACACAGCAGTACTTGAAGTTCTGCATTTATCGGCGGGAAAATAAAATTCCTTATTCCAATCATATACATTCTCCAGAGTGTCAGCGTCTGAAACAAGGACATTCAACGGATGTAGACATGTACTCCTCCAATTTTGTATCACGTCAAGATAACTTTCAGGTGTAATACTGATTTCAGGAAGTTACATATCATGAATGTTCTCCAGACAACTTTCAGGTGTAACCCTGACTTCAGGAGGCACGGTCACTGGTATTGTATAAAGAAATTTGAACGATAACCCTGACATAATCCAGGAGACTGGCTCGTAATGTTTTCAACGAGAAACTTACTCCAAATTGAAGTCCTCAAGTTGTGTATGACATCACCCATGCTTATCCCTTGGATATGCACACAAGACATATGAAGGGGCGACAAATTTTCTGGATAGGCTGCCTGTCTTCCTCTGTCTCATGCACCACTTGCTATGGCTCTACTTCTTTTTTTACCCAAATTCAGATGCTGAAATAACAAAATTTGCCGCCCGCCGTGCTTGTAATATATTTGTTTTCATACCAATAACAAAATCATTGATGGTGCTTCTATATCTCCGACTAAAAGTGGTACAGAATCTCACCTGATGTTTGAACGTGTCCTTCGTTGCCAGTGTTTCTCTGTTTGGACGTGTCCTTCGTTGCCAATGTTTCTCTGTTTGGACGTGTCCTTCGTTGCCAATGTTTCTCTGTTTGGACGTGTCCCTCGTTGCCAATGTTTCTCTGTTTGGACGTGTCCCTCGTTGCCAATGTTTCTCTATTTGGACGTGTCCCTCGTTGCCAATGTTTCTCCGTTTGGATGTGTCCTTTGTTGCCACTGTTTCTTCGTTTGGACGTGTCCCTCGTTGCCAATGTTTCTCTGTTTGGACTTGTCTTCATTGCCAATGCTTCTCTCTTAGGAAGTATACTAGGGTCTTCCACAAAAAGTACACAATTAGCATAAACAGTAAAGTTGTCATTGTGCATTAATATTAGGCTGGGCATGCGGCGTTGGCATCAACCTCAAGTCTGGTTTTATCTTGTAATATCGTGTCGATGGAAGCCATTGAACTTACATTTTATCTACTTTGTACAAAATACGAGAGTTTCTGTTTTTCTCGTTATCGCGGCTGGTTCCTCCGTGTATGCATATCTCAGGGGCTGTTGAAAAAGTGTCTATATTTGGTGAAAACCTTTGCTCTGTTGTTGGCCATACTGAAAGAGGGTCACACAGTTTGTTGACATGATTATAACTAAAGACAGTCTTTTAAATTTTTCCAATTATTGTCCAATTTTAATCATGTTTGGCTAAAATTGTAGTTATTGTAACATCTCACTTTTTGCAATTCACATTTGACATCTGAAGGTCAAAGGTCAAGGTCATTTGGACATTTGAAATTTTCATCCAGCCATAACTTTGCCAATTCTCATCTAATTTCAACCATGTTGCACCCAAATTGTAGGTATTGCAACACTGCATAATTTTGTAATTTACATGTGACCTCTAAAGGTCAAATGTTTTTATCCTTCCACAACTCTGTCAATTTTCACCCAATTTTAACCAAGTTGGACTCCAATTGTAGGTTTTGCATCACTGCATAGTTTTGTAATTTACATGTAACCTCTAGAGGTCAAAGTTCAAGGTCATTTGGACCTTTGAAATTTTCCTCTAGCCATAACTCGGAAATTTTTTCTCCTATTTTTATCCTGTTGGGCTTAAATTGTAGGGATTGTAAAGGTGCACATTTTTAAAATTTACATTTGACCTGTAAGGGTCAAAGGTTAAGGTTATTTGGCCCTCTAAAATTTTTGTTTAGCCATAACTTGGTCAATGTCCATCCAATTTCAGTCATGTCGCGCTCAAACTGCAGGTCTTCCAACACTGCACATTTTTGTAATTTACATGAAAGGGTCAAGGTCTTCGGACTTTGAAACGTTCATCTAGCCATATTTACAACTTTTGAAGGCACGCAAAGATTTGCTTTGAGGCAAATCTTCTTTTCTAGTTTCAGTTGTTTCTTTGCGATAACTCTAATTGCATTCAAATTTCTCGTTTTCGATGAATCTATGGTAATAACAAACGACTTAAATACATATTCATAGAATTCCTTACTTGGTGCTTCAAATATCTTCTTTTTACCACTTAGCGTCTCCGGCACACAGAGATATAACATTAAAAACCAATGCAAAATTTGCACTTGCCGGCAGTACACAGTATCATGAAGCAACGCATCGGTCCATTCAGCTATAAGTTTAACGTGATTTTACAAATATTTAATTTTAATCGCCACGAACATGGTACTTTGCATTTTTTTCTCGGCTTAAAGCGACATTTCCAGTATAGAGATTCATGGAGACCGTCAGATACACTGCTTTTCTCTCTCCTCCCCCCCCCCCCCCCCCCTGTATATTGTCGCTTCTTCGCTTGTCTGGTGTTGCAACAGATCAGCAAACAGACAGTGATGTATTTCGTTGCAGAGTGTTTGATTGCGTTTTACATAAGAATTAGAAAAATACCCTCTCAAAATAGTCAGTTCTGCAGATACGGTTGTTCCACACAATCCAGGCGGTATAAAAATACCTCTGAGAAGTAATTAGCTGTGGTTCAGAAACGTCACCTGAACAGAGGTCGCTTGGGAAGTAAATGCTTTAGCTGTCATTCAAACACAACAACCGAACAGGGGCGCTCTACTCAAAATGTTTGGTGTGAAACCAATGTTCGCAGATTACAAGACTTTCTCCAACTGGAAACGTTTGCTTTATTTCTGTGATATATTATATTGAATGTAATAGTGCTTAAAACAGTTACACACACAAATATATATATATATATATATATATATATATATATATATATATATATATATATATATATATATATATATATATATATATATATGTGTGTGTGTGTGTGTATGTATGTATGTATGTATGTATGTATGTATGTATGTATGTATGTATGTATGTACAAAGGGACAGAAAGACACTTGGCAAAACTTCGCAGGATATGGTGTTTTCCTTGTTTGTGTTAATACAGGAACGGAATGCTTGACCATGGGAACATCAATGGTCGTTGATTACTAATATTTTGAGGACTTACACATTATGATGAAATGTGTTTCAACTTATGTGCAAAATGATTTAAAGATAGGTGCAATTTACAGTGTCTGCAAATCGGTAGGATGGATAACAGAAAAACGAAACCAAACATAAAAAATCGCAGGATCGTTTTTTGTCGCCAATATGTCAGGATTAAGATGAAAGTGTAATTATGATTTTATCACAAATAATTAGTGACTTATATCCACATTTATGGGGTGGCTGCTTTGCGGTCAACTTTCAATTGTTTATTCAACAATTAACATCACAGACACCCAAATACGGGATATATAAATTCTTTAGAGTATGACGAGTACACACATATATGATATGTTATCCTAACGCAAATACATTTTGAGCAAGGATTGACTTAAGTGGGATTTATTTTTGGTGTCTTACCTGTCCTTAAAGATGCAGTGATATCGTTAAATATTTGAACATTAATACGTCACATACCGACAAAAACAACAAACAAACGCTGCTCCAATATTCATATATATATATATGTGTGTGTGTGTGTGTGTGTGTGTGTGTGTGTGTGTGTGTGTGTGTGAACCTTATCTTGTCTTATTCGGTACACAAAAGGAATCGACCGCTTTTCAATGATATCTTGCACGCGAAAATGATCATACAGCCATACTACCTAAAAGCATCCTGTCATATGTCAAAATCGATTCTGTGATGGCATTGAACATTTTTTCCTCCTAAGTAGACTTTCTTGAACGGCCATATTCTGTTGGCCAGCAGATTATTGCCCTAAAAGGAAGTCTGTCTGGAGACAAAGAATATGTTAGCACATGATCAACTGTTTTAACACATTTTCAAATATTTGAACATGTGTTCAAATATATTATGATATCACCAAATTGTTGACCATGTGTCTAAATGTATTTAAACATGTTAAAATGGATACAGTTTAAACCATATCATTATAATGATTCACTTCAGTATTAACCTTGACCACTGCCCCCCCCCCCCACAGCGTACGCTGTGTACTAATTAGAAACGTAAACATTTGTTAACGGCCCCCTTTTATAAACTCAAAGTGCCTTTCAGTGTCTCTTGGGTTGTGTGACTACTTGTCACATTGTTTCACAGCAATAGGCGCAAAAAAAAAAGTGAAAACAATATTCTCCGTATACCCCCTCCACTAACACTAATTTCCAAGGTTCAATTTAGATACGTCGAATGAGATTCCTCCTGGAGAGACCTTAGAAACACGGTCGGAAATCGTAGTACCGGTCTTCCATGCTATTCCCCAGGAGGCCATTTTAAATGAAAATGTACGTCCCACGCCCAACAAACATACCGCGTCTTTTGATTGGCCTGACATCAACGACTCCATCTGTGATACACACTTGATTGACACGGGCGTCATGGCTATTGTTCGGCTACATACATGTGTATATGGGTTTGGTCACACTGAAAGAAGTTTCATTATAATTATATAGCTCCATGGTTTAGCGTCCAGTATATAAAGCCTTGATTTGGCTCTTGTGCTGTGCGTACTAAGGCATAAACCGAAGTATATATGTTAATTTCCCTTGCAACCACCTCCTGTGGACAGTTGCAAACGTCTTGTAATATTCGGATTTATTCATGATTAGCCCTGCAAACCAAGTCATAGGCTCCCGCGTGTGCCCTGTGTTGACTGCCAACATCTACTTACGCTCAAGTCTGCAGTTGTAAGCCCTCTTATTCTGGTATTTCACCAGACCAAGTCTCCATTGTGCAAATTGGAGCCATCCAAGCTGCCACGTGCACTTCAACGATGTTTGTTTCTCGAAACCTGGGGTATGTACAATATATACACACACATATATACATATGTTCCACGCATTATGGGCGATGTTTCATCAGACATACACCCAATGTGAGTGTTTAAACATCCGTCCACCAAACAGGATATATATTTAATTCTCAAAATTATGAAATCTTCCCAAAATGCTCGGAACATATATATTTACATATGTTGTTTATTGTTCAAATAAGTATCCTTGTCAACCTCCGATTGTAGATTTCCGCAATAGCCACGGCGACACAATATTTACTCAGCGTTGTCACAGAGGATCCAGTGCACGCTGATTCCCTCATCATTTAATATAATCGTTGTAGATTTTTTTTGCAAAATGCGTAATAGGAACTCCTAATTCTTGATCTACTACATGGTAGAATGTATCCTCCGTGAATGTGCATGTGTTGTATCAAAGAGCACAAGCGAAAGAAAGAGGGACAACTTGTGGTTTGTGCTGGGACTATCCATTGGTGCTTTGTACTGCTTGTAAACGCACTAATTTTGTCTTTGTACACTGGATGTTCACATTAAGCACGTTCACAACGACATTTCTCGTGCACATCTGCTGCATTGTACATATATAGCTTTGGCAGGAGGAATGTATGTGCAGTAAAGTATATCGATGTGGAATAAAATCGCGAAAAATCCCAGGCTCCTTGGTTGCATTTTATAATTTCATTGGTGAAATGACCCAACTGTGTAGCCTAAAGGCCTTCAATCATGTAATTGTACTATTGGTCTCCGTCTGTGGCCAAGAGGTACAAAAAGGGGAAAAAACTCAAAATAAGTCATGCTAATTTTGTCAATTGTCGGCATGTCGTGATGCTAAATAATCCAAGATAAGTACATGTACTAATGTACTGTATACCTTTTTTTTTTGTTTCGGATACAAAGAGACGCGCGGTACGTCAACCAAACAAACAAATGGACCTTTACTGTCAATGGAACTGACGCTCATCAAAATTACACGACAAACTCACAATTGGTAGCTAAGAGATATAAAAGAACAACGAATACAGTCAAACTCAGACATGCTTATCTTTTAATTTGTTGACCTGCTTTGTATAAAACTTCCATCGTGTGAATTGAGCAGGATAAATTCATACTTGGAACAAATACTGATAATTTCAAATGAGTGTTCGAAAATGGGCATAATAAAAATGAGAAATTTATAGAAAAATTGAAATTTCAACGATTAAGCCAAGCAACGATGTGTTTAAATTAATTTGATGGTGTGCTAGTCACCTATGTCTTGTATCATACATAAGTAATCATAAAATCTACTACTACTACTACTACTACTACTACTACTACTACTACTACTACTACTGCTGCTGCCGCTGCTGCTACTGTACTATAATACAACAGCTACTCAGGGTCATTGAACAGCAAAAAGTTGTTTTCTGGATGTATACGGTGATTATGATGATGACAACACGACGATGGTGACGAAGAAGAAGAAGAAGAAGAAGAAGAAGAAGAAGAAGAAGAAGAAGAAGAAGAAGAAGAAGAAGAAGAAGAAGAAGAAGAAGAAGAAGAAGAAGAAGAAGAAGAAGAAGTTTCTACTAACTTGTCGATAAAAGGATGAGAAAGTGTCATACTGGTCCGTAGCCATGAGGAAGACCTGGGCCACATCCAGTTATACTCCTGGGAAAAACTTCACCGCAGCCAATATCTTTTCATAAGCATCAATCGACCGATACATACAATGGTCTCTGATTGGAGTTCTAGGATTAACACGCAGAAATTATGATGCATTTCATGTATTTTTCTATCCATACTTGCTAATGTCTGCAATTATTCTTTTAAAGACACAATGATAAATATAAATTTTACGTATTCTTATCTGTGTAATTTTGATATGTCCGTTAATCTCACAGAGCATAAAGAAGAATGTTACCGATTTTTAATATAAAATGCTACCTGTAGAATCAGTGTTGCAAGCAGATTCTACATGTAGCCTTCTTGGTTCATATAACTTATTTCAAACGTGAAGGTAGCTAAAAGGCCAGCGTGTTCAATTATATTCGTTCTAATTTTAAAAGATTTTTGTAATACTCATCATTTGAATATATAAAAAAGTCAAATAGCCTTCTATTTTTAGTGAATTTCAGAATTACATCAGTTTCTATTGTTGTTGTGAAGATAACTGACATTTGATGTTTTGTACGGTTGCTATGCTTAATACAATTGAACCCATAAGAAAACGTCCTTTGTGGTCCATTTTGCTCCGAGAAAAGCTAAGTCGCTCATCCCTCGTCAATACTAACTGCTGCTCTATATTGTTCCTTCGGTCTGGGATCTAACAGGTTCTCTGTGATATTTTGAAGTGAGAAGGTATACAAATATGGCATTCCAAACACAGCAAGTTCCATGTTTTCTCCACGCCATAATATGGAGTGTGAAGAGAAACATGGAGCGTTCGCTTATAGGAGACACTTCAATATATCATTGACAGATTGGTAACACCAGGGACGTCCCTGGTAACACATTGAAAACCATGTCTTCAACCTGCCAGGATACAGATGGGACAGCACGTCGATATCAACCACGAACATGTTTCAATGTTTTAGTCAGTAAAACTCCGACAAACGATCGAAACAAAAACAAGTCTCGTACCCTAAGAAAAAAACTAAATACCAACCCCCCCCAAAAAAAAAACAAAAAAAAAAAAAAAAACGAAAACAAAAACAAACACACACACACACACACACACACACACACACACACACAGACACTAAACAAAACAAAAACAAAACGACAAAACAAGACAAACCAAAAAGTAAAAAAGATGCAAAAGAAAAATAGTGAGGAAGTGAAATACTTTATCTCAGATGGAACAAGTTGCCATGGATACCGAGAGGTTGCTTAGCAACGAGGTGGTGGCCAGTAAGGTGTGTACAGCGGGAGGTTGTGTGTGTGTGTGTGTGTGTGTGACTCTTGCGTAGAAGCGCGCGTGGTGACGGTATCAGATGGCCGTGTTTTGCTGGACTTATAAGCTGCCGCTGCATTCCGTGCCCACTCGCTGTCAGGAGACAAGCCGCGTTATCGGGGGTTCCAGGGATGACACAATGTAAGTACCAGTGTGGCGTTCTTCCTACAGCGTTTTCCTCTGCCCAGTGTCGACAAGACAAGTTGAAATGAAAGAAAAGAAAGTAATTTTATTGTATTGGCCAGTTAAGTCGACATATAAAATGATCTTTCCTTTGGCGGAGTACAATCAGAAAGCAAAAGCGAATCCCTGAGGCCTTACTTTGGAGAAAGGAATCCCCTGAACGCTTCTTGGTGACAGTTAAAATCAAATTTGAATATGTCAAAAAACGGACCGCATTGGCTTTATCTCCTGTTCACGAAAATCGGAATATAGAGAAATAATTTGAACATTAAAAATTTGAGACAATAATAAGTAAATAATTTATTCAACAAAGCATTTCAAGTGTCTACAAAAACAAAGTTTGTGTGAAATGCCCATGGGAACAAAGGAATGGTCGACACTTTATACATATATATATATATATATATATATATATATATATATATATATATATATATATATATATATATATATATATATATATATATATATTTATATAACTTGTAGGTACAGACACATTTGAATATACATATAACAGGATGATAAATTTTGACTACTTCTTCACGCAAATGTATCATATTCGCTCGAACTCGCTCCTTCCATGGATGTGAAAAAGAAATACCATGGCAGGCAATTACAGGCCGGGTGTATGTATATATGGAGTACGTCATCTTGATGAAACTGGACACTGACTACCTGATGCTGACACTGATATCATTTTCCACAACTACAGCTTTTATGTCCACATCAGGGCCATCTCAACATTTTTTGTTGTTGTATCCGGCGTTTCCCCTCGCCCTTAGTACAGACAGCGATCAACCAGTTCAAAACGCCAACCGGTGGTTTTACTATTTGTGACGCTAACTTTGGAAATATCATGGAGAGCAGAAACGGAATGACGAAGTACAAATCTATAAGTCAAGCCTCATGTTAATCAGTATCATTTGTTGCTCCAGCTTGACGTTTTGCACCGGTCGTTAGCTTTTTTTCTGCGCGCTAGAAGCTACTTAAGCATTAATTATTCATATGTCTCTGTGTAGTTGGGGTGCGGTCGTGCGCGTTGGATGACTGATGCTGAGTTTCAGATTGACACGTGTATTTATAACTAGTCATAATTTATAACTTTTTCTCAATTCGAGCAGAACAATGCAATGTGAAACTTCTGCATAATAGGCAAGTATCGTAACCTTGTGCACCTAATTATGGATGAAAAGAATGGGAAATTGGTACACACTATTTATCAAAAGGCAACAGTATGACGTCACCATAGCCTCATTTATTAGGGGATTCAATCTGAGGTAATCAATGTAAAATCAGATTTCGTTTTAATCGTCGATAACTAAAAAAATCTTTGGATAGCTACGCAACAGATGTATACAAGCAGGAACGGATATCCTTGACCAATGGCTATCTTGCGTAACAATAAACGTACAATTGAAGTCTTGTTGTGCCTATTGCCCAGGACTATTGTCTCTTGCATATATTCCCCTCCAATGTAGAGTAGAATTTCCAATTAAGACCATCTCCGAGAAATACCATTTCTATGTTAAGACCAGTAATTTACATCCCCATTCCTGTTTATCCTCAATAAAATTCTATCGCTTATTAGAACCATATTTTTCAATCCCTTAGGCGGTCTTAATAGGGAGATTCCACTGTATTCTCTTTTGATATAACATATAGATATGTGTAAACCACAGGATCAAACATGCCTTTTTTTGTAATACTCCACCCTGTTGCACTTTCCATCATGCAGTCTGCTGTAGTAGATCCAGCTAAAGGTGATTTTCTTATATAGGAATAAGAAATCATTTCCTCTTTTGTGAAAATTGAAAAAAAAAATATTGACCAAAATACTAAATATTTTCTTTGGAGTGAGATGAAAAATATACGAAATGGGTTTCTCGCTGAGCGAAAAAGAATATGAAAAAAAAAAAAAAACCTTTCAAAAACATAAAATTATTTGTGAATGGACAAACGATTTATTGGTAAGGAAACATCATTGTATATTTTTTGCCAAATGGAAGTGATGCTAAAATCGACTCTGCTTGGAGCAAAGACAAGATATAAATGACTGCGTTGTCTGTATCTTTGGTGTGACTGCAGTTTCTGGTTGCACAAATTAATTCAGGCAATAAAACATAAAGATGACTTATTGGAGAAAAATGTACACATGTATACCTAATATTGTTACATTTAGTTCAGAAGATTAGGGGTGGGGTGTCAGGTAAAAGAAGGGAATTGAGACCCCAAACCGTATTTACCCTTGATATTGGGATTAAGGTTGACGTTCACTTCTTCAGCTGGCACCACATATATGGATGGATATACTGTAGGTAGATATGTGTTCCAAGATGGACATTTTACCCACGCAGTAAACAGAAGAGATGGACACTTTTGGAGCAAGTTTTTTTTCACTCTCTTTTTCTTCTAGCAAACCCATATGTCTTGGTATTTGCTGTGTATATTAATCTTTGAAACCATAAAAATTAACATGTCCCGCTAAGAAAAAAAAATGGAATTGCTCATACGACCAGCGTACTACGTGCTAGATAAAAGAATATACGTTTCTTTGCATGATATGACAAAGGTCGATGGTACAACTCGGCCCTGCGGTCGTGAGCGGCACCAGATATTATTATACCACTTTTAATTAATTAGAATCGCTGACTGCACATATTCAAATGGACGAGAATCATACTGTAGACTACATTTATCAGGGCAGCAGTCCAAACGTAATTAGTGTCAACTTTGATAAAAAAAATCTACTTTGGTAAATTATGACAATGAGAACCAACATACGGACAACCGTGTTGTTTGAAACTTAAGTGTTTTCAAAATGAGACATATATTCGGTACAAAATGAAATCAATCACCGTGATACTTGTCAACTAGTCTGCATTGTGAACACCTGGGCCTTTTCTTGCGAAGACAAAGAGCTCTCCAGTTTTGGCATGGAAAAAGTTCATTAAAAAAAGCATAAGTTTTTCGATCAGAATATGATATTTTTTATGGGTACAACAATTTCCTTTAATGTTCACAAGCAAAACTATAATTTTCACGTTTTCCCCATGAAATTATTGCACGTACGTGCAACGTTCCATATTACCCCCAAGGGACAGATATGTTATATTGATCATTTTGTGATATAAATAAGTGAGTGCTAATAGCGGCGCATAATCACATAATGATTGGTCCCGAATAATTACTGCACAGGTGTTAATATAGCGCCCATGAAGAGCAATTGAAGAAGACAATTATAGCTATAGACATGTGCTAAACTCTTAATAAACATATGGCAGATCATCTGATGTCCCGTTTTATAAGGCATTGATAATGACATACATTATAGTTTTCTCTGTCATACCAGGTTTCACAGATTTTCGAAACCATCAGATCATCCATACAATTTCAGGCACGGAGTTATATTTTAGCATTCACTGTACCGCATTTTTTTTTCTTCGAGCGCGCGTGTGTATTGATACGTGGATTTACATACAAGGGTCGATACATATGTAATAAATAAAATATGTTCAAAAACAAAACAAATAACACCAGAAAAAAGAAGACGTGCTTAAAAAGCAGATCTGTCTTGCATTCAATGCTTGCATCAATTAAAATCTTAAAATCTTGACTGTTCAGTCCATAGGCTGCACCTGCAGCAAAATATATGAGAATGTGACAATGACACAGTGGTCTTTTAAATGTTGACCTCATGCACATAACTCCTCTTGAAATAAAGAAATAATCGTACATTGTTCAGTAAATTAATGCAAACTAAACCCCTAATAGGCATTCAAAATACTAGTATGACTAAAACTGTGGCACAAACCTAAGAATTGTAGGAATAATGGACACCTTTACCTCATTTAAAGTGTTAAAGTGTGCCTAGTGAGCATAAATATAATTCTACAACTTTTGTTTGTAGTCCATTGATTGACAGCACAAACCTATGAATTAAGATTTGAATAACACATGTACCTTTAATAGTTTTGAAAATATTCAACATTTCAACTTTTCAAATGCCCTAATTTGCATAAATTAGAATTATACAACCTTTTTTGGTTGTGGTACATTGGATGCGCTTATACCACAAACCTCATAACTTAAGTTGGAAAGGTGCCTCTACTTGTATTAGTTTTGAAGATATTAAACCTTTAAATTTTCAAATGCAATATCAATAACTGCAAAATTTAGTATTTCTCGGCGATATAGTTTCCGAGATAAACTCCGTACAAAATTGGCTGAAACAAGAAAGAAAGAAACTGGAAAAGAAGATTTGCGTCAAAAGCAAATCTGTGTGCATTAAAAGTTTATTGGATGCTACTGTAGCACAAACCCAAGAATTTAAGGAATAATAGACCCGTTTGCCTCATTTGACTTGTTCAAGTGTCCGGAATTGGCATAAATTAAAATTCTACAACTTTTGTTTGTGGTCCATTGGATGCCCTAAAAACACAAACCTATGAATTTAAGTTTTAATTGCAACGTTATAGTTTTAAAGCTATTCAACTTTGAAACTTTCAAGTGCCCCTAATTTGCATATATCAAGATTCTACAATTTTGCTTATGGTTCATTGGATGTGCAAATAGCGCAAACCTATGAAATTCTACCTTTGGTACTTTTGACGATATTGAACCTTTAGAATTTTAAATGGTCTGAATTTGCATTGTTTTCAACATATTAACTATTCTAAACCAGGTGCTGAATTTCACTGCTAGATCAATACCTGTGCAAAATTTAGTATTTCTGGCGTCCGACATAAACTCCGGACAAAGTTAGACGTAGAAAAGAAGGAAAGAAAGAAAAAATAAAGAAAGAAAAAAGAAAAAGAACTCTTGGAGAACAGTAGGTATGTTTCATCACCCTGACATGACAAAAACAGATTTTTTTGAAAAACAGTAAGTCTGTGCTAGCACACAAACATCTTCGGAGATGCTAGTTTAGCTGGAAGTAGACGTAAGGTTTTCCTTTTTCTGTTTTTTTCCGTTGATCATTCTAGCCGTCTGTCCGTCCTCCCCCCCCCCCCCCCCATTCATTCAATGACCCATGTATCTGTCTGGGTGACCCAAATCAGCAGATGTTGTTCTTACCTGTGTCTGAGTAACAGTACAGTATATTTATAGTGTCAGGCTACGTGACAAAATACCATAAGATTTACAAATGGTCATGCGTAGACGTGAACAACGGATGAGGACCAGTGCATAACCGGTCGATGCATCCTTTTGTTTTATTTATTTTTGTTTTTATTTGTCTGTTTGTTGAACTGTTGACGAATGGGTCAGTCCAGTGCGACCTGTATCGTTTTTTCTCTGGAAATTTAGGCATGCTGGTGCTTGAATGACAGGTCCTTTAACGATACATATGCTTCTGGAATCGTTATGGTACTTTGCATGATAACGACGATTCCCGTCACAAGCAATGAAACAATAAAACAAAGCATGAATCACAAATGATGCGCAGCGGCATGTGAATAAGCGCAGAAACTGGACGTGAAGGTGGCCTGTATCTGTCCAATGTTCATCCTCGTACAATAGCGCCTATTATGAGATAAGAAAGTACAATTAATCGAAGAGATCCGGAAATAATATTTATGTCAGCACAATATGTCTATTGGGTGCAAAATGGTGCATGGTTGTATCAAGGAGAGTACCCTCCTTGGCTCCTTGGTAGTGTTCTTGTGAACTTAGAGATGCAGTTGTTGTTGACTTCAGTTCAGTCCTGTCACAGTTAAATAATATATTACTATAAAGTATGTATGTATGTATGTATGTATGTATGTATGTATGTATGTATGTATGTATGTATGTATGTATGTATGTATGTGTACAACTTTGATGTCATTGATGTCATCTGGGATTGATAATTTATGCCCTTTAATTTCAGATAAATTTAGTAATTCCGATATTGTTGCCTTTGTAGAAATTGACACGGGTAACTCTATTAGTATTGCGACTTTTACATGACACAGTTTTTTTTAATGAACGACGTTTCAGATTTCAGGTGTCTTGACTATAAAGAAGCTTTTTGGATGTCTCCTAGCTGATCGAATTTTGGAAAAGCATCACTTGACGCAAAACTCGGTTCAGTAGGAAGACTGAGTTGTGCTTCTCTAATGGCGACATACAGAACAATAATTGGTGATAAATGGTCTAGATCATTTTGTGTATTGTACATGTTTTATATTCAGCATAAAAAAGAAAAGAACTGCGACGCAAAACTCGGTTCAGTAGGAAGACTGAGTTGTGCTTCTCTAATGGCGACATACAGAACAATAATTGGTGATAAATGGTCTAGATCATTTTGTGTATTGTACATGTTTTATATTCAGCATAAAAAAGAAAAGAACTGTGGGGAAAAAACAACACAAAACTAGAAGAGAATATTTGCTTTAAAACCAAATGTGTCTGGGTGCTTTCAAAAGTTGTAAATATGGCTAGATGCACACTTACAAGGTCCAAATAATCTTAACCTTTGACTTCTAGAGGTTACATGTAAATTACAAAAATATGCAGTGTTGCAATACCTACAAGTTGAGTCCAACATGATTAAAATCGGATGAAAATTGACCAAATTATAGCTGGATGAAACTTTAGAAGGTCCAAATGACCTTGAGCTTTAGAGGGCACATGTAAATTACAAAAATATAATAGTGTAACAATGTCAACAATTTATGCCTAGCATGAAGCAAATCAGATGAAAATTAACAAGTTATGGCTAAATGAAAATTTCAAAGGGCCAAATAACTTTTCATTTGAAAACTATTATGCGTAGAAACTGGAAACTTGACATGATTATACTTCCATACATGATGTCTTGAGTTTTTGTAAATAGGTTTAACGGTTTTGAAAATTATGCAAATTAGGGTCATTTGAAAATTTACATCTTTAATATATCTCCAAAACTATTATATGCACAGATAACCAATCCGACTTCAATTCGTATGTCTGTAACACTACACATTTTTGTAATTTACATGTGACATCTAAAGGTCAAAAGTCAATGTCATTTGGACTTTGAAATTTTCATCTAGCCATAAGCTTAATGGAATGTGAAGAACCAAAGGCTTTGAAGATTGTATTGCATGACTGGGTTGCATTAAATTGGACCTTTAAAGTTTATTTATATTTTATTTATTTATTTTTTTTGGGGGGGGGCAACGACGGAAGGTAAGCCACATTCAAAAAGGTGAATTAGCTGTCATGTGTGGAGAAATGCATATATTACACATCAGGTTAAATGGTTAATTTGTCATGATGGCAACTTACTAGCCTGACTAACTCTACAAGCAATTAATTATGCAAGGGTAATGTGCATGAGATAAACAGTTGTATTTGCTCGAAACTGTACTGAACAAAATAAATCTCTGCACATTTCAAGTTTTGCTAAACCAGGTCATCTTCGTCTCATATCATGTTAAGCAAAGTAGTAGTTCTAAAGAGACAAACAGACCATGGTCCCAGAACAAGTTGCTGTCTATGTAATAGCTTACATTTCTTTGATCAGATATCTTTCTGTACCTCATGAAAAACCACAAATGGTGAAGCAGGAACCATCAATCTTCATTACCGAACCGATAAAATGTCACTTCTCTAAACTTTATACCCACAAGAGACGGGTCTTCCCAATCTGACTTTTGCCTGCTGGACTCGCCGACCATCTGGCTGGCGGTCTATGCAAAAAACTTAGTCCACCAGTCAAAGGTCCTGGGTCTGCATTGCCACCCCTCTTCAATTTATATCATTGCTATAAGCATATCCAATGAAGAATGAACACAAGTTGTAGCATTTAATGTTTACAAATTTTGAAGGCACACAAATTTGATTTGAAGCAAATCTTCTTTTCTAATTTTTACATTTTTTTCTATCTTTCTTTTTATGTTAATCATGGCCACTTGGAATTTTAAAGTTGGAATCTCTTGAAAAGTATAAAAGCTATGCATACCATGCCAACTTCAACTTACATGTTTTGTGCTTTTGCTAGGCACATCCAAAAATGAAACTGAAAGTGGTGGAAATTTAGTTTATTCGAATTAGGCACGCTTGGAAAGTTTAAATGTTGAATACCTTCAAAAGTGTAACAAATAGCAGCGTCAAACTAACTTCAGTTCACAGGTTTGTGTGAAGGCACATCCAGTGAAATAAAAATAACAAGTTGTAAACTTAATTTATGCTAAGTAAGCACACTTTCGAACTTTAAATGTTGAATATCTTCAAAGGTATTCTGGATAGAGGTGTCAATCGGACTAAATTCAATGGCTTGTAATATAGGTGCATCCAATAAAATGAACATGAAAGTTGTAGAATTCCAGTGTATGGTAATCGGGCACTATTGCAAGATTTAAATGCTTGACAATTTGAAAATTACTATGGACGAAGGAGCCAGACAATTTCAAATCAAGGGTTGTGTTCATGGGACATTGGATTATTATTGAACAAAAGTATTTACATTTTAAATTCTGCTGATTTTCAAGGCACACCGACAGATTTGCTATCAAGCAAATTTTATTATCTGTTTTTCCCTTGGCACGACGGGCATTTCTGGTGCAATTTGGCTAATGAACTTTTGTTACCAGAAAATGAATATCTACAAAATAGTCTTCAAGCTTGATGTCATTGAATGGCATTCAACATTGTACCCCGCTACACACACACACACAACACACACACACACACACTCTCTCTCTCTCTCTCTCTCTCTCTCTCTCTCTCTCTCTCTCTCTCTCTCTCTCTCGGTAATTTAAAGCAGATTTTAAAGGTAGCTTATTAAATTTACACCATCATAGAATCATTGAATCTTTCAACCGTCTATGGCTGGAGCGTGTTGGTAAACACCACAACAGCCCAAAACATAAATATGCATTTGCGTGTAACCTGACAACATTGTGTGACATAAAAAAATCAACCAGCCACGCAAAGACAATCTTTGCCGTGATGAGAAAGTATGTGGCACAATACTATAACATGTTGAATTGTGTTGGATCAGTAAAGCCCTTTTCTTTAGATAACTACATGTCACTTTCAATGGGTCAAAAAAGTACAGAATGCACAATTATGACTGACTAGGCACATGGTGACTTTTTTATGTTTTGGGTCGTTTCATAGTCCATCAACACTCCTGTCCATATATGGGTGAAATAATGGCTATATAATGACATAAAGAGTCTAAAATAAAATGTGTCTGCTTAAAAATGCTGCCTTTTTGTGTCCAGCAGTGTAGGGGCACACAATCTTGAATGTCATTCAGAAAAATGACATCATGCTGCAAGAATATTTCATAGATTTTTTTCCTGGTAAAGAAAGTTCATCAGGCACGCCTTTTTCAAGTTTCGTTTGATGTATTTCCATGAGTCATATAAATTTGGTATCAGTTTTTTTTTTTTTTTTTGGCGATACAAGCTTACCAAGTGACTCGCTCCCTTTCACAAAGAGTCACTATTTCAAGTATTCCTTACACCTTCTTGATAAACTCAGGGGATTTTTTTTGCGTTTTTTGTTTGTTTTTTTTTTGTTTGTTTTTTGTTTTTGTTTTGTTTGGTTTGTTTGTTTGTTTGTTTTTTTTTTGCTGCGCATATAATCGAAGTTCATCGACTTCCTCTTTCTGAGAACTGCGGCCCTGTCCAATGAAGATCCGTGATGTAGATAAACAGCGCGACCTGAACTTTGCCTCGTGAACTACAGCGAGGTTGGCCCAGATATACATATACAGACTGTAGAGTTTTGTATCTCAGTGGGCATACCATTAACATCCGAGTGGTCCGTTTACAGTAAATGGGACAAGTGTACATGTACTCCTACAAATGCAAACTGATACTGCAGCGTGGCATAGGGGTCAGATTAATAACCCATATAACTCCAGCCTGTCAGTGCGTTCATAACTCTAACCAGGCTTTTCTACACACGTATCATTATTTCCCGCGTTTGATCTAATGTCAGCCATTTTATTAATTTAAATATGATATTCAAACGACTCTGAAAAGCGGCAAGTACAGGTATAAAACAAATTTATATTAAAGGTAGGCAACATGACCAGCACATTCGATCGATCCATCGAGAGTCTTGAACAAGGTAGTTACTAGCCTATGTATGGTCATCTTACTTGCCTGAGCGGAATGAGTGAGGCCTGTGTCCCCCAAGCAGGGGCTTGTGCACCTTCTTGAACTTCATTGAACCTGTTGAAAAGGTGAATTTCACTAGGTCAAAAATTGATTAAAATTGGCATTTTAAACCATTCTCCTGAAAAAATCTGGTAATGTTCTCCAACAACAACAACAACAACAACAACAACAACAACAACAACAACAACAACAACAACAACAACAAGAGTCGAAATTCTTCACGTCATGATGGAGAGGGGAAGTTGGGGGAGGGAGGCGTAAAAATCAAGCTGGGGCGGAAGATCAGAATGTCATTCCCGCATCGCCAAAATACCAATCACTAAAACGATATAAAAGTACCGCCTTCTCTTCCACCTGTGCACCCATATGTTTGAGAGAGAGTATGGTTATTCACATGAAAATACAGAGTTCTACACACACAAATAAAAATACTGTGAAAAGGTAGCCGAAGGTTATACCTTGTGTGACTACCCACCCTGAGAATTTTTACACACCATCTACTTATAGCGTGTCTAACACATACAATGAATAACAATCAGGTCTAGTACATTGAGTAGTAGCACAACAATAATATAAACATATCTAATGTTCATGTACAAAAACAGCGAGATTCAGCACTCCAGCTTGGTGGTCTACAAGTTTTGAGAGAACCTGACACAACAGTTTTTGAGACAAATAAAATATAACATAATTCAGTGAGTCATATCTGTCTACATTGCTTTTACTGTGTTTTCTTTTTCTTTCTTTTTTTTCCTCATGGTAACTATCAAATATGACAACCATAATGTAAAGTATGCTATCTTTCACGTCGATTGTTTGTGAACGGAAGAGGCTACACATTCAGCTAGCAGTGCTGGCATGTTGAATATTCACACAATGGGACCTGTGATTATTTCTTTTTGACCAATGGCAACGCACTTCCCATTGCCACATGGTCTAAATATATCAATTCGGGGTCACGTGGTACCCCGTAGGTGATGAGCTCATAGTTGAGGAATTGCGGGCCGCCCATCAGACGGTGGAAAAATTTTCGGACGAGGAGGAGCTGGTCTCAAGTGAATGGTGTAACATACACATTAAACGATTACAACATGACCATGTTCAGGTATGTTCACCATACTAAGCGGGAAAACTTCGCAGCAGAAAGTTTTAAAAGTTTTCATGTAGTGCTGGAAGGTTTAAAAAGACACTTGAAATACATTAATGTAAGATATCTATGAAGTCGTGGGGTTCTGGAATGGCAGAGTGTCGATGCAGCATGGTATTCAATCGTCAATTTTTGTCATTTTGTGCACTTAGGTCCACGAAAGGGGCTTCGAAACAGCGAAGGGACCTCATCAATTCGGAGATCTCCAACTTACGAGATCTGTTGCCCCTGCCAGAGTCAGCGAGACAACGGTTGTCCCAATTGCAGATCATGTCCTTGGCCTGCGTCTACATTCGCAAGTGCAATTACTTCGCACGCTGTAAGTTTCCAGTATACATCTCAATTCTGTCGGCCTCAAGCATTACAGTTGTTGCTTTTAATATTACCAATGACTTGGCCCTCCGCTTTGTTGTTGATTTATTTCGAAAACATGTATATTACATTCTTATAAGTTGCAAACGATCAGAGAGTTGTGATAATATTTTGATTAGTCATTGTGGTGTCCTGAAAATATAGGCCAACACTGAACTTCCGAAAATTTTACGTTAAGACATCCAGTGGGCGGGCATAGTTTTGAAGATTGAAAACAATGTACCTATTCTGTTAACCTCATAAAACTATGAAATTAAACCTTATGTTTACCGTGGTCACTTCGTCCAGAGCCTTAAAGAATTTCGGAACGAGTACGAATTATTTTTCACAAAATCATTGGCTTTGTTAACACCCGATTGTGGTCGACGATGGCCATATAAGGAAAAAGGCACTTGTTTGCCCGGACACCAGGAGTTAGTCAAGAGTGACGACGTCACGATTCTATTTTTATTTGCAGTGTTTGGCAACGCTGGGTTCTATGTGGATCAACCTTTCGAGTTTTCACAGGTGATTCTTTTCTTCATAGTTATAATCAATATGCAAAAAATAATGAGCTGACATGGTAAAAATAGTTGCCAAGAAGTAGTGTCTTATGGTATACCATCATTGTCCCCACTTCAGTTTCTAACTTGTTCGACCACTGTACACATGTAATTAAAAAGGCAGGACTTCATGCATCAAGGGTGGGCTTTCGAGGTCACACTAACCGGTTTTTGCCGTAATTGTTGTAGGCCAAATGGTGATGCGATATGTCGTTGGCAGGGGTGGGGTGGGGAATTGGAAAAGGCCTCATTTTTTTCCTCGTAATTTGGAAATATATATATTGTACCAAATGAGACAATAATAAGATTACTTGCAGATTCATTAATAAAAAATAAGTGAAGAGTGTAAAACAAAGGGAAAATAACTGATCTGGTTTATAAGCCCAGATCATGTTGTAACCCCCTGTGACCCCTATTGACGTCATGCCATTCATGCACATACGTGGACAGGTACACATACCTGTTGCTTGTCTCGGTTAAATTGTTGTGAGCTAAGGTACCGTGACGCATTAAATGGTCTACTTTGGGCGAAGATAACAATACCTTCAACCCCAGTTCAATTGAATTCCACAGTGAACCTGCACAGGAAAGAAAGGGCAGGATCATAATAACCCAATTTGAACGTATTGTAAGATAGTGTGACAAAATTGTTGTTAATGGCAGTCGAGGCACGTATGCCTTCGTACCATGCTACGCAAGGTACATATTGACCAGAAGAAATGTAAACTTGATGCGTCATGCGGGTACCCTTTTACTCCTGTCCTGCATATCAATGTATAAGACTGCAAGACCGCCAATGAGCCACATGCAAAGCTCTGAACAGTTTCTCGGGGGGGGGGGGGGGCAGAGGAGAAAGGAGTGTTTGGTAATTTGAGGCAGGGACTTTCTATCTTTTCCACGAAAAGTAATGAGGGTGGGCGTGGTTCATGACGGCAGTAGTGTCCAGCAACCTTTTTCGTATACATATGCATATAGTGGCCCTTATCGGCTTAAGGCCCCTCTCATCAGAGGCTACCTCTCTTAAAAGTGTACCATTCCTATTGTATTGTCCCCCTCTGTTACAGGGGAGGTTTACCACTTTTAAAAGGCCCCATTGGGCGGCCTCACAAGAGGGGGGACCACTGTATATGCGTCTTTGCGATATATGTATATATATAGGGACCACTGTCTATGCGATATATATATATATATATATATATATATATATATATATATATATAATATATATAAATACTTTTATCTCTTTTCATAATATATGTAGGCAACTACCAGTGTAAACAAAAATGGCATTCCCATGCACGAATTTTGTATTTCATTTCCAAAATTGACTGTGTAACTTTTTATATAATTAAATATCCCTCCACGTATATAAAAGACAAATAGAGGTCATCTTGTGCCTGCTTCAGTATTACTTATCATACTTTTAATTGTTTTGTAGTCAATGGCTGGGTTTCTGATGATTACAACAAGGGAAGGAAAACTGCTGTACATCTCTGAAAATGTGACGGAATATCTTGGACATTCTATGGTGAGCCATTCTTTTATTTAATATTTTTTATCAACTTTTTTACTTGTTGTTGGATGGGTCAGCCGTTTTTGCTGTCAAAAGAAGTGATACGTCAATCGTGTTCGAGTTATAAAGTTTCAAGTTTTACATTTATTTCGAGCTTTGAAGTAAAAATTAGCAAACCGTTTGTCTATATTGGCAGCCCGGACTTGTGAGCGCACAGCATTTTACCCAAGGCCAGAACAATGGCTGAAGTATAGAATATCCTGCCATATATTTGTCATGGACCGAGAAGCAAAGTGTCTGTTAGCGAGAAAAATACCAATATTGACATGAGTGGTAATGTGATACCATGGACCAGGCGTACGCCACTGCAATAAACAAAGCAAAAACATTAGCTGCTGTCCCGTGTTGTGGTATCAGTGTCGCACACAACAACAAAACACAATAGCCAAGCCACAAAGTACAATGCACCCTGGACCTTACAAGAAATCAGCTAATTACTCGGGTTGGGTTGGGCAGTAATTCTATATGCATGGCTAGCATTTTGATTTGTTCACATCTTGCCGTCTTGCATATGACAAAGCAACAGTTTGTCCAGGGTAGAGTCCAACAGAAAAGAGCTTGAATCACACAAGGAAGCCAATCACCAGAAATTGGACATGCATAATTATCTTGGCTGTGGCGACAAGGAAATGAAAACTGTTGTGTTCTAACATATTGTCTGTCGTTTCCCGAACGGATATATACATAAAGAGCAAATTTATGCATATCAATAACAGTAGTGTATAAATAATAATAGGCTAAGGTAGATTATAATTATCTATACACTTTCCTGATTGAAGTTTTAATATGTAGACTAAAGAGGCACAGAACCAATTAGCGCTTTTGTTGAGAGTTACGCTGACATTGGATACAGGCTTCTCAGCTTCCATACTTGGCATTTGTCAAAGCTCTCGGTGAAAGACGGAATAGTTGGTTATTCAATACGTATGGGTTTCCAAGGTTAAACATAGGAGCAAAAGTAATAAACATGGCTTTTTTTTTGTTGAGGAAATTCAAGCAGTATGTCCAGACATATAAGATGCTCTGACAGCAGAGCAGCCACTAATATAAACCGACTACTATTTCAGGTGACTGGAATCCAAGTCTAAAAAGTATGAAATTAAAGTACTGTGCGGAAGACAATAACTGTTCAGTGTTTGATGGATCGACTAATTATAAGTGTCTCGTGTTCTTTTAGGTTGACCTGATGACCCAAGGTGACAGTATATATGACATTATTGACAAGCGAGACCACAACACTGTCCAGGGTCAGTTGTTGCAGCCAAACTACAATTCGTCTTCTTCCACGGAAGAAAGGTCTTTCTTTTGTCGCATGAACGTCTCCCGAAGTTTCCGTCGCCAGGCAGGATTTGGTGACCACAAGGTAAATATTTTGTCCTATATGTACCCCTGCTATACCAATAACCTTGTGCATATCAAACAGGTGACGCCACCTATTTAAAACTTGGCGATTAGTGAACTCAGGTAATTTAATTGCGAATGTTTCCAAATTACGGGCAGTAAAATGAAGTTAAAATCATATTGTAATCACGCTATAAAAGTCTTGTTTGCATATCATACTGAGTGATTGACAGTCTTTGCTGCCACGTTATGTTATTGGCTCTAAAAGTGTTCCACTTTTGATTGCGAAGGTGATGCATGTGAAGGGACACTTCATCCAACCAGTGATTCGTGACCACTACGGCAGTCAGCCAGTCTTTATGGCCATATGCTCACCACTTATCACCCCAGATGCTAAGGAGACCATCGTCTACAACAATACCAACGTTTTCCAGTCCATCCATGGGCTGGACATGAAGTTCATAGAGATAGCCAGAAAGTAAGTTGACGTCAATGGGGAACCCAAACAGCTTTTATCGCACTAACTTTCTCTTTCGCATAACTGGCAGATCACCTAGATAGCACGTTGTTGTTGTTATGTTTATTATTATTATTATTGGTATCATCATCATCATCATCATCATCATCATCATCATCATCATCATCATCATCATCATGGGAACATGTGTTCAAAACAACTTATCTATACCCGGTCTGTTGACAGTATAGTCAGTTGGTAACTCTTGGGGTGTTTGTGACAATAAAAGTGGGACAGTATCCAAAGGCTGATAGTGACAAAAGTAGTTTATCACAAACTCAATTTAAAGATCTTAGCTCTCTGTGTGTCGTGTGAACACGACGCCAACATTTTTTTTGCTACAAGCTTTCTGTCCGTTAACTAAACTGACCTTTGAAGACACCTGTTTTGATGCACTGATACTTCTTTTGGTCTGAGGTCTAAATGATAGACTATGAATTTGGTGTATTAACTGTTGCCATTTAAATGGGTTGGGCTTGTTATGGATCAATTTGGAGGAAGCATTACATAATTTGTTTCATAGAAATCATAAAGCGGTGTTTGAAACTTTGGCCCACTTAAGCCCACAGATACCCTTAGTGATAATGGTATCTTGGATGATTATGTGTACAACCACTGTGGTGCGAGCATGGGCAGATGTGTGTACACTTGAAATGTACCGTAGCTACACATGCATAGAGTTCTGTATCTCCACTTGCATAATGGTGATGCGTGTCGACCAAAGATAAATTATTGTGTACTTATGGATGCCATTTTTTTTTTATTTTGCAGTGGAGAGTTCCATCTGGGTTACTGTGACGTCGACATTTACAGCAAATCATGGTACGATCTACTGCATCCAGATGATATCCACGAGGCTAAAGAGAAACACATACAATGTAAGTATTAAAATTCAGAGTAAGCCAATGATCTATATTTTATACTGACCTTTGAGTTTTTAGGTCAGCAGACTTGTCGGTAGCAGAGCTTATCTGATGGTCCTTCGTCCGTTGTCAACAATTGACTTCTTCTCCAAAGCCGTCAGCCAGATTCATATCCAAATTGGTGGCGATGTAGCTTGGGTGGGGCTCTACCAAGTAAATTCAAATGATCGTGCTCCAGTGATTTTTTGGGGGGGTTCTTTTTTGGGGAACATCTGCTCTGAAACCGCTCCCCCGATTGCTTTGATATCAAACACCCCTATAGTTTTTATTTTTATTCTAATTTTATGATTTTTTTGTGCGTTATGCTATTTTTGACTTCTCCAGAACCGCCAATCAGATTAAGCTGAAACTTGGTGGATGGATATGTTTCTTGTGAAAGGGTCAAACAAAGTTCACATGGTGGAACTGATGTGGATTCCTGGCTTTTAACGATATTTTCAATTCGGACACTTTTCGGTAAATGCACCTTTCCTATTGATGACATGAAAGTCAATGGGCGTTCTAATGCAAATTCACATTTTTGACTTCTTACTCAAAAAAATGGTCAGCCAGATTGACTTCAAAGTTGGTAGCAATATACCTTGGGTACCTGCCAGATCAGTTCAAATGGTCGTGCTCCATGATTTTTGGATTTTGTATGGATTTCTCTGTTCTTTTTTGGGGGCTAATGTTAAAAAATCGCAAGGGTATATGTACATGTTGGCTGAGCTCAGGGTTGACACAGTCCTCTTGTTTACATATCGTGATAAATACAAATATTTCGGATGTAAAATGTTATTCCAAGTCAGGTAAAAGGCAGTTAAAAACAAAAAAAATTGTATCTAGTTACAAGTATGCCGGCACATGAAACTCTAGGACGTTTCGAATTCCCAACCTTTTACACATACATTTTTATTTATATTACTGATATGCAAAAGTCATGTACTGGAAGTTTCGTTTTACTCTTCCCTTGAGTCTACTCATTAGTACCGTTTGCTGTTTTTCATTTCAGTAATCAAGTCGAGCCATGAGATGGGTTGCATGCTGACAGTTCGAGTACAAACTGCTTTTGGAGACTTTATTTGGCTCAACATGGTTATGCACATCCGACAGCCGTTTGTATGTGACAATGGAGACCCCGCCATAGTGTGTATTAACCAAGTGGTCAGTGAAAGTGAGGCTCAACACTTCAAGATGCAAAGTCAGCTGTATTCGTCCCATATTGCTCGCAGTCCAGAGTTCCTCAGTGCAGCCCAAGACACTAGCCCACCTCATACCATCACCCAGCTGCCTCTTGAGGGAGAACAGCTGCATCTGCAGGCTTATGCCCATGTACAGTCTCCAGAGCACACTGGTAGTTCTTACTTCGGAGAGTTTGGTGTCGCTGTCACCACAGCCTTTAATGGGGAAGGTTCTCGGTCCTTTGCTACAGTGCCACCAGCCAACAGTTCCTCTTACTACACGGACTCAGCATCAGAACAGAAGGATAGTCCTTCAGGTAAACAGTCTGCCTCAATGGACACCAAAATGTCCCTCAAAGCTGATATCATCAACAGGCTGAAGAGAAAGATGTCTGAAATGCAATGCAAACCCAACAAAATACCACGTTTGCAGCAGGGGTCCAATGGAGACCACAGTGATGGGCCAGGTAGTTTTGAGGTGATTGGGTCAGCAGCAATTATCAATTCTCCATTTCTGTATGGGGAAAGTGACTCATGTGATGGTGGAGTGTATGGACCAGCTAGCTTGGTCGCGTCGTCTCTGCAGTTGTCCATGAAGGCAAAGGACATTGACTTGCCAGTTCTCCTGGATGAGCCTAAAGTTAGCTTACCAAGACCAACAGTAAATACCACCACCATGACATCCTTCCAGCAACCACCCACCCCACTTACACCAGACTCTGTTACGGGGAATGAGCAGACAGAGATGACCAACTTGACAATTGAACTACCCGATGTGGCAACCCTGCCACCATCCATTCTAACCCCTGCTGCTTCTCCTGCAAATTCTACTTCCTCCTACTGCTCAAACTCACCTGCACAACCTATGTCTGCTGAACAATGTGTTCCATCAGATTTTATGGACTTTGAAGAAACGTCGTTGTTTCATGATATGGACACTGATATTCAAAAAGAAAAACAGTCTTTTTCACATAATGAGACCACTGAAGCACAACCCAAAAAACCACACGATCTTCTGCCAATTTTAGATTTACAGTCTCTGGAAACATTCTTGTCCTCTGTAGAAGATCACGAAACATTGACAGTACCTGAAGCACATACAAAGAAAGTTTCATCAAAGGTGCAAGTGAAGCAAAATGTGGCACTTCCTAGTGTAAAGGGACAAGATAATGGACTATCGCAGCTTAGTGAAAACCAACTGTCAGACTTGGTTGTTGGAGTAACAGAGCTTCTGCTCAATTTCCTCAATAGTTCAGAAACATCTTTGGATGTGTCAGGGCTCACTGGTGGATTCATGTTGATTCCTGAACAGTCTGCATCAAGTAAACTGGACACTGATATGGCAGCATCTCCAGATGCACTGGTACCAGAACTTGATGATGAATTGCTGGCTGATGTCCAGTTGGAAGCTTCCCCAAGTCATGGGACCAGGATTGAGTTGCATCAACTCACCGAGTCTGCCCTCGCACCAAGTTATGGTAATTATTGTTTGACTACTTGAAATTTTGCTTGAGCATAAAGACGGAAGAACTAGGGCTAAGATGTGCACAATAAAAAAAAATGGATAAATAAATGCAATTATGCATACTTTATAATTACCCCAGTTGGAAATTGGTTACGAATTCTTGCAATATAATTTACAGCAGGAGGATTGTAAAGTTTCAAAATAAATTTTTCTCTCATATCTAAGTGAGCGGGTGAGATGGATGTGTCCTTGGAGATAAGAACTTCATACATGTACCGGCAATGTCATTACAGCATGCATCACAATACACCTACCTTTGAATATGATCTTTCCTGAATGAAAATCCGTATTCATGCAAGACAATTCTTCATACAAGGAGCGGTCTTTCATGTAGCAACATGCTTAGCCTGCAGTCAGCGGTTTTGCATTGCCTGGCGAATTATGTTGGCGGCTGTTACATGACTTGCCAAGAAGTAAAAATGAATTAAAAAATCCAAACTTACCAAATGACCAAGACATTGTACACTACAGTGTAGGATGCGTCAAGCCTGCCCATTTTTACAAATTTTGTATGATTTCTAACAAACATTTCTGTCTTTTATATGTTACAGGTAGTGGTGAGCAGACAAGTTCGGATTTCACCCCAGAATTGTAAGTCGCGTGACTTACACGAGAAAACATACGGTATGGCATATTGCCATTTTAGAATTTAGAAGTGATTGCATGGACAGAGTGGGCTGCTGGACGGTCTGGGTACGTGCCTACACAAGCCTCTGTCGATGTAGTCTTATTGTATGACTGTGAAGTTGACTTTTTTTTTAGCTCCGCTGGTCGGAGAGGGGACATTTGAAGCTCAAATACCCTATCAAGTATATCAAATTCAATGTAACTCTTGAAAATTTCTTGCATCCTTTCAATATTTGTAAGGTGTTAGTTACATGGGTTGGTTATTGTAGTGTTGCGAGCTGAAACAAGTGCCACATAATTGAATTGTTTTAATTCTCTTTGAGTATGTATTTGAATGTACATTGGTAATATATGTTGGGCACTGGTGCCTCAAATTGTGATTTATGTTATAAATGTCAATTGATTGACGACGCCGCGGGTCGGCAAGTAATTAAGTAGTATCTCATTATTGTCATCTTAATACTTTATTCTACATAGATCAAATTTAATGTTTGAATATTCTTCGTCTGTGCAACAAATGGGATAGTTCAATATTATATATATATATATATATATCGTGTGTGGGTTCACACCGATACTTATTCTATTGGCCCTGGTATTTGGGTGTGAAATGCAGTTGTAATGCTGATTGTACCCTTCCGGTATACATTGACAAACCCGCTGGAGATTACACATAGAATACGTTATTAAATATAACATATGGCAAATGGAAAACCAGCTCAAGATTTTTAGAAAGAAAAGGTAGCATTTATCATGGAAGCAACAGTGCAGTTATTTCACGAGTCGTATGTCTCCATATCTGAAAATAATCCGCGTAAAGTTTAATACACGAAAGAAACGCTGGCCAGCGACACTTGTGTTGTGGTAACTGTGTATTGAAAAACGGCGAAGTATGGTAATGCTGGCATTACATGCGTAGCTTATGGTCAATCTTTTACTCAACACGACTTATCGACCAAACATGCTCAACTTCATTTTGCTGCGAGAGACTTGTATATATTTCTGATGCTACGGTACTGCTGGAGGGATTCAACCCTTGGGAGATAGTATTTCAGTTTCTTTTGTATCATTACGTAATCTGACAATATGATGTCTTCAATCACTGGAGAGTCTTTGTGCTAATGGTGTTAATTTAGCTCAAATCACTCTTTATGTTTGGGTCATTAAAGAGTGGTAATTCTCTTTAAGAAGGAGGGGCATCATTTGGGAGTGGTAAGACTCCCATTTAATTGTTGTGGACAGGTGTTAAGTACGTTACTGCTGCTGGGTCAGTTGTGACAGACAAGGCAAAGGTGGTTTCTTTTCATGTAAAATGTATGTTTACATAGTATAATACCGGACTGTCTTGCTTAAAAAAAAGAGAGAAGACATGTTTTTCATTATATGCACAAAAACGTATGTAGCAGTGCCATAGTAAATTTGTAAAATGTTTTTCAAATGTGGTTACTGCTACAGTCGGGCAGCAATGTTGTTTACAAGTATCTCATATTGGTGTCAACATATTGAATATGAAGTTCCAATATATTTGCACTGTAACTGCTTTTAGAAAGAAAATCGTCGCTTCTCTTGAAATTAGCATTGATAGTTTTACCCCCCCCCCCCCAATCGACTAAAGTTAGCTGGAGGAAAACGGTCATCTGATTCAGTAAGGTTTTTTATTTTTTTTTTAAATTACGTGTGGTGTGTCATGAAAAGATAATTGTGGACGACTCCAGTCAAAATAGCACGGTCACGGTCAACACCTTTTCTGCAGACAGGTTGGCGTTTAGCGCCCAACCGCCTCTGGGAAAGCTGTTGCCTTGGACCAAATAGAAGGGCAAACGGGTGAATTTAAATGTGTGCTGGTTGAATAGTTGCTTTAATTGAACAAACCGTATTTCGTCAACAACGCCAAGAAAAATAAATGCAAATGTTAGACGTCTGTGGAATTTACCCTTCAAGAGCGCATGCCAGCTTGCTGGCCATGCTTGGTGTGCATAAAGCTGGATCAGACGAGCACTTTCATATTTAGTCCAGGTTGCTGGCTCCATGCCTCTGCAGCCACAATAATATCTGTGAGTGTTGTATTTTCGTGCTGAGCTAGACTCTTGTTGCTGGTTGTCAACATAGTGTTCGGTGGCATTTTAAAATTGGGAGGCGGGTTCTCCTTTGCAATGGCACGCTGAAGTGATGGTAACCTCGGCACTGCAGGACTACTTGTAGTACAGTTGGTGATCAATAAACATTAAAATAACACAAGTCTTTATGTGCTCTACAATATTCGTGAATGAGTGTGTACATGAGGGAGAGAAGTGAGTGATTGCTTTGTCACTATGAGTGAAGGGATGAGTAAATGCATGACTAATTACATTGTACAAGTTCTATCATGAAAAGGTAGTTTTTTATGCACATGCGAGAAGTTTGTATACCAACATATGTACACGTGTATATGATATGTGTACATATGCCAAATTGAATCCTCAATCTTTAACAAAGCTAGCTTTTTGGTCAAGAATATAAAACGTGGTATTATTTGGAACAAGTTTAGCACTGTTTGAATAAGATGTGCTACTTGGCCAGTACCTTCCCGCAGTAATGTATTTACTAGTTTTCTGTATGGAGATTTTGGAAGATTGTATATTTTGACTGGAAGTCTAAATCCAGTCGGCACCCACCCATCCAGGGGAGTTTTCGCCACAATAATACACTCCTAAATTTATAACACCACGAAACATTTCCTGAGTTTATATTGTTCCCCTTGTAAAAAGTGCCAGAAAGTTACCCGAGTGTTATCTTAATGTATCGATTCCAATCATTTGCACGCTAGAACCCCATTACTAATGCTGCATTGCAAGTTTATTGTGATTTTGAAATGACTTCTTCCGGGACGAAGATAACATTATAAGTCAACATATAGAATTTGTGCATATTTTGAAAATTTGACTTTCATGACGATTTGGTCCTGACTGTAATCTTTTCGGTCAAAACAGTTTGGTAACAACCCGGCACATTCCTGGCATATATGGATTTAACTTTTAGTTATATTTTTTAACTCCCGACTTGTGGTTGACTCCGGAATATTGCTGCGAACACATTCACACACTAACGTCTTATTTTTATGCCCCCCTTCGAAGAAGGTGGGGCATATAGCGTTGCACATGTCGGTCGGTCTGTCCTTCGGTCGGTAGACTGTGGTTTCCGCCCAATAACTCAAGCAGTTTTTAAGCTAGGCCTTTGATACTGTACAGGTGTATTATTCTAGTCAAAAGCTAGGCAAAGTTCGAAGATGGATGACCTTGACCTAATTTCCAAGGTCACAGTGGTACCTGAGGTAACTTTGATTTCCGCACAATAACTGAAGAGTTTTTTAAGCTAGGGCTTTTATATTGCACATGATTCTAGTCCATATTTGGAGCTAGGCGAAGTTCGAAGATGGATGACCTTGACTTCATTTTAAAGGTCACAGAGCCATTTTACTGAGTATGGTTTCATGCTTTCTGCATGATAACTTATACCTTGGAGCTAGAACTTTTATATTGCACAGCTTTATGGTTCTCTGTAAAGCTAGGTTGAGTTTGAAGATGGGTGACCTTGACCCAGTTTTGAGGGTCACAGAGAGATTGTAAAATTCCTGTGGTTTCCACACAATAACTCAAGAAGTTTTTGAGCTAGGACTTTGATACTGTACAGGTGTATCATTAAAGTCAAAAGCTAGGCAAAGTTTGAAGATGGGTGACCTTGACCTAATTTCCAAGGTCACAGTGGTACCTGAGGTAACTTTAGTTTCCGCACAATAACTGAAGAGGTTTTTAAGCTAGGGCTTTTATATTGCACAGGATTCTAGTCCATATTTGGAGCTAGGCGAAGTTCGAAGATGGATGACCTTGACCTTAAAGGTCACGGGGCCACTTTACTGAATATGGTTTCATGCTTTCTGCATGATAACTTATACCTTCGAGCTAGAACTTTTATGTGGCACAGCTTTATGGTTCTCTGTAGGGCTAGGTTAAGTTTGAAGATGGGTGACCTTGACCCAGTTTTGAGGGTCACAGAGAGATTGAAGAATTCCTGTGGTTTCTGCACAATTACTCAAGAAGTTTTTAAGTTAGAACTGGGCTACTTTACAGGTCTATAGTTCTTGCTAAGGGCTAGAGGAAGTTTAAAGTTTGGTGACCTTGATTTAATTTGCAAGGTCACATTGGTACCTGAGTAAACTTTGGTTTCCACATGGTAACTGAAGAGGTTTTTAAATTAGGACTTTTATATTGCACTGGATAATTTTCCGTATTCGGGGCTAGGTCAAGTTTGAAGATGGGTGACCTTGACCTAATTTCAAACGTCACAGAGCCATTTGGTTGAATACTGTTTCTGCATGATAACTTGCATTTTAGAGGTAGCACTTTTATATTGCACAGCTTTATGGTTGCCTATATGGGCTAGTTTGAGTTTGTAGATGGGTGACCTTGACCCAGTTTTGAGGGTCACACACTGACAGTAGACTTCGTGTGGTTTTTGCACAATAACTGAAGAAGGTCAAGTGAAAATGAGTGACCTTGCCCTAATTTCCAAGGTCATAAAGCCACTTTGCTGAATACGGTTTCTTAATGATGACTAATTTTACAGCTATAACTTTTATATTGTCCAGGTTTTTAGTCGTTTTTTAAGGGCTAGGTTAAAGTTTAAAGATATGTGACATTGATGGATGATCAACCTTCACTAATTTTGAAAGGTCACAAGTGCCCCATCTACCACTATCAATAGGGTAGCGAGGGCAAGGGTTATGAGGGCGGGGGCATCTATGTTTTGCAAACATATCTTGTTCCAATTGTTCATGGCTCTTGAGATACGGATGTTCAAAGTTGAGACGATGACCTGTCGGACAGACTTCCCTTTGACACTTTATACTGACTAAGGGGCCAACATTTTCCCAACTGCAGAACATGTTTGTTCCTCTTAATTGAAACTACTACATATTTGAAGTCATTTTCTTCGCACAGCCGAAAAAGTTAAACATATATATATATATATATATATATATATATATATATATATATATATATATATATATATATATATATATATATATATATATATATATATATATATATATAATTTATGAAAGTACGATCATTGCGTCTATAATTATTGACTTTTGCAAAGATTGTGAATAAATCAGATAAGGGCAGGAAACTTAATCTACTGTTTGCAATATAAATGTACACTTAAAATGGCAATCTCCAATTTATCATATAGCAATTTTCCGTTTAATCAGGAGCCTTGTTAAAAATCGTTGGCAACTTACTATGCATCCCTATTACCATTGAGGGTCACGCTTAAAGGCGTTACTTTTGTCTTTCGTCTCGAGATGGTCAAAACTAAGACTTTTCAAAAATTTGTATTCAAAATGGAAAAAATACAGATAAACAGCAAACATGCTTCGACATTATTAAAAAGCGGAATCGGTTCCCCGTCTGCCTGTATAAAGCGCAGCGGCTTCTACCCTTTCCCCAGGCAAAAAAAAACGACGCGCCGCACAATATTTACGAAACTTTTAATTGCCTTCCGATGAATTTCATAAAGGCTCAACAATACATATACTAAAATATTACAACATTCACACCAAGATGTAGTTGTGAATGACGCACATCTATTGCAGATGTGCGTCATCGTTGTTGCCGCCTTATGTAAGGAGTGCAGAGACGCACAATAAAAATCGCGTAAATAAACGTACCTTCGTTGCTTGGTTCACACTGTGGCGTATATCTAAAGCATTCAGTTCTCATGTGTGCAAGCATCACATGATTCAAACATGAAAAGTGCAAATGTGGACATCTTCACGGAAACATACATGTCAGTCGCCGGAACCTTTTTTCACGGCGGCAAATACAGTACACATGTACGGACGTGCATATATTTTCAGCTGTATCTTGCTTAATAGTAGTATTAATGTAATTTCTTTTTATGATACAGTAGAATGTTTTGTCCTAGTACCGGGAGGCAAAGCACTCATAGATAATAAGTGAGTACGGCGAGGATCCACGGTTTATTTGCTTGTGGAAAAAGCCACAGCTCACTCCCCTTGGCATGGGCAGAGGCAGAACCGGTTCTGCTTTCTCGTCACCTCCCGCACGATGACTTTCAACCAGTTGTATCTGTTGAATCTAAAGCTACCTTCACCGCACGGTATCCTTTACATTTCCTTATACATCTTATGATAATCAATTGGAAATCATTTCGAAACTTAAACACAGGTAACATTGGCCTTTATACTGAAAGATTATTAGCCGTGTTTACCACTAGGTGATGAACAATTTGAAGCTGCCATTATGGATTTTAGACACAAACGTCTTTGTAAATTTATGGGACTTTCATGAACATGATATCCACATAAAATGATAATCATAGGTTGGCATCTTCAGTGAAATCTATTAATTAACGGATAAACAACTGTGATGGTCATCGTGGGGGTGATGAGCACAAGGTTGCCACGATAAATGCACGTTCTTGTATTTCCTCAAGGCGGTCGACTTGAACGCTAAACCGTTTGGTCTGAGAATACCCATGGACTGCGCTTAACATAAAACCAAAGCCAAATCACGTCTGCTTTGCAGGCGAAAATATGTCTTGGATAAAAAAAAAAGGTATCCAGTAGGCGCTCTTTGCAATTAAAATACACGTGTAAGCGCAATGAAAAGCCCCAAATAAAAAGAGAACATGAAGTTGATGACATTTGAAAGTTTAGTTCCTGACAAACGAAAACAGTATTGAGCAAAATTGAATTCCTTCTTAACAGACCCTGTTTTTTATTTCTGGTTTAGTCATTTGCTATTTTTATATACACCTTTTCTAAAAAAAAACATAAGTTGGTGGTATATTAAGTTTGATCGGGAACTTTTCTGCAGGTTTACATTTTACACTCACTTCTCGCTTCCTGTTGCCCTACATCAACATGTAGAGACCGAAATAATGATAATAATGGTGATGATGACGACGACGACGACGACGATGATGATGGTAACTTCAGAAGATGCACACCGGTTAGACGGTCAAGGTAACAGGAGTGGTTTGCACGGAAATTTCGTGATTCATCCGGCCGTACACCGCATTTCCGTGTATAGAAATAAACGTTCAGAAAACCCCCTGCATTTAGCGTAACAAACACGCTCAGATACAAGTGGTCACGGTCTTATGACCAACAAGTACAGGCATTGAGAGTGTGAAAACTCGATGGAGTATTTTAAACAGAGAACCATAAAGCTCTCGCTATCGCTGTCTGTCTGTTGCAGGCAATCTTGCTATAAGATGTTTACATAGTACACGTTCATGATTCACCGAAATTGAAATAGATTCAAAGACGCGCTGCGGTTCTCTTATATACTATACGACCAAAGGAAGTTCATAGAATACAGCCAGTTTAAGACAGAGTGTCCAGAAACCGCATTACAGTATCAAATTTTGTAAGTACAGACTGCAAAACTAGAAAAAAAATGCTCCAAAGCAAATCTGTGCGCCTTCAAAAGTTTTAAATATGAAATGCTATAACTTTTGTCCTTTAGTACTTCACATTCCATTAAGCATGTTAAGCTTATGGCTGGATGAAAATTTCATAGTCCAAATGACCTTGATCTTTGAACTTCAGAGGTCATAATAAAATTACAAAAAAGTGCTGTGTTGCTTAATCTACAATTTGAGTACGACATGACTGAAATTGGATGAAAATTGACCAAGTGATGGCTGGATGAAAGTTTAAAGACCCATTTGACCTTGACTTTTGACCTTCAGAGGTCGCCTGTAAATTACCAAAATATACAGTGTTACAGTATCTACAATATGAGTCCAACATGAACCAAATGAGATGAAAATTGACCAAGTTATGGCTAGATGAAACTTTCAAAGGGTCAAATGACCTTGACCTTAAGAGGTCACATGTTAATTGGAAAAAAAAGTGTGCAGTGTTGCAATATCTACAATTTGATTCTAACATGATTAGAATTGGATGAAAATTGGCCCAGTTATGGCTGGGTGGACACTTCAAAGTTCCAAATGACTTTAACCTTTTTTTAAAGGTCACATGGAAATTACAAAAATGTACTGTGTTTCCAATATCATGTTTTAAAGCCCAACATGAACCAAATCAGATGAAAATTTACCATGTTAAGGTTGGATGAAACTGCCATACAGCCAAATAACCTTGACCTTTAGATATCGCATGTGAATGACAAAAAAATGTGCAGTGTTACAATATCAGTAATTTGAGCCCAACTTGATCAAAATTGGATAAAAACTGACAGAGTTATGGCCAGTATAAAATTTCAAATGGCAAAATGATATTGACCTTTGACTTTTAGAGGTCACATGCAAGTTACAAAAATGTGCAGCGCTGCAATACCTACAGGTTGAGTCCAATTTGATTAAAAGTGGATAAAATTAACCAAGTGATGGCTAGATATAAAATTTCAAAGTTCCAAATGACCTTGAACTTTGACCATTAGAGGTTACTTGAAAATTACCCAAAAGATGCAGTGTTGCAATACCTACAATTAGGGTCCATCATGAACCAAAAAAGATTAAAATTGACAGAGTTATGCATGGATAAAAATTTCAAAGGTTCTAATGACTTGACCTTTGACATTTAGAGGTCCCATGTAAATTTTCAAATGTCCCAATAACCTTGATCTTTGACCTTTAGAGGTCACATGTAAATTATATAAAAAAAAATGTGCAGTGTTACAATACCAACAATTTGAACCCAACATGATCAAAATATGATAAAAACTGACCGAGTTATAGCTAGAACAATGTGACCTTGACCTTTGACCTTTAGAGGGCACATATGAATCACAAAAATGCAGTGCTACAAATATGTTAATTGAAGTTTGGATTGGTCACCTGAACCTAAAATTGTTTTGCAGATATTAAAGATTTAAATTTTCAAATGGCCCAAATTTGCATAATTTTCAAAACAATCGAACCTTTTTTCAAAAACCCAAGACTTCGTGTATAGAAGTATAATCATGCAAAGTTTGGAGTTTCTATAATAGTTTTCAAATAAAATGTCGGACATATTGCCGGTAAAGAAAGAAAGAAAGAAAGAAAGAAAGAAAGAAAGAAAGAAAGAAAGAAAGAACAAAGTAGGAAACAATGAAATAAAGAACTACGAAAGAACATTTTCTTCAAAACAAATCTGTCTGTGTGCCTTCAACAGTTGTAAATATGGCGAGATGAAAATTTCAAGGTCTAAATGACCTTGACCTTTAGAAGTCACGTTACATTACAAAAATGTGCAGTGTTCGAATACCTACAATCTCCAACATGTCCAACATGATCAAAATTGGATGAAAATTGATAAAGTTATGCCTATATGAACATTTCAAAGGTCCAGATGACTTCGATTTTTGACCTTTAGAGGTTACATGTAAATTACAAAAATATGCATGGGTGCAAATGCTTATAATTTGGGTCCAACATGGATAAAATTGGATGAAAATTGTATATATATATATATATATATATATATATATATATATATATATATATATATATATACAGTAAAACCTGTCCTTGTTGACACCTGCTTAATGCGGACAGTTTTGGCCAGACCGAATATTTTTTGAGTCATTAACATATTGGTGATACCTGTCTATTGCGGACACAATATATCAATGCTTTTTTTGCAACTTGTTATGCTCCAAACTGTAATGCCTGAACAATGCCGTGCATGTTTAGCTGGAATCAAAGACTAACTTATCCATTGTTCAGTGGCCTGTAACACATAATAAGCTCACTCAGCCAAGCAGTTAGGCTGAAATGCCTCAACCAACATACCAGGTGTCTCGAGCACTGGTGCTCCTGTTGAGTGAGGTTGCTCACACTTTCTCTGTCTATCAAACAATTAAGCTCCATAGATCAATCATTAAGCCTAAAACAGAGGACCCACTGAGACTCATGTGAAGCTATTCACAATTTGTAACAATGGCACATACAGTTATTCTCTACTCAAAGGATAGGATATCCCTGTGGTATGTTTGTTGTTTGTTTCTTTTCTGTTAGTAAAAGAAATTACGCAAACTTTCTTTAGCCTGGTAAGCCCATACATACACAATTTTTCCCCTAAAAGATAAAAACTGTAAAATCCCAAGTTAAGATGAGTTTGAGTAAAGTGTCAGGGGCATAATGTACAAAAACTGAGAGCAAATGCTGTGTGATCACTTGTGCAAAAAGGCTTACATTATACCTGTGACAAAATTTAATATTATGCCATGCAGACTGCTATACATTCAATGAAAGTCTGTGTACAGCCAGGTATGTGTACATTGTGCTCATGAGAATATGCAGAATACAATGTGAGAGCCGAATCCGTGAGAGCAGGGACACATAACAAATGTTCATACATGAACATGTACTGGTTAAATATATTTCAGCCATTTATATTGGTTAAAATTTGTGTTGTTGCAATGTAATAAAGTTATCTAACTTTGAGTTTTCCTATATTTTCATTATAATGATTAAGTGGAATAAGATGGGTACACGTGCATATTTTATGACAGTCTATACAAGTTTTTTCTCTTTGATACAAATGTACTCTGAGATCCCAAATGTTCAGCCCCTGCCTATTGTGGACACCTGTCTATTGCGGACACTTTTGCCAGAACCACAGGTGGCCGCAATAGACAGGTTTTACTTTATGTATGTATGTATGTATGTATGTATGTATGTATGTATGTATATATATATATATATATATATATATATATATATATATATATATATATACTAGTAGGTTTATATATGTGTATGTTTGTCTTAAGTTTAGGTCGATTTTAGTGCTATAAAGCATGTGCATAAATATCATATAGACCAGACCACCATGGGCCCTACAATAAAGTCATTAGAAAGTGCTATATTAGGCCTACTGTTCGGCAGAGTACCTATAACAGGAAGTACCGATATACGATATGCGCGTATGGGCTAAGGGGGCGGTCATTATTTACCAGAGGGGGGCGGGCGGGGCTCGGGATATTGGGATGGCGTATCATCATAGTTTTTTTGCCCCCCCTCCCCCAACAACCGACAAGAATTTGCGGCCCGCCCCTCAGGAAGTCTGCAGAATTTTGTGGACCCCCCCCCCCCGTTAATAATGACCGCCCCCCTCAGCTACTTCCCGGACAACGGTGGCGTCGTTTGCTCTGAGCGAGACAGCTGAATCTCTGTTGGAACATTTGGCATCTGGTGCGGTACAACTTTTTGAAGTAGGCAAACATGAGAATGAGATAAACAGATGATAGCATGGTTTGTCGTCAATACGAAGAATATCAACTCGCGCATGATACCATATTGCAGAACTGGTTCGCTTCGCTCATTCATAGAGTGTGTCGTGTTGTCCAGATTCACGACAAAGAGGATCTGGACGTGTACACTTAATCCGTCATTATAGTTCAATGACGTTCTGTGCCAATGTGACGTTTCACAATCAGTCCTTGATTTGTGACTTCCATTTCTATTGTTTCAGGTCCAAGTTTGTTTTAATGACAGTCTGAGCATGTTGTTTTTTCAACGTGTATAGATTTACAGACAATACATGTTTTCGTTTTATTTCATTTGTGTACGCTATCCTGCACGGTCATGGCGGCTCAAGCATTATCAAAAGGCTGCCCAAGAACTGTAAGAAAATCGCCAAGTGTGTCGTATTTATTTTTGAGCTGTTGCGCCAATACGCGGAGCAGACTGTTTTGTGTGTCCTGCAGTGGGAGGTTTTTCTTTCTTTCTTTCTTTCTTTCTTTCTTTCTTTCTTTCTTTCTTTCTTTCTTTCTTTCTTTCTTTCTTTCTTTCTTTCTTTCTTTCTTTCTTTCTTTCTTTCTTTCTTTCTTTCTTTCTTTCTTTCTTTCTTTCTTTCTTTCTTTCTTTCTTTCTTTCTTTCTTTCTTTCTTTCTTTCTTTCTTTCTTTCTTTCTTTCTTTCTTTCTTTCTTTCTTTCTTTCTTGTCTCCCTCTTTACCAATATTCTGCAGTCAAGTTCCATTATTGCCCAGTGTGATCTAACCAACATTTCTCCCGTACACTGCTGTGCTGGACACGAAATGTGATATGCTGGTAACATGTGTGACGAAACCGTTTTAGTTAGCAAAATGGTGGTACAAAATGTGTTAAGATCTTACAGTACTTCATATCATGCATAAAGTATTAAGCCGATACTTCAGAGCCTAAATGGGTCATGGTGCAATTATTATGAAATGTGTGTCACATATATGATCATAATTGAAGATTTTTTTTTCTTAACGGTTTTCCGGTGCAGAAGTTATGAAAAGCATGTTTACCGTATGTATAGTACTTCGGATAATGCATTGTTGTTTATATTTGTAGTTATAGATTGTTATGTAAATTTTCCGGGGGGGGGGGGGGAGTGTACTGATAATATCAAGCAAGGCACGCTTAAATGTCACACTAAAAATATCTCGTTTTCTGTAAAAGTTATACTTTCTGTTATTGTTACAGAGTTTCCTATTTTTGAGTTACATCCAGATGCAGCTCTTTTCTCTCATCAACATTGCGCTAACCTCATTTTCAGTGACTTTTGAATCTTTGTCTCTCTTTTTTTTTATGTGCATTTTCTTGTTACGTGTCCTGTTACCAAGTTACCCTCAACGACATTCATAAAACGCCTGACTCTTGTCAGTACATGCAAAGCTTACATGCAAATGACACATCGGAAACAACTATTTGGTGCTGTGTGCTTCTGCACACCATCCGTTGACTTTGCTGGTATTCTGCAAAATATCACATTGACAAGTACCTGCATCTTTGCCGTATTTACATTTCCTTAGTTTATAAACAATGGGCATTAGTATTGATCAATACGGAGTGGCCATAGGTCTCTTCTCAAATAATTATACCCGTTTTATTCTACACTTCCATCCAGGTCCACGTGTCGAAAACCAAATAATATGCTCTTACTCCTCATTGGCCTTTCTACACTTACACACACTTCTCTGCGTTTTTTCTTGTGTAAAACACATTATATTGTTCCTTTGCACGTTCTTCCTGTCTTCAATCGACGTTCACGCGAACCCCGGTCCCACACTTAACACAAACAGCCACCTGAAGTTCTTTCATTCTAACGTTCGCAGCATACGAAGTACCGGTAAACTCGACGAAATTCATCTCTTGGCCCAATCAGGTAACTTTAACATTATTGCTCTATCTGAAACCTGGCTGGATGAACATTACCCCCATCAGTTCCTCCTCCTCCTCGAGGACTTCCAACCTCCGTATCGTTCACACCGCACAACGGGAAGAGGCGGTGGGTTCCTGACGTTTATTCACTCTTCTCTGCCGTGTGTAAGACGCCCGGATCTTGAAAGCATAGATTGCGAATGCGTCTGAGTTGAATTTTGCCAGCCAGTGCAAAACACGCCCTGATGCTGGTGCCCCACCCCTGCCCGATTTCGCGTTCCGAACTGAGGCACGTCTACGCAATATTACCATTAATGAAGACAGTGTCAAGAAAGTTCTATCTTCTCTGAGGCTATCCTCTGCATCAGGCCCAGATAATATAGGGAACATCCTACTTAAGAACACAGCAGATTCGATATGTAAACCACTTACAAAAATCTTCCAGCTTTCTCTCAGTCTTTCTCTCTTTCCCAATGCTTGGAAGAGATCCAACATATGTCCTGTCTTCAAAAAGGCCAACAGACGGATTAAAAATAATTATCGTCCTATCTCTGCTCTGTAATGTTTCAAAGGTGTTTGAACGACTGGTCTTTAATGCACTTTATGAATACTTGGCACCAAATAACCTACTCACTTCTAAAAATTCTGGATTTAAGGCCAATGACTCTACTATCAATCAGCTTGTGTACATCCTTCACAATATCTACAACGGCCTAGAACAGTCCAAAGAAGCCAGAATGGTGTTTCTAGATGTATCCAAGGCGTTTGATAAAGTTTGGCATCCCGGTCTCCTTTTTAAACTTCGACAACTCGGCCTCTCTGATAATCTTGTAGCGTGGATTGATAGTTATCTCTCTAACCGATTCCAACGAGTGATTATTCATGGCCAATCTTCATCATGGCTACCTATTGAAGCTGGTGTGCCCCAGGATTCCATCTTGGGTCCACTTCTCTTTCTTGTCTATGTTAATGACCTAGTTGATAATATTACATGTGATGTCAGACTTTTGCTGAGGACACCAGTCTACTTGAAGTTGTTAATAACCCCATCGAAACTTCTAATCACTTGAATATTAATCTCTCTGTTATATATAACTGGGGAAAGTTGTGGCGTGTTATCTTTAATGCTTTAAAGTCTCTTTCTGTCATATTTTCAACCAAACTTGTTAAACCACAGCATCCACCCGTTCGTCTTGGAGACTCTGAAGTACCTGCGTCAGACTCACACACTCATCTTGGTATTACTCTCAGTAGCAATTCATCTTGGCATGATCACATTACTCGTATTACCACCAAAGCGAGCCAGCGAATTGCCCTTCTGTGTAGATTCAAATATAAACTTTCCCGCAAAGCTCTGATTAAACTTTATTTAACTATGGTTCGACCAATTCTTGAATATGGTTGTGTGCTTTTTGACAACTGTGGTCAAGGACTTTCTGATCTTATTGAATCCATACAGTTTGAAGCTGCCAAAATATGCACAGGGGTATTAAGACACACATCACGCGCCAATCTCATACGTGAACTTGGTTGGACAACACTCGCCAGCAGGAGGAAGTATTTTAAGTTACTTCTTCTTTACAAAATGTATCACAACTTAACACCCCCGTATCTCTGTCGATTAATTCTTCCTACTTTTAATGCTCGAAACCTCCGCCACACTAGCTCCATACGTCCCATCAATTGCAAAACTAACCGCTAAGACAAATCCTTCCTACCTGACGCTATCAAACTGTGGAACAATCTTCCCTCCGATATAAGAGACTCAATTTCCCTCCAAATATTCAAATCAAAGCTGAAAGCAACACTACTAGCAGTGGATCATGTTCCTGTTTACTATACCCAAGGACAAAGATTTGCCAACATTTGTCATACCCAGCTTCGTCTTGGATTCTCGAGACTTAACTTTGATCTCTTTAAAGTCAACATCATCCCACAACCTACATGTTCTTGTTCCTACCCCACTGAAGATCTGCAACATTACCTGTTCTTTTGTCCAAAGTATTCAACTTATAGATTTAGACTTCTCAACTCCATCATCCCTATTATTGCTCCCGCGGCGTCCACACGAATCTGATTATACTCACAGCGAGTGACAGACTAGCTCAAACTCTTCTCTTTGGTAGCGACCAATTGTCCATTCCCTTCAACATACAAATTTGTGATGCTTTCCACAGATACATCGTAGATACTAGACGCTTCACATCTTAGTTCTGTTATGCATAAGCAGTAATTTTCAATTGAGTTAGTTGCTGATTTACATAATTCTTACTTCCCAAATGTCCTTCATGAAATTTTCTACCGCTAGTCCGTACTATTGTGAACAGGGACGTATGTGTGTACACTCTACCTGCAGTGAACTATTTTGCTTTGTTTTGCATTTTGATGACTACTACTGCTGTGATTTTGTATGCAGGGTACAAATCTGAAGCATGTGTACAGTTTCTCTGTTAATTGGGTAACTTTTTTCTTGTTTTGTCTTGTGTGTTTTGTAATATACATTTTGTGTGTCACTCCATGTTCTGGAGAACCCCTCGATTAGTGACATCTTGATGTACTATAGGGCAATCCAGTTGAAATAAATATGTTTAATTAAAAAACATTCATTCTGTCTGTGGCACCCATTGCTCGTTGATATTCTTCAATAACACACCATGCTATAATCTCTCTCTGTACACACACACACACACACACACACACACACACACACACATATATATATATATATATATATATATATATATATATATATATATATATATATATATATATATTAATTGCCTATATGGATAGTACATCCTCATTGCGCTACTTTTGGTCTACACCCTACGATGACCTGAACTGGGCAAATATGAAATTCGGCTAATACGAGAAAGCTGGGCCCATATGAGTTAAACCATAATTTGCTTCCCGTAGTCGGTGCTGCGTGCACAAATGCATCGCTAAACCTTGCGAACGGGGATCATACTGCTGGGCCAATACAATTGACGTCACAAATTCGAATTATGCGCTTCAAGTTCAATGACTATGGAGTCGTTCGAAGGAATGGCGACAAAGCGCAAACATGGTAGAATTCATTGCACAAGACATCATACGCTACGATCATCTATTAGGACAGGAACTCATGGATTATTTCTACCCACATTCCTGAAGCAAATGGTCAGATGGACATTGAAAATGTTCACTCAGGGCCAGGCCTGGAAATAGGTCAAGCAAACATCAAAATGTCACCTGCAGAAGACTAGGGGCAGGAACGTTTTCACACTGGCCAAAACTAACGTATTCATGTTAAACTATCCATAGTAAATTAATAAAATAATCATTAATCACGGGTTTTCATATTGGCCCAGTTTCAGGTCTTTAGTCAGCCGTATTGGCCTGTGGCACAAGGCCTGGGGGCAATACGTCTGATCGAGGACCTGTACCAGGGCCAATATGAAACCCTTGATTAATAACATCATATATACATATATATATATATATATATATATATATATATATATATATATATATATATATATATATATATATACATACATATATATATACATATATATATATATATACATATATATATATATATATATATATATATATATATATATATATATATATATATAATACAATGACGTCGAGACCGAAATAATGGACAGACAGACTCGTGTGCCTTCGGATGGAGCTCGAAATTTTCCTGAATGACATCAGCAGGATGAGCAACTTGAACAGGATATTGAGACTTGGGGTCCCAGATGGGTTTATGAAGACTAGGAACATTGGAACTTGAGGCTTTAGAGGCGACCTGGTTACCTAAAACATTATCTTAGGTGACCGATGACCTGTACGTGATGAATTTTAGTTACTTCATGACCTTGTGGAAAAACAATAACCCGGTGACCTCAGTGAAATACCAATCTTGAGCCCCAGGCTTCACCCTAGAAACCTGGCGCCCATGTATGGTGAACATACTTTTTGTACCTTGTTGAATTACAAATAAACAAAAACAAACTATATATATCAATGGGGGGGGGGGGGTCAATATACACAGTATATGTGGGACTTAGGAACACCCTAGACTTGAGGGTACCAAACACTGTTCCCCTAAGTCTGGTCATCTTTATGTTTATATGTATTTATATATGGTCAGCCTAATGCTGAAAAAATATGCTTACATATGTCTGATACTCAGTCAAAAATATGTTTATTTGAGTTGATTGGTTAGGATTATACGAATTTAGGTACTTGTGTGGTCCCCCTTATCCTGCAATTTTGGTGCTGGTCCACCTAATGCTGATTATCTATCTATCTATCTATCTATCTATCTATCTATCTATCTATCTATCTATCTATCTATCTATCTATCTATCTATCTATCTATCTATCTATCTATCTATCTATCTATCTATCTATCTATCTATCTATCTATCTATCTATCTATCTATCTATCTATCTATCTATCTATCTATCTATCTATCTATCTATCTATCTGTATATATATATATATATATATATATATATATATATATATATGTGCGTGTGTGTGTGTGTGTGTGTGTGTGTGTGTGTGTGTGTGTATGTGTATCCTTCAGTGTGCAAAGCCTCTGGCTTACAGTACAATACTTGAATACCACCATGTTAAAGATTTACTCTGTACTCTGAGAGTGACATGTAACCATCATATTTTCCTTAAATGCTTCGAAGGTGAATTCCGTAAGATTGAAAAATGTCTAGACAGTCAACAAGAGGTCTTAATTATGTTTGTGTACCAACAGAGACAAACTGTCTTTCTAGGAATTCTTTCTTTTTCTTTCTTTCTTTCTTTCTTTCTTTCTTTCTTTCTTTCTTTCTTTCTTTCTTTCTTTCTTTCTTTCTTTCTTTACAGTCAATTTTGTTCGACATTTCATTTGAAAACTATTTTACGTAAAAACTCCAAACTTGGCTTGATGATACTTATTTACATTCAATCATCAGTTTTTGTAAAGAGGTTCAACGGTTTTGAAATTATTTAAATTAGGGCCGTTTGAAAATTTAAATCTCCAAAAGTATTGAAAGTACAGGTAACCAATCCAATTTCAATTAATATATTTGTAACACTGCAAATTTTTGTGACGAACATGTGGCCTCTGAAGTACAAAGGTCAATGTCATTTTGCCGTTTGAAATTTTCATCTAGCCATAAGTTGGTCAATTTTTATGCAATTTTGATCATGTTGAGCGAAAAGTGTAGGTATTGTTACACTGCACATTTTTGTAATTTTACATGGGACTTCTTAAGTTCAAAGGTCAAAATCATTTGGACCTTTGAAATTTTCATCCAGCCATAACTCTTTCAATTTTCATTTGGACTCTTGAAATTTCATCTAGCCATCCGTGTGCTCAACTTTCATCCAATTTTAATCATGGTGGACTCAGATTGTAGGTATTGGAACACTGCACATTTTTGTAATTTACATTTGACCGTTAAAGGTCAAAGGTTAAGTCATTTTGCCATTTGAAATAAGCTTTTTCTGGGCATAACTCGGTCAATTTTCATCCGATTTTAATCGTGTTGGACTCAGATTGTAGGTACTGGAATACTGCACATTTTTGTAATTTACATGGGACCTCTCCAGGTCAAAGGTCAAGGTTATGTGATGTGGCCTTTCGAATTTTCACCCAGACATAACTTGGTCAATTTTCATCCAATTTCAGTCATCTCGGGCTCAAATTGTAGATATTGCAACGCTGCATATTTTTGTGCTACATGTGACCTCTAAAGATCAAAGGTCAAGGTCATTTGGACTTGGAAATTTTCATCTGGCAATAACCTTAATACAATGTAAAGAACCAAAGGAAAAAAGTTGTAGCATTTAATACTTACAACTGTTGAAGGCACACAGACAGTATTGACAACTTTTGAAGGCGCACAGACAGATTTACTGTGATGCAAATCTTCTTTCCTAGTTGTTTGTCTCTTTTCTTACTGGAATGTCACATTTGTTTGTAAAAACGAGATAGGTTGACAGAAGAAGTCTCTAATGTTGAAAAAGTACGTACACAAATTTTCGACTTTCTGCACATGCAGTGTGACCTCTCATGGATCACCTGACAGAAAATTTTGTTTACATTTAGCGTTTCTTGAATTTTTTATTGGTGCCTGACGTGCGTCATGACAGGTCGAGCCCAGATGGCGTGGCAAGCGCCTATGACTTCTGCGCCAAATTTGGGAAGAATCCAGTCAGGCACTTTCAAGGCATCGCGGTAATAAAGCGAACTTGACGGTAACTACACAATAGGTCACAATAACCAACAATAGGTCACGGGGACCTGAAAATCTAATAATTTAACGCTATTTTGTAATGCGTCTTTGTACCAAATTTGGGAAGAATTCAACCAGTTATTTTAAAGACATTGTGGTAACCACGGTCAAATCGACTGTCAATACGTTCAGACGAGGGTCACAGTAACTGCACAACTGGTCGCAGTGACCTGAAAATCTAATAATTTTTATCTTATAATACACTTCTGGCTGAATTTGAATTTGAGATTATAAACAGTCACCTTGAAGATATTGTAGTAATAAGTTAAGTTGACTGCAAATATATAACATTAACCACACGATAGGTGACAGTAATCACACAATAGGTCACAGTGACATTAACACATAATCATATAATCTTCATCTCATAATGTATCTATCATATGTACCAAAATCGAGAAAAAATCCATCAATGCAGAAAATAGATAATGTGGTAACAAAGTTTACACTGTATTAAAGGTCACCATGTCCCATAAATAGGTCAAAGTGACCTCCAATTCTAAGCTGATCTTTGTTCAATAATACATCTGTATAGTAAATTTGAGAAAAATACCTTAAGGCCTTTTGAAGAGAGCACGATAGCATATGTTGTTGCGGACGTACGGAAGTTCGGACGGACAACCCGAAAACATGAAACATTCCCCATATTTAGGGGAGGTATAAAAAACAAAACAAATGCATCAAAGGAAAACAAAAATTGAAAACAAAAAAACAAAAACAAAAAAACCAAAAAAAAAAACAAAAACAAAAAAAAACCCCCCAACCCCCCAACCCCCCCGTCAAAACTAGGAAAGATGATTTGCTGCATAGCAAATCAGTGTGTGTGTCTTCAAAACATATTGGTTTGGCAATGTACAACTATTCCATAAAACAGAAGTAGAAGTTGGAATGGCATCTCTATCTATTATAGCTTTGAAGTTATTCAAGATTTAAAATTTCTAATGGTGCTATTTAGCAATTTAAATTGCTACAACTTTTATTTTTAATTCATTAGGTGATTAGGTGCCAATGGTCAACAACCCCCTAGTAGAAGTTGGAATGACATCTCTATCACACTGTTAAAGATATTCAAGATTGAAAATTTCAAATGCCCCTAATTTGCATAATTTTAGACATCTTCATTTCTCTGTATAAAACAGTCAAACTCCTTGTATGGAGGTACAATCATGCCAAGTTTGGACTTTCTATGTATAATAGTGTCCGAGAAAAGTGTCGGACAAATTTGCTGGTATAGAAGAAAGAAAGAAAGAAAGAAAGAAAGAAAGAAAGAAAGAAAGAAAGAAAGAAAGAAAGAAAGAAAGAAAGAAAGAAAGAACAGTATGTCTGTGTTGGCACACAGACATGATAGAATGCATGAGCAGGGATCTTGAGCATTTCCTGGACTGCGTAATTGTATATAAATAATCTAGCCCAAAATGTTTTTTCTAAGAGCCACTGAACTGACTGGTGTCCAAAAAGAAAACATTAACTTATTATTAAATTACCAAACAGACATAGCCATTCAATAAATGCAGCCAATGTTTATATGACAAAATTAACTCATTCAGTGATAAACCCAAAGGATATGCTCTTTGCTAATTCTTTCAAATTTGCATTGCTAATACAATGTGTGAAACAAATAAAAAATGTCAGAATATCACAAATCATGACCAGATATTATATTCTATTATGATTGTCAGAAATTTTAAATCAGAACCCCCTCATTTAAAAGATAAGAATACTCAGTATATCCCTTTGATACAAATTTTACTGACAGTAAATGAAGACTTCTGTCCTGAATGAGTCCAGGGATGCCGCATTTTCAAAGGGTCATTTTGATGTCACATCTTTGAAAATATGTACCAGGATTATGGCTTGTTTGCAGTTTAATTGAGATGTGACACCCCTGTAAAAATATCCCAAAGGTCTTACAATGTTGATAAAGGCTCTAGATTATGAGTGAAATCTATTGGGGGTAATAAAATACACATTAACTTAAGAGGAAAGGATAGGGTTTATTTTGATGTGGTTACACTTGCCAGGACTTTGGAATAAGCTGGCCATTTGATACCAATCATTCACTGTCACTGGTCATGTGTGTTTGGTGGGGTGGCAGACACATAGCAGGGCCAGCTCCTCAGTAAAACGGTGTCCCTTTAGCCGGATAATTTTGTAAAAAATCCAATTATTTGAGGCTACAAAAGTGAAAATAAAACCCATATAAATGTCTACAGCAGCACCCATGTGAACCTGTTTACAAACACCACTAATTATAGCAGCCGGGTTGAGTGGCAGGGCAAAGAGGTCAGTGATAGGCTGTTTGGCCCACTAGCACTGTGGTCACAACTAATGAGACAGCTCAAGTTAGGTGGAATGGACTGTATACTATATAACATATTGAAGATTTAAAACTTAAATTAGCCCTCATTTGCATAATTTTGAAAAGCATGACCTCTCATAATAAAAAGGCCAGACTATATCTATAGAAGTATAATTGTGCCAAGTTTGGAGTTTCTACGTGTTATACTTTTCAAATGAAATGTCGGACAAATTTGCCTGTAAAGAAAGAAAGAAAGAAAGAAAGAAAGAAAGAAGAAAGAAAGAAAGAAACTAGGAAAGGTGATTTGCTGCATAGCAAATCAGTGTGTGTGTCTTCAAAGCATATTGGTATGGCAATGTACAACTATTCAATAAAACAGGAGTAGAAGTTGGAATGGCATCTCTATCTATTATAGCTTTGAAGTTATTCAAGATTTAAAATTTCTAATGGTGCTTTTTTACATAATTTAAATTGCTACAACTTTTATTTTTAATTCATTAGGTGATTAGATACCAATGGTCAACAAACCCCTAGTAGAAGTTGGAATGATATCTCTATTATACTGTTGAAGATATTCAAGATTGAAAATTTCAAATTCAGTCAGAAAGAAAGAAATAAAGAAAGACAGACAGACAGACAGACAAAAAAAGAAAGAAAGAAAGAAAGAAAGAAAGAAAGAAAGAAAGAAAGAAAGAAAGAAAGAAAGAAAGAAAAGTGTGTGTTGACACACACACACTTTAATGATAGAATGCATGAGCAGGGATCTTGAGCATTTCCTGGACTGTGTAATTGTATATAAATAATGTAGCCCAAAATGTTTTTTCTAAGAGCCACTGAACTGACTGGTGTCCAAAAAGAAAACATTAACTTATTATTAAATTACCAAACAGACATAGCCATTCAATAAATGCAGCCAATGTTTATATGACAAAATTAACTCATTCAGTGATAAACCCAAAGGATATGCTCTTTGCTAATTCTTTCAAATTTGCATTGCTAATACAATGTGTGAAACAAATAAAAAATGTCAGAATATCACAAATCATGACCAGATATTATATTCTATTATGATTGTCAGAAATTTTAAATCAGAACCCCCTCATTTAAAAGATAAGAATACTCAGTATATCCCTTTGATACAAATTTTACTGACAGTAAATGAAGACTTCTGTCCTGAATGAGTCCAGGGATGCCGCATTTTCAAAGGGTCATTTTGATGTCACATCTTGTAAAATATATACCAGGATTATGGCTTGTTTGCAGTTTAAATGAGATGTGACACCCCTGTGAAAATATCCCACAGGTCTTACGATGTTGATAAAGGCTCTAGATTATGAGTGAAATCTATTGGGGGTAATAAAATATACATAAACGTCAGGAGGAAAGGGTAGGGTTTATTTTGATGTGGTTACACTTGCCAGGACTTTCGAATACGCTGGCCATTTGATACCAATCATTCACTGTCACTGGTCATGTGTGTTTGGTGGGGTGGCAGACACATAGCAGAGCCAGCTCCACAGCTATATAACATATTGAAGATTTAAAACTTTAATTAGCCCTCATTTGCATAATTTTGAAAAGCATGACCTCTCATTATAAAAAGGCCAGACTTGATCTATAGAAGTATAATTGTGCCAAGTTTGGAGTTTCTACGTGTTATACTTTTCAAATGAAATGTCGGACAAATTTGCCTGTAAAGAAAGAAACAATGAAAGAAAGAAAGAAGAAAGAAAGAAAGAAACTAGAAAGGAAGATTTGCTTTAAAGCAAATCTGTCTGTGTGCCTTCAAAAGCTGTAAATATTAAATGGTACAACTTTTGTGCTTAGGTACTTCACATTGCATTAAGCTTATGGCTGGATGATATTTCCAAGTTCATATAACCTTGACCTTTTACCTTTAACCTTTATAAGTCACACGTAAATTGCAAAAATGCACAGTGTCACAATACCCACAATTTAAGTCCAACATGATTAGAATTGGATTGAAATTGGCCGCGTTATGGCTGGGTGAAACTTTCAAAGGTCCAGATGACATTGACCTTTGACCTTTTGGGGTCACATATAAATTTTAAAAATGTGCAGTCTTGCAATAGCTACAATTTGAACCAAACATGATCAAAATTGGATAAAAATTGACCAAGTTATGGCTAGAAGAAAGCCGCCATCGAAAGTGGCCTTTGACCTTGAAATGACCTTTGACCTTGAGATGACCTCTACCTCAAGTGAACCTTCAACTCAAAAATGACACCTTGGCCTGAAACTGACCTTTGACCTTGACATGACCTTGACATTTGAGATGGCCTTTACCTTGCTATGATCAAACTCCTATACACTCGGAACCACATCTACTATAGTATATAAAATATTGATGATTTAAAACTTTAATTAGCCCTCATTTGCATAATTTTGAAAAGCATGACCTCTCATTACAAAAAGGCCAGACTTCATCTACAGAATTATAATTTTGCCAAGTTTGGAGTTTCTATGTGTAAAACTTTTTAAATAAAATGTAAGACAAACTTGTCTGGAAAGAAAGAAAGAAAGAAAGAAAGAAAGAAAGAAAGAAAGAAAGAAAGAAAGAAAGAAAGAAAGAAAGAAAGAAAGAAAGAAAAACAATATGTTGGCACACAGACATTGAGAAAGAAAGAAAGTGAGAAAGAAAGTGAGAAAGAAAGAAAGAAAGAAAGAATTCCTAGAAAAACAATCTGTCTGTTGGCACACATCCATAAAAAAAAAAGAAAAAAGGGAAAGAAAGAAACACAACATTTTTGATAGTATGTAATGATATATAAACTACCACAGACTGTGTCATCATTCTTTTCCATTTCATTTCCATGAACCAAGTAGTCTTCTAAGCATGATACAACTTGTAGACGTCAGTCTATTCATACTTGTGCATGCTTTGTTTACATTGAACACTGACCTGGCTACCCATGGCTTGTACGATATCCTAACCTTGCAACCTCACTGCAAGGAAAACTACAGCTTCCTGTGGCTTTCAGTTGAATCTGTTATGTCTTTCCCAATTAATTAACTATGTGTTGTTCCAATGTTCTAAGTTACCTCTTGTCTGTCTTGTGTAAACATGACAAAAGCAGTCACACACGGCATTCTGTGTGCTACTCAGGGGCACACATACAGACAAGCATGCTGCCCATAGCCTGATATCAAACCCAGGCTCTCTTATCTGGGCTAAAAGTATCAATTACCAAAGCGGACCCCAGAATCTTGACTGATACCATCTTTGAGGCCTTTGGTACTTCACATTCCATTACGTTTATGGCTAGTTTTAACAAAAAGGCCTGAATGAGCTTGACCTTTAATCTTTAGGCATTGCATGTAAATTACAAAAATATGCAGTGTTGCAATACCTACAGGTTGGGTCCAACATGGTTCAAATTGGTTGAAAATTGACTGAGTTATGGCTAGATGAAAATTTCAAATGTGAAAATGACATTGACCTTTGACCTTTAGAGGTCACATGTAAATTACAAAAATGTGCAGTCTAACCAACATATTAATCGAAGTTGGATTGATTACCTGTACCTATAATATTTTTGGAGATATTCAAGATTTAAATTTTCAAATGGCCCTTATTTGCATAATTTTCAAAACCGTTGAACCTCTTTACAAAAAGACCAGGCTTCATGTATGGAAGTATAATCATGCCAAGTTTGGAGTTTCTATGTAAAATACTTTTCAAATGAAATGTCGGACAAATTTGCCTGTAAAGAAAGAAAGAAAGAAGAAAGAAAGAAAGAAATAAAGAATTCCTAGAAAAACAGAAAAGTGTGTGCTGACACACACACTTTAATAAAGAATTCCTAGAAAAACAGAAAAGTGTGTGCTGACACACACACTTTAATAAAGAATTCCTAGAAAAACAGAAAAGTGTGTGCTGACACACACACTTTAAAAAACCAAGTAGCTATAAAAAGCTCTGTATATTGAGAGTCAGTTTTTTTTGCTTTTGTTTTTGTATTTTTTTTTTTTTTTTGAACTGGGATCAGTTACTGAGTATGATGGGAGATGTTCCGAGCTTTGTATCCCCTTATTGAACCAAGTACACCAAGAATTTTAAACTGAGGCCTGTCCAATAATGAAGATATTACTCAACATAGTAGCAGTGTACCTTTCCAGCTTGCTGATGTTCTAGTGAAGTGATTTTAAGTTTATAAACCTTGATACATTGGTACATTCTACATGTTCTATGCAAAGCACATGCCGAAACCTGTTTTTTTTTTTTTTTTTTTTTTTTTTTTTTAAAGAAGTCCGTTAGTGGAAACGAAGATATTTTTTATAATTTGGCCTTACCAACAAACACGGGTCGTGCAACACAAACGAGTGTAAACAGACACAAGCCATGGCACGGTTTTCCGTCATGTGCGTATATTTTTGCCGACCTTCGGTCATAAATTTCATTTTTCTCTTGTTCTGTTGTACATATTTTTTCCTTTCAAACATTTAAAGAAAATTAAAACAACAAACTTTGGTTAAAAACATCGTGATGTTACGTATCTGAGACAGGATCAACAACACATCATGCTTACGCAAATCTTAGGCTCAACTTCGTCACCGTGCGGTGACGGAATCTACGTATTTTCCTTGCCTTGCGTACAGAATTTTCATTCCTGCCTTTATCTGTGTCTAGATTAGTTCGATCGATGTCTTTTTATGAAAGTATGATGTAAAAATTCGCACATTCATCCAAGAATCTTTACGTGAATACGGCATGTTTTCCTGCCTGACAAATGGAACATGACTCAAGCACATGGCAAACAACCAGTTTGATTGGACGGTGACTGGCACGTGACCAACTCCATCCAATGAGAAACCTGGAAATGTTCTAGAGCATATGTATTAAAAGAAATAAAATGCTGTTTCGATTGCCTTCAATAGCCGTACATTTGCCGTGTTGCATCTCCGGCCTCTCTAATGACTAAACACAAAACCTTTGACCGACTGATTCTTCATTAGCTGGGATTTGTTAAAAAAAACTTGTAAGTAATACATATATATGTACATTCTTTAGATTTATAAAGGTTTTAATGTATTTGAACGCTCTTTTCATGAGTCAAACTAAACGGGGTGAAAGCGCCAAAAAACCGACAGAGCACCGTTTGTACAGGAAAGCCTTTATTTCAGAGCGCACCGTTTGAAGTGTTGTAAACCCGAATGCTGCGTGCAACTGAAATCAGTCCATCTCGCGCTGCACGATCTTTTTACAGGAGTCGGGCAAACATGTACGCACTTCTTTCGATCATATTCATGTTATATAATAGGATTTGCGCCTGTTTATTCGTTTAAAGAAATGTTTATACATTTGACAACATGCCATGATGCAAAATATTTTCCACATTACAATACAAAGGATTATTTCACTTGCGTTTTTTATTTTAATACATTGCACTACTTTTTTGGTCGCATGCATGGTTGTGAATGCATTGTGATTTGGGCTCATTTGCCTATTTCATGACTTTTTACTTTCCAAACAGAAATGTGCACAGTTAAAAGTTCAACTTATGCGCATGACCATACCAATCACCAGAACTGATTCTAATATTGTAAGTCATATACTAGACCACCTGTACAAAAATTTTACAGAGGAACGTGTGCAATATAGACAATAGTATATATATATATATATATATATATATATATATATATATATATATATATATATATATATATATATATATATATATATGTAAATAAACCCAACAAAAATTTAAAAAAAAGAAAAAGAAAAAACCCACAGGCCTGTCTAGGTTATGATAGACCGATCACTTGGCATGACCAGCTTGTTTGAATATTTCAATGAACGTCACCGTCTCAAGAGAAAATTATGACATTATGCATGTATATATGTATGTATGTTTGTATGTATGTTTGTATGTAATGTGTGTATGTGTGTGAATGTATCTATGCGTGTATGTATGCGTGTATGTATGTATGTGTGTATGTATGTATGTATGTATGTATGTATGTATGTATGTAATTTTACACTCTATTTCGAGTGACGTTCTCGGGTGTTCTCATATTCTTCAATTTTTAATGTGGATTGTTTAGTTTAAAATTAAGTTAACTATAAGACATTATAAGGCAAGGAGCCCTATAAGACATTATAAGGCAAGGAGCCGCTATCAGAGAATACATGTCTGGGTATTTTGATCCCCCGTAACACGTTCAGATAGTTTCTCACTGAAGATCCGGTTTATCTTTCAGACCGGAACAGTATGAAATTGCTGGTCTGTGTATTTATTATTATTTGGAAAGTATAGAATGTGACCAGCGGAACTCGGTACGATGATACAGAGTTATTCAAGAGTTGGCAAAAAGGAGATTGCAGAAACCTGACGAAAGCACAAGTGTACATGAGTTTAAAGGGAAAGCAGTTTGACGTATCTTGCATTCAAGCGAAAATAGAGTCAGTTGTATTGTGAAGATTGTGATCATAGTTTTGTGTTGTTTTTTATTTATCTGTATTAGGTTCAACGGGGTTCATGTTATTATATATGTGCAAACGGATACACGCAGCTAGACGGTCAAACATACATGAATCATGTAAGTGCTCCATTCTACTTCCTGTACCAGCGTGTTCTGCCATGAAACAAGAATAACTTATTATGATCACCACTTCGTGTGTCACTCATCACAGTAGTAAAAAGGTTAATAACATATATAGATATAAAGAAGATGGTTTGTTTTTCATTTTGCAAAGTGCTTTATGCATTTCATATTATGCATATGGCACAATGGAAGAGCAGCACATCTCTCTGTCTGTCTCTCTACGTGTGCACCATTAATATTGTGGGTTCCAAGCATACTGTCATAATCATACGGTATACATGCGTGTGATAATGTGAATTGGTTTGGTGTCCCGACAAGTTTAACTTGTGGGTGCATTAAACTGAGGGCGTTAACTTCTTGACTATGCAGATGGCAATAGCTTAATTTGGTAATGTTCAAAGTTCACCACGTAATGGTCACTCATTACATAATATCTAAGCAGGAGCAGTTCAAGAAGTTTCGAGAGGGGGGTGGAGTGGTGGAAAGTGTGGGCCGGGGATTGCGAGGGCCGTCATATGTACTGCTGGGAGACCCCTCTTTCCAAGGTTTTTTTTTTTTTTTTTTTGATGATGTGGCGGTTCAGTCTGCAAGATGCTGACACGTCAATTCACATTTTCGACTACTCCAAAATGACTGGCCAGATTCACGTCAAACTCAGTGGGAATGTGTACCTTTATTGGATATCTTCCACATTTGTTCAAATGTACACACTCCAGTGATTTTTTTGGGGGTGGGGTGGGGGGGGGGGGCAAATCTTGAAAAATCTTCTCCAAAACTGCTCACCAGATTGCTTTGATATCACACAGAAAGACTCCTAGGGAATCTTAGTTCTTAATTTGTTCACCAGGTGGTGCTGCGATTTTTGCCTATTTTTCAATGATTTTTGTGTGTTATTGCTATTTTCGACTTTTTCTGCAGAACAGTCACTCAGATTCAGATTAAACTTGGTGGATATGTTCCTTGTGGAAGGGTCAAACAAACTATTCACTAAGTGGCAATGCTGCGGATTTGTTAAAATTTGGGTACTTATCAGTAAATGCACCTTTCTCATTGATCACTATGTAAGTCAATAAGCATTATAATGCTAACTCGCATTTTTGAATTCTTCTCCATAACCGTCATCCAGATTGACTTCAAACTTGGTGGCAATGTACCTTGGGTGGCTCTCTAGCAGATTTGTTCAAATGGTCACGCATCATTGATTGTTGCAATTTTTTATGATTCTTTGGGGTTTTTTTTGTTTGTTTTTTTTTTTTTTGGCAAATATTAAAAAAAATTCTTCTCCAAAACCAATCACCCAATTGCTTTCATATCAGACGAGAACACTCCTGGGGACTCCTAGTTCTTAATTTGTTCACCTGGTGGCGCTGCAATTTTATTCTATTTTTTTTTTATGTTTTTTGTCTGTTTTTTGCTATTTTTGACTTCTCCAGAACCGTCACTCAGATTAAGCTGAAACTCGGTAGATATGTTTCTTGTGAAAGAGTCAAACAAAGATGTACAGTAGGTGGAACTGCTGCAGATTCCTGATTTTTAACGATTTCTTTCAATTCGGGTAGTTATCCGAAATGCACCTTTCCTATTGATTACTGTGTAAGTCAGTGGGCATTCTAAAGCTTATTCGCAATTTCGACTTCTACTCCAAAACGGTCATCCAGATTACCTTCAAACTTGGTGGCAATGTAGTTTCGGTGGGTCTCTACCAGATTGATTAAAATACAATGTACTCATATTTGAGTTTTGAATTTTTTTATGAATTTCTTTGTTGTTGTTTTTTTTTGGGGGGGGGTAGGGGGCAAATCTTAAAAATAATAAGGGTGCACGTACATGTCAGCTATCACAGTCCTCGCCTTTTAGGTGAAAATACTTTTACAAAACCATTGGGCTATTGGCATTGAAATAACACAGGGACACATCTGAGTACCCCTCAACCTTTTTTTGTTCAACAAGTGGCGCTATGAAAAAATAGTGAATTCTGTGGTTTTGCTCCTTTCGACGTTCCGAAACCGGCCATCATAGCATGGCAAAGCTGATGAAATGTGCCCTATGGATGGGTAAAACCAAATTGTTGACTCTAGGTGGTGTATGTTACCTGAAGATCCCTGATTTTTACTTTTGTTTCCAAATTCAGGTGCGTATTGAGTAGTGCATATATTCCTACTGATTACTATCTGGGTCAGTGGGGACTGCAATGGTACTTCACATTTTCGACGTCTCAAAAAGCGTGAACCAAATTAACATCAAACTTGTAGGCGATATAACTTGGATAAGTATCTATAAAGTTTCTTCGAATGGTTGCACACTATTGATCTTTGAATTTTTAAAACAATTGTTATGTTCGCATTCTTTCGTAGTTATAATTTTACTTTTTCCCCTAAACTGCTTGGCCAGTTCCTCAGAAATTGGACAGGGACACTCCAGGATACAGCGTCGAGATTTATACAGTACATAGGTGACACTGATCTCATTCCCCAGGTCACTTGAAAACTTAACTACTGTTTGTGCCAGAGCTGATGATGATGGTACTGTATGGGGCCCATATGTACACAGTACATGAGTAACGTTGACTTAATTCCCGCGGCTACATAGTCAATTTCAAATATTTTGCTGTTCACTTGATAACTTGATATCTATTTGAGGTAGGACTCTGACTATTGGGCCAGAACTTTGAGATTTCTGTATGAGAATCGTCAAGAAAAGTGATCCTGCTCACATTCCCAAGGTCACACACCACTGCATGTGAAATGTTAGCTGAGCACAGGACTGTTAGGGTCCTCTTGTTCATGTCTGCGTTCCCAACCTTCTGGTATTTTACGTAAATAACTGAAGAATTATGTATACACGCATGTGTGTGTGTGTGTGTAGTAACATAGGTTTTAAAAATTAAACTGACACAGAAGTGACAGCTGAACTGCTCATTTCATGTGTCGCCGTCATTTTCGGTATTATGACGGTTTTGGAGAGCACAAAAAAAAAAAAAAAAAAAAAAAAAAAAAAATGTAGTGCTTAATAGAAATGAAGGCGGCAGAGAAAAGGTGCGTTCTGAGTTTTATTCCCATTCACCATACTAATTCTCGAATTCTGAAAAATAGGTTTTCGATTTGGTCAGTTTTTTTACGTACGAATATATACGTCTGTAAAACCTAGTGCATGAAAACCCAGCATCAATCACAACCATTGGGTGCCGTTGAGAAAGTTATGCTATAAATCGTTTTAGATTATGTTCTTTTGTGTTTTATTTCCATAAATTAATATTTTTGATCCATAATCTACTAATATTAATATTATTCTCCCATAGTTATGGTAAAATTATCCGAATTGGTTAATTTGGACGGAAATGATACCAATCGATATTTATGGCATATAAAAATGTTGTGTTCAATCATCCCAGCCAAATATGTACATATGATATTCATTACGCTAATCTTAAACAAGTAATAATGTCTGCACTGCAGCTACATACGTAAACAAAATAAATAAATAGCCCATCAGTCTTATAAACTTATACTGTTTTTGCGGACTCAGCTGAGCAACGTCAAGTGCCTCGTGATCATGACGCAGGCCAAAAATTTAAGGGAAGTTTTGACACAGGTGTTCAATCCATTAAATTGCGAAACGTAAATGGTACTCTTGTCTGTTTGACACTAATTTAAAAAAAAAATCAGGTGAGAAAATCTTTTCCTTCACTAAACTGAAGTTTAGTCGATTTAATGGAATTCTGAAGCTGAACGAAATAATAAATTAGTATTATACATTGAAGGCTGAGCCACTTGCCTCACGAATATGTGTTTCAAAATGGCAAACCTTCGCCAAATCCCCGCCCCCCCCCCAAAGCCGATGTTAATTGGTGCATTGTATGGATACGGCTTTTGGATGTCTTAAAACAGTTGTTGTTTTGCGGAGGAATATCAGTTTATAGAGGACACGAAAACAAGCTCAAAATCTACTTTTAAATAACACCGGGAAAGGAAAAAAACAAGCAAGCAAAGAAACAATAGCACGTAACAAACATATTTATTGCAACAAATAAGTAATTCAAGTTTGGTGGTTAAAAAAATGCAAAGAAGTGCAATGTGCAAATATATATATACTGCTGTGAAAAAAAATGCGCCCCCCCCATTGGTTTAACATGGGCCGCTCTAAATATGCCTTTATGTATGTAAAAAATGGGTGTCGCATGGAATATTATGTAATATCAACAGGATAGCTCAGGGCATGCCTGAGCAGTCACACACACAAAAAATGTCCTGAAAACAAGACAACAGCCAGAGAGGTGCGAAAATTGTGGGTGCGTTTGGGGTGCCTATGACCTTTATAAGGGGCCATGGCACTGCTGGAATCAATGTGAATCTACAATGCCATGGCATACGGGTCATTCACAGCTGTCTGCATTTGACAAGGGCAGATCATTGGGGTGTTGGAGGCTGGACTGCTCTTAGAGAAAGGTTTCCAGGATAATGGGGTGCTCCAGGCCATTGGTAAAAAGTTGGTGGAACCATTTTCAGGAAACCAGTAAATGCAAGAGGAAGGCTGGATCTGGGTGACCAAGACTGTCAGATGAAACGGATGACTGTTCCTTGATCCAGTATGTGAAGAGGCACAGGTTTCTTTCCACCTAAAGGTGTTGTCAGCAGTGGCACCAGGCATGCAACATCAGAGCATCACAGTCTTCCATTAACAAGAGACTAGTGTCGGCCAAACTGAGAGCTTACCGCCCTGCCATTCACACCCCTCTCAGTCCTGCACACAAGACATGACTGGTACAGTGGTGTGAGGAACATGCAGCCTGGACCAATCAACGAAACAGCATGATGTGGCCAGATGAATCCCGATTCTGCTTGGATTTCTATGATGGAAGAACAAGGGTTCAACAAAGGCCTTCCGAGAGATTCTTTGAAGGATTTATGGCTGAACAAGACTGCTTCAGAGGAAACAGTGTCATGATGTGGTGGCAATTGCAGCAACAGGGAGAACAGCTCTCATCACGGTGAACAGGACACTAACAAGGCCAGCACAACATAGATGAGATCCTACGCAAAGTTGACGAATGGATCAAACAATATCCAGGGCTACTGTTTCAACGGCATAATGCATGACCGCACACTGCCCAAGTGAGCATGCATTATCTACAGCAACACAATTTCCCATTATTGTCACGGCCAGCCCATTTTCCCGACCTGTCCCCCATCGAGCATTTGTGGGATGTGCTTGACAGTCGAATAGGGATGCTTATGAAGAACCCGCAGCTGCCCTCAAAGAACTGGCATAGAGGCTCACAGACCAGTGGAATCAATTCCCCAGGCTGAGATCACCAATGTGACAGGCAGCATGCCAAGGCGGGCGCAAGCTTGCTCACAGAAGCGTGGTGGTCACACCTGCTATTGATGAATGCAGCCTCCCAACAACAACAATAATCGAAAATGTCCTTTTAAAGACCACCATTTCCTCCCCAAAAAGATGTGAAAGGCAATGCTATAATGAAGTAAATAAACTCCCCCACACAACCTCATGACACGTGCATAATGTTGAACGGGGGGGGGGGGGGGAGGGGGGGGCATCTTTTTTCCCAGCAATATCCATCAAAATTTACTCTTTTGCCATTTCCTGTTAGGGTAGTGCGAAGAGCGGTTACCCTTTACCATTTTCCAGTTGGACTGAACAGAACAGAAGGGCTATCGTCAAATATTCAGTGGCATGGGTGAATCTCTGAATTGTTTTGCTGAAGGGGGGGGGGGGGAGTCTATAGGTCTTCTCCCCAGCAGATGTTTGAAAGATGGTGTAAATGAGCGGAAGTTTGAGCTACATTTTGTCTGATTAATGGAAAATACAAGATTTCTAATTTTCTCTGGGCTTTAGGCCAGGGAAGTGCTTGCCCTCACGGCTTCCATAAATGCACGTCAGTGACAACCCACTTAAGTTGACCCTTCAGTATAAGTCGTCTCAGTTGTTTTTGGTAAAACATGATATTGCGCAACAAGATCTAGCTGCAGCAACATTTTAAGAGAATTTTGCTTCAGTTTGGGGTCTGGTGCGCTTGATGCCCGGCTGCGTATGTACAGTTGGTGTCCTCCCCCTCCCCTAAAGACTATAGAAAATTATACATCTTACCTATTTCAAGAATTGTGCTGTTGATTCTGAATCTAGAGTTGAATCGTTATTAAAATTATTGAATATTGTTAATATTTAAATGTCTATCGAAATTGAAGAGAAGCATTTGCAATACTGGTTCACAGTTAGGTTATATGATATCATCAACAAAAATATCTCGTACATTTAATGAATGGTTTATTTGCATTTCTAAAGCTCATTAAAATCAGAAGTTTTGAAATAAAAGTCGATTTTGGTGGGATATTATGTTGCAGCAGCATTTTAAACATCGGCTTTCTGAAAATAACATGCTATTTGTTAACCGTTTTTATGCTTCAACCATATTTATGCGTTGACCATATTTATGCATGTGCAGCGTCATGTTGAGTTTGACTTTTGTTTTCTACCCCAACGATGTTAAATTGAAAACTGTTTAAGTGAGCAATTAAGCATTAATTACTGAAAATGTAAAATGACTTTCCCTCCAATTTAAAATCAATCCAGATCAGAAAGAAAAAAGCAAAAAATGAATAGTCAAAAACAATAAAAAATTGAAAAAGGTGTAAAGTTTAAATATAATTAGTTTATAATATTTCGGAAACTATTGGATATAATACGTTTTTGTCACAGATATTGAGATTAGGTCGTATTTGTTCTTAATGTTAGGACTTTGCATCTAGAACCAAATTTCTTTACAAAAAAAAACTCGAGTCAAAAGGATCCAAAGATGTACTCTTGATCAAATATTTCTACAAAATTTTGCTGTAAATCTCCCGAGATGGTTAGAAAGTTTGGCTTCAATAATTTTAGAGATTTTAGACTTGCCTGTTTTGCTACTTAATTTTATCTTTTGGCATCATTCTGTTTTAATGTTCACCATTCAGACATTTTAGGCAAGCTTGTTATCCCTTGGGTTAAACCCACAGGGGCTATCGGTAGCAAGCAGCGGCCTACGACAGTTACAAACTTGCCCAATTAAAGTGTGCGTGTCAACACACACTTTTTGTTTTTCCTGAAATTCTTTCTTTCTTTCTTTCTTTCTTTCTTTCTTTCTTTCTTTCTTTCTTTCTTTCTTTCTTTCTTTTTTTCCTTGTTTCTTTCTTTCTTTCTTTTTTTCCTTGTTTCTTTCTTTCTTTCTTTCTTTCTTTCTTTCTTTCTTTCTTTCTTTCTTTCTTTCTTTCTTTCTTTCTTTCTTTCTTTCTACTTTCTTCTTTACCGGCAAATTTGTCCGACACTTTTCTCGAAGACTATTATACATAGAAACTCCAAACTTGGCATGATTGTACCTCCATACAAGAAATTGACCGTTTTATACAAAGGAATGAAGAAGTTGAAAATTATGCAAATTAGCAGCATTTGAAATTTTAAATCTTGAATATCTTCAAAAGTATGATAGAAATGTCATTCCAACTTCTACCTGGGGGTTATTGACCATTGCGCATCTAATGAATTTTAAAACTTGAATATCTTCAAAACTATTATAGATAGAGACGTCATTTTAACTTCTTCTAGGGGCTTCTTGGCCATTGCGCATCTAATGAATCTGAAGCAAAAGTTGTAGCAATTCAAATTATGCTAATTAGCAGCATTTGAAATGTTTAAACTTGAATATCTTCAAAACTATTATAGATAGCGATGTCATTTCAACTTCTGCTGGGGGGGGGGGGGTTGTTGACCATTGCGCATCTAATGAATCTAAAACAAAAGTTGTAGCAATTTAAATTATGCTAATTAGCAGTATTCGAAATTTTCAATCTTGAATATCTTCAACACTATAATAGATAGAGATGTCATTCCAACTTCTACTAGGGGGTTGTTGACTATTGTGCATCTAATGAATTTAAAATAAAAGTTGTAGCAATTTAAATTATGCTAAATAGCACCATTAGAAATTTTAAATCTTGAATAACTTCAAAGCTATAATAGATAGAGATGCCATTCCAACTTCTACTTCTGTGTTATGGAACAGTTGTACATTACCACACCAATATGCTTTGAAGACACACACACTGATTTGCTATGCAGCAAATCATCTTTCCTAGTTGTATTTGATATCTTTTTAAGAAATATAATTAAAGTGTGTGTGACAACACACTTTTTTGTTTTTCCTGAAATTCTTTCTTTCTTTCTTTCTTTCTTTCTTTCTTTCTTTCTTTCTTTCTTTCTTTCTTTCTTTCTTTCTTTCTTTCTTTCTTTCTTTCTTGCTTTCTTTCTCTCTTTCTTTCTTTCTTTCTTTCTTTCTTCTTTACCAGCAAATTTGTCCGACACTTTTCTCGAACACTATTATACATAGAAACTCCAAACTTGGCATGATTGTACCTCCATACAAGGAGTTTGACTGTTTGGTACAAAAGAATGAAGATCTTTAAAATTATGCAAATTAGGGGCATTTGAAATTTTAAAACTTGAATATCTTCAAAACATTTATAGATAGAGATGTCATTTCAACTTCTACTAGGGGGTTGTTGACCATTGTGCATCTAATGAATCTAAAACAAACTTTGTAGCAATTTAAATTATGCTAATTAGCAGTATTCGAAATTTTCAATCTTGAATATCTTCAACACTATAATAGATAGAGATGTCATTTCAACTTCTACTAGGGGGTTGTTGACTATTGCGCATCTAATGAATCTAAAACAAACTTTGTAGCAATTTAAATTATGCTAAATAGCACCATTAGAAATTTTAAATCTTGAATAACTTCAAAGCTATAATAGAGATGACATTCCAACTTCTACTCCTGTGTTATGGAGTAGTTGTACATTACCATACCAATATGCTTTGAAGACACACACACTGATTTGCTATGCAGCAAATCATCTTTCCTAGTATTTTGATTGCATTCTCTTGACTTAAATACTAATGACTTTTATTCTTTTCTGACTTGCCTTGTAAATTTTTCTGTTGACATCCAAAGATTATTAGAAAGTTTGGCCTGCAATAACTTTACAGTTTTTAGACTTGTCTGTTTTGCTAACTTAATTTTATCTTTTGGCATAATTCTGTTTTAATATTCACTTTCAGACATTTTAGACTTACATGTTTTTTGTCAGGTTAACCCTTCCTCCTCCCCGGGCTATCGGTAGCAAGCAGCGGCCTACGACAGTTACAAGTTTGCCTAATTGTACTTAAAATCGTGTTTAGAAAAACCGTTTTGATAACATGCTATTGACATAAATGCTGATGACTTTCATTCTTTTCTGACATACCTAAATGCACATTTACTCAATATTGACGAAATACTGAAAACAAAATAATTCTCAAATGTCACAAACCTGACACATTAAGTTGATACATTGACTCAGGGTTGGCGATGAAATAGAGCTGAATTGTTTGGAGACTTTCAAATTGAGGAGTAGGTGCCATCATGGAGTTTGTTTTACTTTTCTGGTGCACGATGTCCATTGTTGCAGTACTTGTTAGGATTTCCCTTGGTTTGTACAGGTGGTCTAGCTGCTACTGTTTATTTTACAATCACTGGGACCGAATATAATGCCCCAGTTTGTTTCTACTTCAGTTATACACTGGGAGGTGGTTTAACTAGGATAAGATATCCAGCTAGAAAGGGTACATACTGGTTCAGGGGTAAGTCAAATTGTTCTCATCTGAACCTGTACTATACAAATTTAGTAATTATGTTTTGCTTGACAGGTATTCTTCTTTCATAATGAAGCTCTGCATTTATAAGCAACACTTCACATATTAAGGAAATTGATCATTCACCACGTTCATATTTATTCATTATTATGTGGGTTGTCTTTGCTGAATATTTAGCTTAGGCAAGGAGTCGCTACTCAGAGAGACATGTACGGGTAATAGGCTCCGAAACATGTTTGAGTAGATACCCGCTGAAGACCCTTTAATTTATTTTGGCTAATACAGCCTATTTCAAATTGCACATAGGAACGTGTGCAATATGGACAATAGTACTTCCATGTGTATATAGGTTAGACAGTGACAGGTTAGCTTATGGAGAGTAAAGAGTTCAGACTGTGGAATAGGGTTAGGACTACTAGGAAGTGGTTCTGGACAAAAAGACACAAATACAAATATAGGACAAAGAAAGTAAATGAAACATCGATATAGCAGACATGCTGTCTAGTCCCAGCTAAGTATACGTGCTTACTGATTAACTGACTGAATGTTTGACTTGCATTCATATTTTATTTACTCCCAGGAGTTAGTTTATTCAAAGAAGCTAAAGAATACTGATTTAACATTTTGATTCTGGACAGAGGTCCCTCTGGCAGAGGTATGACAATTTTCAAGTAACCTCCCATTATCTGGAAGGTAAGGTTGCCATGTTTTGGTCATTGTGTTCTATCTGCCAAACAAATTATGGCAAATCACATGTACGGAAGCTATGATAATCTTGGGAAAGTCACACATGAATCATGCATTGTAGATAAATATCATTGTCAGTTGGATAAAAACAAGGTAATTGTACAGATAGTAAGTACCCATTTCCTGATCATAAAAGGCAATATAGATGTATAATATTTCATAGTGGCGGCCAAGTTATTTTTGCCTTGCACTAATAGCGTACGTAAAGAATAGATGGAGCCACCAGTGCACTTACACCAAGTAATCACAAGAGCAACTGGAGTCATCTTGTGAGTGAAAAAACTGCCATCTCTAGTTGGTCAGTTGTTGCTGACAGGAAGTGGCGTGGCATGCTATAAGTTTCCATGTGTTGGTAGGTACATCTGTTAGTGACGTATGCATTTAAAAATATGGGCGAATATCCGAGTAGCTCTTCAAGAAATGAGTACCCAAATACGATACAAAAACAAAGACTCGGATATCCCGGTCATTCTTTTCATCCAGCTCACATCGCTTGCACAAAATGAGCCTCGTGGAGCGGAATTATTTAAGAAGTCATACTTGCTTGTTCTATTTATTCTACAAAACCCGTTAAGACCACATGTATATCTAAAAACATGTTTGTGGAAAAAAATCACATTCAAGCCTGTCCACAGGTGATCAATGATAATGTAGACATCCTGTGTTTCCGTGTGTGATGTCATGGATAGCCCAGTGCAATGTACGCGAATGGAATTAGAATAATAAGAATATTTGAATGTCATAAAAATTCCATCTGAATTGTCAAATGTTTCAAAAAAAGTACTGTTTTTCTAAAGTTATGTAACTTTGATAGGCAATAAATGGATAAACAAACAAATAATGATGATAAAGTTTTCATATCTCGACAAAACGTCATTCTTTTAACTGTTTTACATATGTAACATATTGTTACAGTCGCGACATGATACGCCAGCTTAAAGATTTTGCTACAAATTTAAATTGAACTCAATATTCTATTTTTGAGTAGCAGATAAACATCAATTTATTTTATCTCTTTTCAAACAACAGCTCTTGAAAAAAGTACAATAACATAGTGCAAAAATGTAGTTTACCAAATTAGTCTTCTTGAAGAATTTAGAACCAAAGATCAAAATTTCAAGTGCCACTTCCAGATTACCGAGTCCCATGAACAGCTCGCCCTCATGTGAGCTCCACTACCAACCTGGAATAAAGCCCATCCTGGTTCTGGGATACCCAGAAGAGTTCCTGTGCAATTGTGAAGCAATTGGTTTTAGAAAAAAGGATATTTTTAAGATTTTGCAAGTGAATGAACCAAAAAAAAAAAATAAAAAAAAAAAAAATAGACAATTACTAAAAATAATCAAAATACACAATCGTTGGAACGTGACTACGTAGACACAATCAGTAGAGATGCACCGGTGGTACATCGACAACACGTTTAACGTGAACCTGGTTGACAGTTTTGGAGAAGTAAAAAATTGAAAGAACCGTTTCAATCCATATTGACTTGTATGACAATCAAAAGCCGTATTTGCGTTGACTGACAGGCACCCGAATAATGAAATTCGGTTTGACCTTTCCACAAGGTCCATTTCCACCAAGTTTCAGAAGAACCGGCATTGTGGTTTTTGAGGGATGTCAAAATAGTAAACAAAAATTTGTATGAAAATACAAGAATAATCGCAGCACCACCTGGTAAACAAATTTAGATGTAAGGGTTACCAAAAGTGTCTTTTTTATATGTATATGTACCCACCAATTCTGAAGAGAATCTGGCTAGCTGTTTTGCAGAAGGAGCCGAAAATGTCAATTACCTTTGCAACCCCAATTGACTTACATTGTGATCAATATGATGTACCGGGTATGTATTAACCGAGAAGCACGGGCATGAAAAGATTCAATAAATATCAGCGATCAAGAGCATCACCACCTACTGAACAATTTTGTTTGAGCCTTCAAGAATACATTTTCATTCAACACAATCCGGGAGACGCTTTTACATAAGTCAAAAATAGCGAAAACAAAAATTCGTAAAAAAAAAAAAATTAAATTTGCAGCGCTACCTGTTGAACAAATTAAGGCCTAGAGGCCCTAGAAGTGTTCCTTTGTACTTTCGAAGCTGTTGGCTGAGTGGTTTCTGAGAAAATTTTGTAGATTTAACAGAAAATAACCGGAGAAAGTTCATAAGAAATTCCAGAAATCAAAGGAGCGTGATAATGAGAACAAACTTGGCAGAGGTCTACTCAAGGTATATCCTAACGAAGTTTGAAGAGGATGTCGCCGTCGTTGTGTGAAGAAGTCAAAAATATCAATTGTGGACGACGGACAAAGACCCACTACATTGCTTCCCCTGATTCACAAGTGAGCTGAACTAAAAATGAACAAAAAATCCTGAAAAGTCCTGAAATCATTTGCGCATGACTATTTGAACAAACTTGGCAGAAGCCCACTGACGGTTCATATTCCCACCAAGTTTGAAGGGATTCTAGCCGATAGATTGTGAGGAGACGTCAAAAGTGTCAGTCT